>CM024761.1:41056208-41487463 GCA_014218235.1 Colocasia esculenta | reverse complement strand
ATATATAGCTCATCAGCCTATTGAGACGGACAAATGTTTAGTGTCCCTCTCACGTGGGCGGCGTTGACATGACATAATTCGTAAACACAGTCCGTTGATTGCCGGTGGCACCATTAAGATAAACAAACACTCACCCAGCATGGCTACCTTTTAGACCTCACTCTAATGGCTTTGAGAATCCTAGATGCAGTAAGCGCTCAGCATGTCGCGCCGCCTTCTGGTCGGTCAAATGATAATATATCCTTGGGGCATGCACTCCCTCCGCCCAACCCTACCCCCACCCCCCTCACCCTTCGGGTCATTAAGATTCGAAAGATAAATATTAGTATATTTATATTTGAGTTATAAGTTAGCTCACAAAATTTAATTACTTTATAATATTGATTTGAATTATAAAATAATAGTTATAATAATAAAATATTTTTACAACTCAAATATAGAGTGTTCTTGTACTACAAAATTTTTTGATTAGAAATGATACACCATGACGAATCCACTCAAGACCAGTGACGGATCCTTAAACTAATCCAGTGGGGTCACTTGAGTGTAGGGGGTCACCTTAAAAGTCAGTAGAGTCACCTTACATAAAATTACATAAAATTTGACTTACATAACAAAATAAAAAAAAAATTCTTTAAGACCCTCTTCAAGTCAGTGAGGTCACCTACCCACTGACTATAAAGAGGGTCCGCCACTGCCGAAGACCCAGCAGCATTTGCCCAGGAGAGAGAAAATGGAGAGCCTTTGATTCAAGTATTCAGAATCCTACACAAGGTTTGGCCTATTCGAACGGATTGGATAAGCTTCCGCCTGGGAGACGGTCTTATCACATATTAAACCAAGAAAACAGAGATAAAAGTGATCAATAGTACAACGATAATCTTGTCAAAAGTCCAATCACCATCTAAGGTGTGAATGGGACAGTCGGATATTTTATCGTGCTATCAGATTGCACAAATATTTAGCCTTCTCTTTTTTGATCTCGAACTAGCAACAGCCAGTCTGCAGATCTCCATCCTGTCCGAGGAAAGAACCATGTCATGGTGGAAGCAGTCTCCCAAGTAGCCGGCGTTTACGTGACATGACTTCTAAATAAACTACTCTGTTGATATGTAATGTAGGACCATTAAGAATTTAAGAAAGTTCCCAACACGCGCGCGGCTTCCCCCACAGTCCACGTAGGGAACCGAACTTGACGAAGAGACATACTGTTATTACCCTAATTTGGAGAAACCTATGCGATCAGCATCGGGAGGCACCTGGTGGTCGGTCAAATAATAGTATATCCTTCGGCACCCTGCAGAAAGGGGCATGTAAAATTGGCAAAAGGTAGCATAATGATTCAGAATTCTACGAGCATTATGGCCAGAAGAATTCATGTCAGTAGGATACTGGATGAGATATTATTATAATACTCTAGGAACAAGATATTTGTAATATTGCAGGTGAAATATTATCGCTTTAGCCGTCTCTTAGATGAGACTATATCTCGGCATACGGGAGCACGTTGCAAAAAATTGAATGACCGATATATCAACTAAAACTCAGGCGTAGGTGAAAAAAGTTGAAGAGGAGATGAACAGGGTTGGCTGCGCCACACTACCTATTCATACTACTAGGGACTAGAGAATCCTTGGCATGGTCGGATTGGTTGGCGTGGGGCGAAGGCAATGGTGGAGAGAGGAAGAGGGAGAGGGAGGTCATCGGGGAGGGGGTGCGATATAGAGATGGGAGAGGGAGCTGCCACGCGAGGGGGGGAGCGGACGGGGAGGGAGAGGCGAGAGGGAGAGGGAGAGGGAGGGAGGGTAAGAGAGATGTAGGGCAGCAAGAGAGGGAGAGGGAGGGTGTGGGGGGAACCGGTGTGATATATACCGTACCATACCAGTCCACTGGAAAGTTAGGTTGCCATGGTACGGTGAACCCTAAGGATAAATGATCAATGTGATGCTCAAGAAGAAGCATATAGCCCCTCTTTGATGAGGATGGAAGTTTGGAGAAGTTTGTGTAATAAATGGAACATTGAAGAATAGAAAAAGAGGTTACAGGCCCAAAGAGATAATTGTGCAAAAGAGTTGGAGGCAAATATATATACAAGTGGGTTCGTCAAGCTTCGCGACCCAAAGAGGGAGAATGGTAAGTAATATTTCTGATTTTGTTACTTTATATTTCTAT
Organism: Colocasia esculenta; assembly: GCA_014218235.1. Lineage (NCBI taxonomy): Eukaryota > Viridiplantae > Streptophyta > Magnoliopsida > Alismatales > Araceae > Colocasia > Colocasia esculenta. The sequence continues at coordinate 41,485,291 of CM024761.1, read as the reverse complement.
TAATTTCTAAAACAATTCTTTTATCTAATTTGTAAAATAGGAAGCGGATCTCGATCATTAAGTTAAATATCGGAAGTTGTTTAACAAAACACACAAGAGAAAGGGGACAGATTAATATGTCTCTACAAGATCCCAGGAAGTGGCGATAAATTAATTTACAATTCTAATTTAGATTATTTCAAATATGCTTGATTAATCTAAAATTTACGATTTTCTTTCAATTTACAAGAGGCATACACAAGGCAGATGACAAAGAAGTACAGGGAGGACATCGAGCGACAACTGGTGATAGACCATGAGGCATGGATAGAGACAGTCGGCCCATCAAAGAATGGTTAGGTGTACAGATTTGGGGAGAGCTTGGATAGTAGCTAGGTGCTACCATATTCACATAGTTTGTGCTCAGCCCCAAGTAGTAACTTCTTCAGTGCCACCACCTATGTTGACTCTGAGACCCAACTCGATTGTATGATGGAGCAACTGGAGACATGTCTCTCACAAAGTGTAGTGACCCTGGATACTTAGGCCCAATAAGGCTCCATATCCAGACTCACCTCCCGCGAACAAACCGTAGTCATGTAAGGGATACCTCATACAAGTGTTAGTAAGAATATAAAAGACAACCATAAAAGTATAAATACAAGAAAGTACAAGTACTCATACTCATTCACATCAAATTACACTGTCTCAATACATTATTACATGTCTAAGATAAAAGTACAACTACCTGGGGCATACCCTGAGGGAGCAAAGCTCACACAACGACAACTACAACTCAACTATTGGTGATATAAGTCTGCCACCATGCCACTGCAAGCCAAACACACTGCTAACACCTACAAAGAATTGAAAGAGAGTGAGCCTCAAAAAGTCGTAGGCTTAGCAGGGACCTCCCTAGAACAACAACAAACTAGTAACTGAAAGAAGAAACCGAGACTTCAACCCTCAAGGGTCTTACGGGCAACACCGATAGTAAAACTACAACAGACTTGCAATGAACATAATTAAACTATATTAAACCATAAACCCACTAGTTAACATAGCTCATAGAAATAAAGGAAACAATAGGACTAGTACAAAAAAACACCAATTCACTACGACAGCTAAACAGACTAACCACAAGTCACACAAGCGAACAACCAATGAGAAGCAACAAGACTGGTAACCAAGGGCCAGTCCACCACACACCCATGATAGCAAACACAACGGAGGATTACCCATAAGAGAGTAAAAACACGATAAGTGGAGGGTCACACAATGCTCCCTCTAAGGAACATCGATCCACCTTAATGCCTGAAGGTTGGCGCATAGCGTGCCATAGCAACCAACTACCCACGAAGAGTACAAGTACCTAAAACCATAAGGTACCACACTGAACCACAACTGGAGATTCACCTCTCACAATCACAATCATTGGAAAGCTCGAGTCGGTAGGAACGACACCACCGCGTGGGTACAGACTACTGGTTCATGACGTCAGTATCCAACTCAGACAACACAACACAAGAACTACCTCTTAGTCACACAGTCCAGGACGAAAGGTCCAACTGCAACTCCATAACCACAACACAGCAAAGCCAAAGAACTATGGAGACCAACCAACACCACATCTGCAGACCACACAATTACAGGCCCATGTCTGGCACTTTTAGAGACTCTGGCATGAGCTCCCTAAAGTGAGGCACTGGAAACACAGGACTAGATGGGGACCAGTACGTACGTCCATTGTATCCGTCCCCCAACTACGAGCGTACTACAAGCGACCAAAATGTAAACCAACACACCACAAGTCACTGCCCCCTGCTGTCTTTCCCTCAGCTGGACGAGCTACTCAACAAACACACGAATGAGGGTGTCCAGGAAGATGACACAAACCTCTACGGTACACACAGTACCAGGACAAACCCCGAGCACAATGTGTCTAGTTCACATAGAACCTGGGGTACCCGACTAGAGAGGCATTCTAGATTTGGCGCCAGACCACCAAACTCAGCAAACACACACGCCACGCTGATCACTTAACAAACTCATAAAACTTATATTCCTAAACCATGATAAATCACATTATAAACTTGCTTATCATAGGTCATCATATGACCTCCATAGCAATAACATACCACTGTTGCCCAGCTAGCTAGCCCAAAGGGGGGGTGAATGGGATATTAAAATTATTTGATACTCAATTCTTGTTCACACAATAGTCACAAAAACAACACTTCGCAGATTGTTAGTATTAGTGAAGACAAAGATAAACACACAAAAGCAATCGCACAACACAGAAAATATCCTGGTTCTGATCTCCTTTCCTTAGGAGTCCTAACGTCCAGTCCTGAGCAATATCTCAGGACTTCACTAACCCAAGGGTGCTGTCCCCCTTATGGACCCTACACACCCAACCGCAGCTGGTCTTCCTTCAATCTGAAAGGAAATACACCACCCTGGATACCCCACCAGGTCTTCCTTCACAACCGAAGGAACAACACCCTGGAAACCACACCAGGTCTTCCTTCACAACCGAAGGAACAACACCCTGGAAACCACACCAGGTCTTCCTTCACAACCAAGGGAACAAACACAAGAGAATTTTTTCAAAGAGATGATGCCCCTAGATCAAGGTTGTAGAACCCCGCTTGACCTGAAGCAAGGACTGAGAAGAAAATGATCTACAATCAAGGACTCTTCTCAGAACAAAAGGCTCTCTCACACATCTGAACTTAGCACAAAGAGTAAGAGCTAAGACTAATGGGAGTTTTTGCTTGGCTCTAAGAAAAGCTTGCAGAAGAAAGAAGGCGTTGAACTGTTATCTACTTCTCTTCTTCCTTCGTGTGTATATATATATATATATATATATATATATATATATATTATATATAATATATATATATATCATCTTTTGAAATTCAAACGTTGAAGTGCCCGTTGTCTCTATGCTTAAGTGTACGCTAGACTGCTTGACACTTGGAAGCTTCCCATCACAGTCCTTTATCTTTTCATGCACGTAAAGAGAGAGAGGATCTTCTGTAATCTTCTTTGGCTTCTATTTTGTCCAACGTTGTATGACGGATGCTGCCAGAGACCTGCACATATTTAAAGCTTGAACAATAGACAGCTAAGTTGTCTCTTGTTGTCAGTCAACGGTAGAACGAATGTTCATCAAAATAGTAATGCCATTTTGTTGTTCTAAAAGCTGTTTACAGAAAAGATACGATAATGGAAGATATCGTCTGCATTCATGCAGCAATACGTTCAGTCTTCATAAATGCACAGCTGTCATAAATATGCGTGAAGACTTTGACTTTTCAACGTATTAGAATTAGCTTGAAAATTAATCGTTGTCTTCCATGAAATCATTATATACATGACTTATGAAATTATTGTGCAAATGAGTGAATTGTTGTGCATTCATAAGTAAAGAGATGCATACACAAGTTGTTATATATATCAAATCGTTATGAAGTTATAAACAAATCGATGTACAAATTTTATGGCGTTATAAACAAATTGATGTATAAATCGTGTTATGAAGTTATAAACAAATCGAAGTACAAATCGTTATGTTGTTATAAACAATCGATGTATAAATCGTTATGAAGTTTGTAAACAAATCGATGTACAAATTGTTGTGATGTTATGAACAAATCGATGTATAAATCGTTATGATGTTATGAACAAATCGATGTACAAGTCGTTGTGATGTTATGAACAAATCGATGTACAAGTTGTTGTTATGTTATGAACAAATCGATGTATAAATCGTTATGATATTATGAACAAATAGATGTACAAGTCATTGTGATGTTATGAACAAATCGATGTACAAGTCGTTGTGATGTTATGAACAAATCGATGTACAAATCGTTGTGACGTTATGAACAAATCGATGTGATGTTATGAACAAATCGATGTACAAATCATTGTGACGATATAAACAAATCGTTGTTCTCACTTAAGGAATCGTTGCGGAAAGCAAATCGCTATGATTACTTAACGAATCTTTGCGAGAAACAAATCGTTGCAATCACTTAACGAATCGTTGTGTTAACACCGATTTTCCGGCTTCCCGTCCGGCGCCTGGGATGACTGGCCACTGACTCGTCCAGGCTGGGTGATATGTTGGTGTCGCGTCGGGGGTGCCTGACGCGACAGTCATCCGTGTCGCGGCGAGTTTGTGGGTCGCGTGTTGGTCACGCCCTGGTTCTCTGTCGCGTCTTGCTGTTGCGCCCGGTCAACGAGCCGCGACAGTGTTTTGTCGTGTTGCGCTGTCCGGTCGTCTGATGCTTGTCAGGGTGGCAGGTGTGTCAGTACGGCCTGTCGCGTTGTCGCGGTGCCCTTGGGGGGTGCGTTCTTGTCGCGGTCCGTTGACCCGTCGCGTTAAGGTTGTTAATGCGACGGGGCGGTCCGTCGCGTTCTGGGTGCCAGGCGCTTAAGGCGCAGGCTGGCTTCCCCTTCCCCCTCTCTCTTTTTCATCTCTTCTCCCTCTCCCTCCGGCGACCTCTCCCCCCCCCCCCCCCCCCCTCTTCTCCCCTTTGTGTGTTTCAGACGACGAGGAGGGTCGTGCGTAGTGTCCCGGCATCGTGGAGCATGCGTGGAGCGAGGAGGAGGTGTTCTTTCCTACGAGAAGGGCCCTACGGGGTTTGATTCTTCGTTGAAGGTAGGGATTTCTTATGCCCTTCCCAATCCGAGTGGATCGGGAGTCCTCGAGGTTTTGTAGTTAGCTTTACAGCTTTCCCCATGCTCCCCTCCCCGTGTGTACATGTTTGTATGGTTCTGGGCGGCTCGGGATGGAGCATCCCGTGGTCTGTCCCCAGACTGATGTCGCGGCCGCGGTGTGCATCGCGACATCAGTAGAGGCGTCGCCCCGGTCAGGCGCGACCTTATCGCGGCGCGGTTGGCGGTCGCGATAAGGGTCGCTGTCGCGACCTGGTTTCCCGTCGCGACAGGGAGGCTGTCGCGACGCGCTGCCCCGTCACATCAAGGCTATTGTCACGGCGCCCTTTCCTGTCGCGATGGCATCGCGACAGCCTGTGGGGACGCAACAGTGCCTGTGCTGCCTCGGGTGGTTTCCGTGGCCGGTTTGTGTGTCAGCGTGTGCCCCAGGGCAGGCTTTGCCTTAGGACCTTCTAGTAGGGAACGTGGCTGGTTGCTTCTCTGCGTTCAGTGACCGAAGGTGACACATTCGTGGCCGTGTCTTGGCAGCGGTGCCAGGAGGGTCGTGTCTGCCTAATAATCGATTGACGGCGGTCAATTGATTATTAGCAGAGCGATGGGTTTCCGTACTGTCCGGTGGTGTTCCGAGGTTCTAGCCGTTCGTGTGTGCCTTGGTTGGCCGACGGCTCCTTTTGAGGGTCCGTGCATGCCTCTCGCTCGCTGGGCTTGTCGCGTGTTACAAGCTAGCAGTTCGGCGTGGTTTTGTTGTACTGCCCCGCCTGTTCGCCCAGTGCTTGGCACTTGATGGCTTGTCCCGTTCAGAGGTTGTCTCCATTTCTTGGGACCCCAGTCCTCTGGAGCCTGTTGAGGGAGTACTCTGGGCTACGAGCGTGCTCGAGTTGGCAGCCCACATGAGAGGACTCTGGAGCCGAAGGGAAAACGAGGTTTGGACAGCGGCGCTGAGTCGTTTGTAGAGCTCTCTTGTCTAGGTCTGGGATGCCGAGGGGTTCGGAGTACTTTCCTGGCTTAGACCAGACAGTCCCTTGTCTCACTGCCTCTCTCTGCGTTGGTTCCGGAGCCACGTAGTGGTGTCAGGCGTGAGGCCGCAGCTTGGCCAGGCTGCGGTGTTGCGTGTGTTGTGTGTTTCTGTGGTGGCTCTGTCTCGCCCTTGCGCGGGGACGGAGGCAGGAGCTAGGCTAGCGAGCAGAGCGTGCGGACTGCGGGTCCCCATCTTGGCTGCTAGCGGCAGTGGCTTGGTTGTTGTTGTTGTGATGGCATTTTCCTCATGACGTTTCCGAGTGTTCCTCGTTGCCCTAGCTTACACGGCGGTTTTAGCCTGGCTGTGCTTAGCTCCCGTGGGCGTCGTTGGTCTGGCCTTGGGCAGACCCGTGCTTCTGGTGGTTCCCGCTTTGGTGTTCTCTCGGTTCCGTGGTCCCATTCTTGGGTGCCAGCCCGTGATGGCACCGGCGTGTGTAGCTTCCTGACCTGGCGGTATGTCCGGGGTCCAGGGTGGTTCTGCTTGTGGGCCCTCGACCTTGTAGAGGTCTGAGGTGACCGTGCTTGCGGTGAGACGTCTTTCTCACTTGGTTGTTCCGTGGTCTCGGCAGGTGTGCTGAGCACTGCTTCCGCTTTGTGCCCGACTCCAATGGTTTCTACGGGAGTCGTGTGTGTGCCACGACCTTGGTTGGTGGTCGTGGCGTTGTACTGTTCTCTTCCGTTGCTTAGTAGTACCATGCTGTAGGTGTTCCTCGCTTTACAGCTTTCTAGTGTAGTTTCCTATTTTTGGAGTTCCTGCTGCTCTGGCCGTGAGGGACTGGTAATCCCTACTAGGCCTTGTTCGCGAGGCTCATCCCCCTACTTCGTTCATCTTGGGGCTCGTCGTCGTGGGAGCTCAGTGTCGGACGGGTTGCAGAGGCGGCTATGGCACCGTGTGTTGTCAGTAGCAGTGAGAGCGAGCGTTGTGAGCTCTTGTAGCCTGAGTGAGCTGAGAGCTGTGTTTTGCAAGTCCTCGGGATATGCCCCTTAAGGACTGCACATTTCTTCTTGTACCTGTGCTTTTGCTTGGGATGCGTTGTACAACCTTTTTGTATAATGTATAGATTATTACAGTTATTTGAACTCAGTACATATCTCACTAGGCTTTTTCATATAACCCTTTCGGGTGTCTGGATCCGTGGGTGGCGGCGCGACCCTCGGGGTCCCCGACAAGGGGTCCGAGAGGTCGGGTCGTTACAGTTGGTATCTGAGCGAGGGTCTACTGAGATTTATAAGGAGTTAATAACTATAGTTGTCCTAAAGGAAGGTACTAGTGCGCTGCTGACACCATCCGACTAGTGTTAGGCTTGTGCTTTCAAATGTTTTGCAGGTGTGCGGCTTCCCTGCATGATTCGTGCGCGTGTTGCAGGTTGCAGTTGTTGCTGTGCCACGTGCGTGGAGAGTGTGGTCGCTCGGCGTATTCATGCCGTAGCGGCGTAGTTGGCGCTGGACTCGCTGGCAGTGGTCTTCCTTGTGTGGAGGACGCTTGCGAGCCAATCCAGGTGCGGTGCTCCTAGTCGTCTTCGGCGCATTTGAGCGTTTGTGCGTCGCGAAGGCTGAGAGAGCCTGCGTGTGGTGTGGCCTTCACCGGTGCAGGGTTGTTGCCTGTGGAACCGGTGGAAGGTGTCCCTGCCTTGTTGGCTGACCCTCTGTTGTTGGGGTGTGTACTGTGGTTGTTGTGTGTTTGGCCTTGTGTGCCTGTGCGCTGTGCTCGGGACGTCGAGCTGAACAGGTGCTTTGTGTGCGGTGTTGCATCGCCGGTTGAGCGCTGCGACACTTGTCTGCGTTTGTTGTCAGCCTGGCGTTGACTGGTTGTGAACTCTAGTGAGATGCTCCTGGAGTTCTTCTCTGTTGGTTCTGGCGGGAGTGAGGTCTCCCCAGGACTGTGCTGTGCACATTTTTGTTACTGTCGCGTTGCCCTCTAGGTTGAGGTGCATCGCTTGGTTGTCTTGTGTTCTGGAGAAGTTTCCCAGAACTGTTTGCTGTTGTTATGGTGAGGGTTTCTCTCAGGACTGTTTCGTGCTCATTTCTACTGTTGTCGTGCTACCTCAGAGTCTGAGGTGTGCTGTTGTTTTGGTCGGTGCGTTCTGGAGGGTTTTTCCCAGAGCGGTGCCTTGGTGGTTCTGGTGGAGGTTCTCCCAGGACTAGCTTGTGTTGCTTCTGCAGTTCTGCTTGCTGTAGTGTTCTCTCTGATGGTCTGTGTTCTTTGGTCGTGGGGGTTGTGCATTCTGGTGAAGGTTCTTCCCAGGATCGCCCTTTGTCGCTTCTGGCAGAGGTTCTTCCCAGGAGTGCTATGCATTCGTTTCGGGCCACTGTTAAGTTGCCCCTGTGATTCGAAGTGTGCCGTTTGGTTGGGCCGCATTTTGGTGAGGTTCTCCCAGGACGGCTCTTGGTGCTTTTGGTGGAGATTCTCCCCAAAGCTGCCATGTGTTGTTTTGGTCGTTGTTGCTCTCTCTCTCGGTAGAGATGAGCTGTCGTTGTTGCCAGTTGGACTGTCTGTGTTACACTCTGCTTGGGCGTCTCCGGTCAAGGCATTGTGCACTTGGCCATGCGTCTGGCTGTTGCGTTGGCCAGCTTGTCTCATTGTTCATTTCCAAGTTTTCTCGGCCGCACTGATGGGACTGCATGTCCCCGTGTCTTAGATGGTTTGCTTCGTTTTTCGCACCCTACGTGCTCTTCCAGATGGTGGTCTGGTGAGTGTAGTGGGTGTTTGGATGGATGTGCTTCTTGTGGAAGCGTCAGTCTTGCGTCGTGGATTTCTCTCTAGTGTGGGGAAGAGACTCGTGCGTGTCTCCTTCCTCTGCTTTTCGTGGGTTGCTCGAGGTAGTAGGTGCTCCACTGTGGTGTTGTGTTGCCAGGGTGCGCATCGTTGCGACCTTCTGGTGGAGTCATCTTCCCTTGAGTTGTTTTTGGGTTGAGCTAGTTGCTCCCCTCGTGTTGTCGTTTTCTTGTGGCACCTAGGGTCGGTGGACCTATTCGTGCTGTTTGTCATTGTGATTGGTTCTTGCTGCCTGCCTAGTCAATTTGGGGCATTGGGTCCCCGTTGGTCGGGTGCGAGGTAGTATCGCTTTCTTGTTGGGCCGCTCACATGAGCGTTGTTCCGTTGTGCTCTGGTTTTTATGGTTGGCTTGCTCGTGCAAGCATTGCTCCGGCGTATGGTCGGTTATGCCTCGGTTTGCGCCTTGGAGGCCTTTCGTGTCATCGTTTTAGTGTTTTGCCTCTCTATCGCTCGCGATAGAGGTGGTGCTTCTTGCTCTTGCGCGCCAGGGAGTCGTTGCGTTCTTTTGCTCCCCGTGCGGCAGTCGGTGCTCCGTGTTTCGTATGCTTCTTGAAGCTGACGTAGTTGTTGCGCTCTTAAAGAAGTTGTCGGCTTTCCATGCGTTTTCATTGTGGGTCTCTGGTGGAGAGCCCCTTCGGTAGGCCCTGTGTTGTTTCGAGCAATTGGTGCAGTTGCGTGTGCTGCACCTTGAGCGTTTCTTCGATGCTTCGTGTTTTTGTGCCTCAAGGGCTGGGACCGACGTGGCCTATTGCGCCCTTTCAGGCTTGCGGTTCTTGGCATGTGGCTTTCGGCAGGCCTCTGCTGGGGAGTCCTTCCTGTTAGACGTGGTGTTGCTTTGGCCGCTGGTGCACCTGGGTTGCACTTTGTTTACTTTTGCTGTTTGTGGTAGCACCATGTGCTCGTGCTTGAGCATTTCAGTTTTGTGCCATCTGGAGCTTTGGTGCATTGTGTTGTACCCTGGTTAGCTCTCGGTGCTTGTGGTAGCACCATGTGTTGTGCCGTGTGTCTATTCATGAGCTTCGCGCATCGTTTCACGAGTTTGCTCAGTGTTGGAGGCGTCGAGCTTTCCGCCTCTGGGACACTCTGTGTTGGCCTACGCCTCGTGGTCGTACCATTAGGTAGCCCTATCGGTGGTACGCCAGGCTTTGGTCGTGGCCTGTGTCTAGGTTTTCCTTCTCACTTTCGGAGCGATCATGTTTGGTTGTGGTACCCTGCTTCGGTCTGGGTCTCTCTAAGGTCGACATGTTGCCCTCCACCTCTGCGGTTGTTTTGCTTCCCGTGTGGTTGTGCGTGGTGTTGGTCAGTCTGGAAGCTGATGGCAGAGTCTCCTATCAATTCGTCCAGTGACAGTGAGGTCTATCGGCTTACTAGTACTCGACCATGTGGTTTGATGGCGTTGTGAGGTGCTCGGCTTTTGGCTTAACCTCAGACGTCTTCCGTGCTTCCGTCGCGGTGTGCCACGTTGTGGAGCATGTGACTCCTAGTTTTTGTAGCTCCACGTGCATTTGGTATCCTTGTCGGACCACGAGGAAGGTCTGGGTGAGATCTAGTGGTGATAGTGGATGCCGTTTTTGCGTGTTGAGGGTTCTTCGAGTGCGTTTGCTATCCCTGTTGAACTGCAAGGAAGGTCTGGGTGAGACAGCGGTGACGGTGGACAATGTTTCATGTGTTGAGCATTCTCCGTGAGTGTGTCCTCGCTCTGGGTTGTGTCTCTCGCTTGGCTACTCGGTTGGGCTAGTGACCGGTGCTAGCTGCTGCTAGTGGCATGAGGCCGTTCCCTGAGTGTCATGCTTGACTCTCAAGAGGTTCTTGTGTGGTTGTCAGCAACGGTGTACTCCGTCAGGTTTCACTGGAGACAGAGAGCGTTGCTGATCGGTGTTTCTCGTGTTGCTGTCGGCAACTGCGCTCTCTATCGGGTTTTGCTGGCGACAGAGTGGGTTGCTGGGCGTTGGGTCACCATAGTGAGGTCTGTTGGTGACTGCAACTGTGAGGATTTCGGTTGGCGTTTTCTACTGTTCGGGCCGAACTTGGCGTCGCTCAGCACGTGGGGTTGTCGTTCCGTCTGGGCGCCCCACGTGTGGCTGGAGTGAGCCGTCGGTTCCTCGGCTTGGTGCTTCCAGAGTGTTGGAGCATGTTGTGAGCCAATTTTCGATTTTGTGCTTCCCGTGTGTTGGAACCCGCGATGTGAGCCGTAGTTTTCTGGCTTCGTGTGCTGCGCGTGTTTGGCTGTGCGATTGCTGCCACGAGGAAGTCATGTTGAGACTTAGTGGCTTATTCGCATTGGTCTTGCATTTGCTCCCCGTGTTTTGTTTCGTGCCTCGAGACCTTCTGGGCTTGTCCCAATTTGAGGACGAAATTGTTTTAAGGGGGGTAGAATGTAAGACCCAATTTCCCGGCTTCCCGTTCGGCGCCTGGGATGACTGGCCACTGACGCGTCCAGGCTGGGTGATGCGTTGGTGTCGTGTCGGGGGTGTCCGACACGACAGTCATCCGTGTCGCGGTGAGTTTGTGGGTCGCGTGTTGGTCGCGCCCTGGTTCTCCGTCGCGTCTTGCTGTTGCGCCTGGTCAACGGGCCGCGACAGTGTTTTGTTGTGTTGCGCTGTCCGGTCGTCTGATGCCTGTCAGGGTGGCAGGTGTGTCAGTACAGCCTGTCGCGTTGTCGCGGTGCCCTTGGGGTGCGTGTTCTTGTCGCAGTCCGTTGACCCGTCGCGTTAAGGTTGTTAATGCGACGGGGTGGTCCGTCGCATTCTGGGTGACGAGCGCTTAAGGTGCAGGCCGGCTACCACTTCCCCCTCTCTCTTTTTCTTCCCTTCTCCCTCTCCCTCCGGTGACCTCTTCCCCCCCCCCCTCTTCTCCCCTTTGCCCTTTGTGTGTTTCAGGCGAGGAGGAGGGCCGTACGTGGTGTCCCGGCATGGTGGAGCGTGCGTGGAGCGAGGAGGAGGTGTTCTTTCCTACGAGAAGGGCCCTACGGGGTTCGGTTCTTCGTTTAAGGTAGGGCTTTCCCCATGCTCCCCTCCCCGTGTGTGCATGTTTGTATCGTTCTGGGCGGCCCGAGATGGAGCATCCCGTGGTCTGCCTCCCGACGAATGTCGCGGCCGCGGTGCGTGTCGCGACATCAGTAGAGGCGTCGCCCCAGTCGGGCGCGACCTTATCGCGGTGCGGTTGGCGGTCGCGATAAGGGTCGCTGTCACGACCTGGTTTCCCATCACCACAGGGAGGTTGTCACGACGCGCTGCCCCGTCGCATCAAGGCTATTGTCACAGCGCCCTTCCCCGTCGCGATGGCATCGCGACGGCCTGTGGGGGCGCGACAGTGCCTGTGCTGCCTCGGGTGGTTTCCGTGGCCAGTTTGTGTGTCGGCGTGTGCCCCAGGGCAGGCTTTGCCTTAGGATCTTCTGGTAGGGAACGCGGCTGATTGCCTCCCTGCGTTCAGTGACAGAAGGTGACACCGTCGTGGCCGTGTCTTGGCAACGGTGCCAGGAGGGTCGTGTCTGCCTAATAATCGATTGACCGGCGGTCAATCGATTATTAGTAGAGTGACGAGTTTTCGTACTGTCTGGTGGTGTTCCGAGGTTCTATCCATTCGTGCATGCCTTGGTTGGCCAACGACCCCTTTTGAGGGTCCGGGCGTGCCTCTCGCTCGCTGGGCTTGTCACGTTTTACAAGCCAGCAGTTCGGTGTGGGTTTGTTGTGCTGCCTCGCCTGTTCGCCCGGTGCTTGGCACTTGAGGGCTTGTCCCATTCAGAGGTTGTCTCTGTTTCCTAGGACCCCCATCCTCGGGAGCCTGTTGAGGGAGTACTCTGGGCTACGAGCGTGCTCGAGTTGGCAGCCCACGTAAGCGAACTCTGGAGCTGAGGGGAAAACGAGGTTTGGACAGTGGCGCTGAGTCGTTTGTAGAGCTCTCTTGTCTAGGTCTTGATTCATTTCCTCTGAGATACTTACATAATTTGCTTGACTTTTCTTGATTCATTTTCTGTGCTCAAAACTTGTAGAAAATATGTTAGATTAAACTTTATATAGTTTTGTTAATCACCAAAATAGATATGTAATTTATTTAAATTACATGGGGATAAATTGATCATCAATCTCCCCCTTTTTGGTGATGACAAAACATAGGATTGAACCAAGATATTCTGAAATAAAACTTTAGTGATGTTTCGAAATCATAAGAGATGTATTTCAGAATTGCTATATTTTCTCCCCCTTTTTGTCAATTAAGCAAAAAGATAAGGTATTAAGACAAAGAAAGAGAGAAAAGACAAATGAGAGACCACAAAAAGATTGGATTATGGTTGTTGGGGTACAGGGAGAGAGAAGGCAGGAGACAAAAGAGAGGCATAATGAGAAATAGTTTCCCAGGCCTGCTCTTCCTGCTTTTCAAAAAACTGTCTAAAAACCCCAGGTTCAATAGAGTAGGAAGGTCCCATGAGGGGAGCCATCCTTCGAAGATGATGAACTAGCTGCTCATCAAGAATCCAAGCATACTGATCTGAATCAAGCGAGATCTTAAAGAAGGAAACTTTCCCAAAGCTGGCACAGGCAAGAAACTGATCCATGGAGACTGGATAGAAATTCTGCTTGTGCTTCAATTCCATCCGCATAGTTACATAGACCTTGTACCTTTCAATCCAGGTTTGATAGGGATCATGAACAAAATGAATGGAGTTCATGTCCAGAAACTGAGCAGCTGAAATTTGAGATTTACCTTCCTTGGCTAGAGATTCATTTACATAAGAGAGCTGCTGTGCGGAGAGGGGATAGAGCTTGGTCCAAACTGCAGGAGATAATCGTTCACATTCTGACAGAGCAGAAGCAAGAACATCTGCAGTGACATGGCCTTGGTGATACTCTCTGAACAGAAACTTGTTGAAAGCAACCAGGTAGCCTTTCTGCACTTTGATTCTACCCAAGACTCTAGCAAAACGCTCAAAAATAATTGAGCCTACAGATGAATCCATTATTAGAGAGTGAAGAGGGGGAAGAAAGGCAGAGTCAGGCAGCTGGAGGGTTGCAAATCCACTTGGACAGCTTCAGTGTGAGCTCCACCAGGTCCAAGTGCTCTAATGGCCTCTATGAACTGACCCAACTGAATCTCTGGCAAACGATGAAGATACTGATAATCATTGAACATTTTGAAGTACCTGATCATCTTGATCTCCTTTTGAATGAAAGGGGCCCAGCTGTCCTTATGGTGGATCAGGAACCATTCGGATAAAGTCAAGGAATGGTCCCTTGGAGGGAACGTGGCAGATCTGGCAAGAAGAAATTTATTGTAGAGAACTTTATTGGTCTGAGCCCACTGCTCTTCAGTTTGGGATTCGGCTGCAGAGAAGATCTTTGATTTGAGAGATTTGGAAAGAGAGGTGTAAGGCAAAATAGTGTTTAGATGGTCGGTGAGATGTAGATGAGGAAGATTAAAAATAGAGGCAAAAACAACTTTCTGGAGGAATTCTTTGTAGAGAGTGTAGACACCCGATTTTGACTAATGGGTTGAACCACATTTCTTGTTGTCTTAGTGGGCCCCTATTTGGTCACTCACCTTGAGCCCATCATTTGCCTTGTTTTGAGCCCTTTAAGCCATTAAAATACCTTGAAATCCCAAAATTTATCACTTGAGAGAGTCCTTGGGGCATAATAACTCTTGTCTTATCATGTGGTTGGCTGATATTTCTCAAATAATCTGGATTTATTGTCGCGACGCCTCGTGGCGCCGCGTCTCTAGTCGCAACGGTTCTGGCAGCCGCGACAGCCCATGCATTATCCATGCACATGGGCAATGCTGTCGCGCCCTCCCGTGCCATCGCGTCTTAGTCGCGACCCTACGATACGTCGCGACAATGACCGAATCCTCTGGCCTCCATAACCCCTATTTATCCTCCTTTGAACTCAACTTAATCCTAAGGATTATCCCTACCCCTTGGGGCGGGATCCTAGCCTTGGGGACTCTCCTAGGGGTTTGCTAAGGACTCTCCATCCGATTTTTATAAGGCTTTATCTCCCATTTTAATTTTTAAACCATTTCTGAAGAGATAATGTGAATAATTCTCATCCCAAGCTCTTTATAAGCAAGGCCCCTCCTCAAAGATGAAGAGAGCCTCATTACCACCCCGAAGGGCTGCCGAAATTTCCTCTCACCCATACATAGCACCACAGCCACCCATTTGCCATTCTCCTTTCACATTCCACTCTCTAAAGCCACTATTTTTCACCATTAACGGAGCACGGAATGTGAAGAAGGCGACTCCGACGATCTCCTGGAGCTCTTGCACATCCTTGGAGTTATACCCACGCCAGGGAGTCGCCCAATGGGGCTCAGTTTCTTCTTCCTCCCATTCTCCTATTTCCACATGCATTTTTTGTGTTATTTTGAATATAGCACATTCCCTATCCACGTCCTTTCCCACACTCATAGGGGTTTAAAACCACCCAGGTGCGTTCCCACATGATTCTCCACTGTCTTTCATCTTTAGAATAGATACTATGCTTCACGTATTCTAATAGGGCATTTTTTTGTGATTTTCTTTGGTTGGCAGGCAAGCAGGTGAAATCTACGAGAAGCTCTGGTTCTCCGGCCGGCTGGAGGACGAGAAGAAGGTCCTTACCTTATTTCTCCCGCATTCAGAGAACGCGACGGCCGAGGGTGACGCGACCATAAACGCGTCGAAGAAAGCTGACGCGACATCAGTCTATCGCGGCGCCTATGACGACCGCGACACCAGGTCTGTTTCTGTTCTCTCTCTCCTTTTCCTAGTTTAAGTCAGCCATTATCTCATTTTCATTCTTAGGCGACTTGCTAGGTGGCGATCACATCTTATTTTCCATGCTTATAGTTGTAGCATCCATGTTTGTGTCGAGGAAGGGTACAATCCCTGTGATTACACCTTTTGGCGATCACGGTGGGACCTTCACTGCCACCCTCGTAGATTTTTCTGACCGTTTGCTTGCCATGCTTTCTTGTTGTTTGTCACTATAGTGCCCTGTTGGTGTTTTGTTCTTTGTTTCCTGCGCATTTCCCTGCTCTGTCATTGTCGCGATCGATCGCGTTGATGCGACCTTGTCGCGACGCAACGGGGGGACGCGTTATGAGTTAGTGTCTGTTATCCACCATGTTCTTTCTATCCAATGCCCATGAGAGCATGCATCCTTGTTATATTGCCTAGGTCATGTTTGCTCGTGTTTCTGTCTGTTAGTATCCTGTCAAGGTATGGGTTTTCCGTTTAGTTTTATTTGTAAGTTTTCAGTTCCTATCGTGGCAGCAAGAGAGGACGCGAACATGTCGCGGCTTGGCGGAACGTCGCGTTATCAGGTTTGCTTTGTATGTTACTGTTTTATCCATGAATTGGTTTCTGTCTGCTTCCTAGCTCATGTTGTACCGTTATAGTGTCTCTTGGTGTTTCTTAGTTTTGTAGGATAGTCTGTTTGAGTTGGGCTGGTGACTCACTGTGTTTTCGGGCCTCTGTCATTATCGCGGCAGCCCGCGCTGTCGCGATAGGGTCGCGGTGTACCCGGCCGTCGCGACTCTGCCTGAGGACTTGTTCTGTCTCCCTGTTTGCTCCTTATCTTTATTCTTGCATACATTTGGGGCATTTAATCCCTTGCATACGCTGCTCATCCCATTTGATCAGGTTCCCCCTTAGTTGAGTGAGTCCTCTCACCTACGAGCACTCGTAGGCTGACTCGGGCCCACCTTCCGAGGACCTCCGTAAGTCCCCGTGGTCGTACTCACGTTGCGGTTTGCCGGACTGGTTGTACCCGTTGTACCCTTAGTTTGAGCCATCCTCGTGTGTGAGTGTGCACCACCCTTAGCCATACCGGAGCACTTGAGTCCATTCCTATCAGGGACCGCATGACCGAGTGACATCTCTTTAATCAATTCATTTAAAAGGTCAAGTTCAAACCTTAAGAAATTTGCATTTTAAGCATGATAACTTGAGTGCTTTGATCCTCCTCCTCATCTTCGTCTTTCTTGTCGTGATAGAGTTTAGGTGTGTCTGTATCACCTTCCCTAAATTGGTTGGAGGGTGTATGCGTCATTATTTAGGGAGATCGAGTCAGTCCTCTCCAATCCTTGTGCTTTATCATAATCCCCTCTTCGACATGGACCAATTCTGGGTCCTTGCCGACGATGCCCTTCCCCTCGGTTTGCTCGAGGAGGTGGCCCAACCTTCCATGGCCACTCTCCCGGGGCATATCCAGCCTCCCTCTATCACCGGGATTCGATCACGTCCTGCTTCTCCCCCTAGGGGTGATGACCCTCATTACAATTCAGCCAACTCCTTCCTCACCTCACTCCAGACCAAGTCCGAGAGTTCATAGCTGCTGCCAAAGGGAAACAACCTTTATCTCCCCGGGGTCAAAATTCAGCCCGACCGGCGGATTCATCTGCCCACGTCGCTTCAGCTCCCCACCTTTCTTCGTCTGGGGCAGATCCTACACCCCTCCGTCCTCGGGCCATTCATTTTTCAGAACCGGGCTACCTTCCCCCACAAGAGGTTCAGTGTGACGGCCCTCATTATACCGGTACGGTTATACCAACCCACGTCGGTATAACAAGTGCTGCCACAGTGGGACATTTACCCAAACGATACATACAGCTGAGATACACGCGAATATACAACAGAGTAGCGGAAGTAAAAGAGAACTATCTCCATTCATTCATCATCCACATTAACCATACATGAACTTTCGCAATTAACAATGAGGAACTAAGAGCTCACATAATTTAAATTGCTGAAATAGAATTTCAAAATGTCCACATAATACATTCTTTCATAATAATTCTAATACAATGTTCCAAGTACATACTATGAAATACACAATCTCAAAGAACTCCAACAACTAGCTAGTCTCCGCGCTCGGAGTCCGTCTCCACCGTCTCCTCAAGCGGTGTCGTGTCACCAACTATACCTGTACGCCGAAGCAAGGAGTGAGTCCAAGGACTCAGCAAGCAACACTACTCATGATATACACTTATAAGTCCTAGTGGTTTCTACATGCACATTACAATTAGCCACACATAGCATGTTAGTCATTTCAAGTTTTCAACCTATCATGAAGGTTCTACAATTTTATACATAACTCATGCTTTCAGATTTTTAAAATAAAATTCACCTATCACATGGTCTCTATTCAATTTACTCATGAACTTTAACCTTTTAAAGAATCAAACATAAGAGCTATCAACATGAACAATTTACATACATGGACGGGAAACACAACTAGCATGGATTCCACATGTTCTTAAGTACAAACATAACCTTTTCACATGCTTTAGGTTGCTGATTTCATATAGTTTCATCGCTGAAAACCTATACATGAGAGCTACAATAACGCATAAAACATATCATATGAACAATCCATCATGCTATTTGCACACATATTCATTAGTTGTCCCTAACATGGACTCTAAACATTTTTGCACACATAAACATAAGAATAACAACATGCATTTTCTGAATTCACATGGTTTCAGATTTAGTCTCACATGGGTTCCAATAACACATTTACACATCTAGAATTTCACACTTTTCTTTACACTAGTTTCCTCTTTTCACATGGTTACACTTTACACATACACATTCACATTGTCACTTACACATTTACACATGTACACATACACTTTACACATTTCACATTACACATTTTTAGGTGCCGTGACACATAGTCCAAACCACCAAAGAAGGACATATACACATCACATTACACATAGACGCCATCTAGGCATTCCAATGGCGACTCTTGGACTGCGCAGACCGGGAGAACAAGTCTCCACCCTAACCAGTGGTACTTGTCCACCTCCAGGATTTCCCCCTAATGCCCTTAGGGTCACTTAACACAATGAACTTTCTCAGGGGGACTTTTCCCTGATACAGCTCCACTGCCCTCTACGGAAGCAGTGTCACATTGGCACAGTTACACATTCACACATTTACCGTTTTACACTTAGTTTTACACATAACACTTGATCTCATTCACTTACTCACTCACATGAATACCTCTGTTTTTCCTAACATGGTACTACAGAATTTCAAGGTTTAACACACAGTAAACACACTAATCATGCTGGGTTTAAACAAAATCTAATCACATTACGATCATATGCACGAATTATCACATTTCACATGAAAAACACATAACTTTTTATTTACTGATCCAAAAGACCTGAAATTTAACCACATGCTGTTTTCGGTTCAAGGTCATACCCTCAATTTTCAGATTTTTCTGAGCTAAATAGGATTTACAGAAAATAAAACGCCTAATTAGCATGCTATTAACAACTTAAGTTAACATGGGTCTAACACATTTTGCAAATTAGCCACTTGCTGTTTATACATAAGCTAATCACATATGCATGAACTGAGAATATAAAATTTCCCTAATTCACACATCTATGGATTGAACACTACAAATCATTATTGCATGCTTCTATTTCATCGAACCGAGCTTAATTACAAATTCCACAAGCATGGATAATTTACCAAAATTTGCAAACACATATGCTAACCCACTGATCTTCATGATTAGACTAAACCATGGCATTCATACACATTCTAATCAGGAAAACTAAATTTAAAATCAACACTTCATGCTCACAAGTTAAAGGAACACCATTTCCCACATCCACCAACACACACCACATTCATCCACACACCACAATGCACAATATACATAGAGTATAAGGTTTACCATATATCCTCATCACGTAAAACATACCGAAATTAATGCATAAGAAGGACAGAACAGCTCACTGTTCTGTCCAGAAGAACTCGACGGCGGTCTCTGGCCGCTGACTCAGGGTCAGCGGCATGGTCGATGGACGCCAAGGATGATCTGGACGTCCAGGGACCTTGCCGTCTAACCAGGTCTGTGCAGAAACACAGACCCGAGCTCTGAATCTTGGGTGAATTGGAGGGTCTAGGACTCGAGGAAAAATCCATAAAATTCACAAAACCAACCTAGACTCATAAGGGGACATCAAGGATAGGTCACTTGCCTTTCAAAAATTCTTCTAAGGGATTTAAAGGCTTGGTGAAGACCTCCTTGGGCAGTCCCAAGAAAGTTGCAGAACCTCCCTCTAGATCGCCTTCCTCCGGGCTCCTGGGTGATCTCCACGCCGAGGGGATGTCGGGGAAGCCTTCCTCGTTGGTCCAGCAACCTCCTTGCAGCAGGGGGACGCCGGATCAAGGTCCAAGGGGTCGGATTTGAGGGTGCTAAAATGGGTTTTTCTCACAGGCTTCTCTAGGGTTTTTCTCTCTCACTTCTCTCCTCTTGCAAGGGTGAAGGGAAAGAGTGGGAGAGTCCAATTCGGGTTCAGGGTTAAGGAGAGCCCCTCACCCACTCACCATACCGATTTGACAACCTGAGAGCCGTTGGGGGACATCCCCCAATGGTTGCCATACCTTGCTCCCGGATTTTCTGGCTCTGCAACGCATGCAGGTCAGAGAAGTTGGCGTCCATATCGCTGGACGCCGGAGTTAGTATTGGCGTCCAGGTCTGGACTGACACTAGCTAAACGGCCTGGGTTGACGCCAAGGTGGCCTTCGGCCAGAACTTTAAATTATGCAGAAAACCATGCATACCGGCATATATACATGCAATATGTATACGGTATTGTATCCATACTATCATCATGCAATATATACATTATTTATACTTAATATAAACACATGCACATGTAATTATACTAATTAATGCGTACGTAAATATGTACATACATACACAAGCACAAATATTCACACATAGATACAATAATACGACGGAAATTAGAGGGCCTTACACCCTCTCCCCCTTAAAGAAACATCGTCCTCGAAGTTAGAACGACACTACTCAAACAAAAGGGGATACTTCTTCTTCATCGCATCCTCAAGCTCCCACGTAGCCTCCTCACGTGAGAAGTTCCGCCATAGAACTTTCACCGACGCGATACTCTTGTTCCGGAGATGCTGAACCTTCCGGTCAAGAATGGCTACTGGTTGCTCGACATACGAAAGATCTGGCTGGATCTCCACGGGCTCATGACTAATCACATGAGACGGATCTCGGACATACTTTCTGAGCATAGATACGTGGAATACAGGGTGAACGCTAGCCAAAGCTGGGGGTAATGCTAGCTCGTACGCCACGTTGCCCAAACGTCTGAGAATCTCATATGGGCCAATGAACTAGGGCTTAGCTTGCTATGCCTGCCAAATCTGACAACACCTCGAGTAGGCGATATCTTCAAGAAGACATGATCGCCAACCTCGAACTCCAAATCCTTTCTCCTGTTGTCGGCATAACTCTTCTGCCTATCCTGTGCCGCAACAAGCCTTTTCCTGATAAGCTGAATCTTATCCGAAGTTTCCTGAACTAACTCCGGTCCGATCAACTGCCTATCACCAGTCTCCTCCCAACATAAAGGAGATCTGCAGGGCCTACCATACAACGCCTCGAATGGAGCCATACCAATACTAGCATGAAAGCTGTTGTTGTATGCGAACTCCACAAGAGGTAAATGACGCTCCCAATCATCCTTCCAATCCAGAACACACGCTCTCAACATATCCTCGAGCGTCTGGATAGTCCTCTCGGACTGTCCATCGGTCTGGGGATGAAACGCCGAACTGAGCTTAAGCTCCGAACCTAACGCATCCTGAAGACCCTTCCACAATCTCGAAGTAAATCTCGGATCTCGATCCGAAATGATCGACTTCGGCACACCATGCAATCTAATGATACCGCTAACATACAATCTAGCTAAACTCTCTACTGACTGCTTCTTCTCATAGGCAAGAAATGAGCAGTCTTCGAGAACCTATCTACAACTACCCAAATCGAGTCATTGCCCCTTCTAGATCGAGGCAAACCCGATACGAAATCCATAGTGACAGCTTCCCACTTCCATACGGGGATATCCATCCTCTGCATAAGGCCGGATGGTCGCTGCCGCTCGGCTTTCACCTGCTGACATACTAGACATCTAGACACATAATCCGCAACATCTTCTTCATGCCGGACCACCAAAATGATCTCTTCAGGTCTTGATACATCTTAGTGTTACCCGGATGAATAGAGAATCGCGATCTATGAGCCTCCGCTAACACATGCTCACGGACATCTACCACATCGGGGACACAAACACGGTGCTGAAATCTAATCACACCGTCCTCATCACGAGCAATGCCCGCCTTACCCACTAACTCTAACAATCTAGGATCGGCTTTCTGCTGCTCAATCACCTCATCCAAGACTGAGGATCTAAGGGATAGCTGAGCTACAAAAGCCTGACACAACGATGGCTCTAACTCGGTCATAGAGCACGCTGCATCCTCCAACATCTTCCAATCCTGCTGGAGCGAAGACCTCTTTCTACTAAGAGCATCCGCTACGACGTTCGCCTTTCCAGGATGATACTGAAGGTCGAAGTCATAGTCCTTCAAGAACTCAATCCATCTCCTCTGCCTCAGGTTTAATTCCTTTTGGGAGAAAAGATACTTCAAGCTCTTGTGGTCGGTAAACACCTCAAATCTGACACCATAAAGATAGTGCCTCCAGATCTTTAGTGCATGAACCACAGCTGCGAGCTCTAAATCATGAGTCGGATAGTTCCTCTCATGCTCCTTCAACTGACGAGAAGCATAAGCCACTACCCTCTCTTGCTGCATGAGCACACAGCCTAAACCAATCTGAGATGCATCCGTATAAATGGCAAAACCTTCTAGACCACTGGGCAATACCAATACCGGAGCAGAAGTAAGCTTAGCCTTCAATAGCTGAAAGCTACGCTCACATGCCTCAGACCATACGAACTTCTCACCTTTCGGGTCAGCTTTGTCAAAGGGGCGGCGATGGATGAGAAACCCTCAATGAATCGCCGATAATAACCAGCTAACCCAATAAAACTACGAATCTCCGAAGGGGTCCTGGGAATCTCCCAATCCATAACTGCCTGGACTTTTGCTGGATCAACTGCTACACCAGCGCCGGAGATAACATGCCCGAGAAAATGAACCTCGCGCAACCAGAACTCGCACTTGCTGAACTTCGCATACAGCTTGTGCTCACGGAGAACCTCTAAGACTAACCTCAAATGCTGACGATGTGTGGCCTCATCCGGAGAATAGACCAACACGTCATCAATAAACACAACAACAAAGCTATCTAATACGGACTAAACACCCGGTTCATGAGATCCATGAACGCTGCAGGGGCGTTGGTCAATCCGAAAGGAAGAACCAAAAACTCATAATGTCCATAACGGGTTCTAAATGCCGTCTTGGACACATCCTCACTCCTAATCCTCAACTGATGATAACCAGATCGCAAGTCAATCTTGGAAAAGACTGATGCCTCTCGCAACTGGTCAAACAGATCATCAATCCGAGGTAAGGGATACCTGTTCTTCACAGTCACCTGGTTTAGCTTCCTATAATCAATGCACAACCGAAGTGACCCGTCTTTCTTCTTGACGAATAATACAGGTGCGCCCCAAGGGGAAACACTGGGGCGAATAAATCCCTTATCGAGCAATTCTTGCAATTGCTTCCTCAACTCGGCTAATTCTGCAGGGGCCATCCGATATGGGGCCTTCGAGATAGGAGAGGTGCCTGGAAGCAACTCTATAGTGAACTCTATCTCCCTATCCGGTGGCAATCCAGACAAGTCATCGGGAAAGACATCTGGAAAGTCCTGCACCACATCGATCTCTGCAAGAGTCAGTGACGAACCAGCATCGGGTACTAGCATAACGCTGGCAAGAAATGCGTCACAACCCTTGTTCACCATGCGCATCGCCTTCATGGCAGAGATAACTAACTTTCCCGCTAAGTTCTTTGGCAAGGGATGAGAGAACTCATCCTCACCAGGAATGCGGAAAACAATCTTCTTCCTACGACAATCCACTAACGCATAGTGCTCCTCTAGCCAATCCAGACCAAGGATACAATCATAATCCTTCATCTTTAGCAAGAAGAAACACCCATCTAGGAATCTATCCTCAATGCACACAGGTAACGACGGAATGCACTTCCTAGTCGATACCGTACCCGCAGGGGTGTGCACAGACAAAGGGACCTCTAACTCCTCAGACTCTATGCCTGACTCTAGGGCTAACTGCCTAGCGAACCGCTCGGAAATGAACGAGTGAGTAGCACCCGTATCAAACAAAACCCGAGCGTGCACACCGAAAAGTAAAACTGTACCTTCGGTGACATGCTCCGCCTGCTCGGCGTCCTCACGAGCTAACGCAAACACTCGAGCTGGGGCTCGAGGCCTTCCTGGTCGTCCTGTAGCTGGCGCGGCTGCCGCTACTGCTGGTACTGGCGCTCCTCGCTGAGCTCCCTGCTGAAGTCTTGGGCAATCCTTGATCTTGTGGTCGCTGCTCCCACACTTTAAGCATCTACCCGCTACTAACCAGCACTCGGAACCTCCATGGGTCTTCCCACAATGGGGACACTCTCTCTTCGCACCGGGGGAACGTACAGAAGGTACCTGAGAGTTGCTGACTGCCATTTGTTTCTGCGGTGTCTGGTACACCGTTTTCCTCTTATCCTGCCGCTGGAAAGTCGCTGCCGGCCTCTTCTGCGAAGCCTTCTTCTCCTCCAGATACTGCTCCATTTCTCCCTCCTGTCTGCAGGCTGCGCTGAGGGCCTCGTCTAGCGTGCGGTGGTCGAACGCCACGAGCCTCGTCCTCAGTGATGGTTTGAGACCCATCACGAACTTCTTGGTCTTCCTGCGCTCATCCTCTACTATATGCGGTGCATATTTAGAAAGTTCAGAAAACCTTGCCTCGTATTCCAGGACGGTCATTGATCCTTGCGTCAGGGAAAGGAATTCTTGCTCCATCTTGTCCTGGATGTGCTCTGGGATGAACTTGGCTCGGAAGAGCCTCACGAACGCGTCCCATGCCACATCAACTGCTCCGTCCTCGAAGCGCGTACGCAGTAGGGAGGACCACCATACATCAGCTCTCTCCTGCAATACACCTTCATAAGCACTAACCAACAATTTTAACTTGACAAACAACACACAAGCATAAACCAAAACATACCTGTAGCATGTAGGTGGCTAAGGTCACCTTGTCCTCGTCAGGACACCTGATAGCTCAGAAGATTTTCTCCGTCTCCCTCATCCAGCTTTCTGCCATTAGCGGATCACTCTCCCCCTTAAAAGAGGGTGGGGCCATCCTCTTGAATCGCTCCATGATGGAAGGTCCACCATGGTCCTGAGCTGGGGCCTGAGCCTGCTACATTAAACAATAACAATATACAATAAACACAATATCATGCAATTTAAATAGCAAACTACTAGGTTGTTTTATTATTCTACCTGGGCCTCCAACTGGGCCTGGAGTGCTGCCTGGGTGTGGGCCTGCGTCTGCATGGCTTGCACCAGACCTTGCATGAATACTCCATAGTCCACTGGCGGTGGTGGGGGAAGCACAGGACCCTGTGGGGCCGGGGCCTGCTGCTCCGCCCGCTCCTCACGCCTCTGCTCGTCGTCGCGAGCTGGCACACCTCCACGTCGTCCACGGGAAGCCATGGCTGTAATAAAATTTCAGCCACTAATTAGAGCTAGGTTACTAAGTTCTCTAACCATTTTCTTATCTATCTTTCATTTCCTATTAGTGTTTTCTACACATGTGGACATACTTAGCATGCAATGGGGATGATGACTTAGGTATATTCATGTGCAATCTCAACCGGTCGCTCTGATACCAATCTCTGTGACGGCCCTCATTATACCGGTACGGTTATACCAACCCACGTCGGTATAACAAGTGCTGCCACAGTGGGACATTTACCCAAACGATACATACAGCTGAGATACACGCGAATATACAACAGAGTAGCGGAAGTAAAAGAGAACTATCTCCATTCATTCATCATCCACATTAACCATACATGAATTTTGCAATTAACAATGAGGAACTAAGAGCTCACATAATTTAAATTGCTGAAATAGAATTACAAAATGTCCACATAATACATTCCTTTCATGATAATTCTAATACAATGTTCCAAATACATACTATGAAATACACAATCTCAAAGAACTCCAACAACTAGCTAGTCTCCGCGCTCGGAGTCCGTCTCCACCGTCTCCTCAAGCGGTGTCGTGTCACCAACTATACCTGTACGCCGAAGCAAGGAGTGAGTCCAAGGACTCAGCAAGCAACACTACTCATGATATACACTTATAAGTCCTAATGGTTTCTACATGCACATCACAATTAGCAACACATAGCATGCTAGTCATTTCAAGTTTTCAACCTATCATGAAGTTCTACAATTTTATACATAACTCATGCTTTCAGATTTTTAAAATAAAATTCACCTATCACATGGTCTCTATTCAATTTACTCATGAACTTTAACCTTTTAAAGAATCAAACATAAGAGCTATCAACATGAACAATTTACATACATGGACGGAAACACAACTAGCATGGATTCCACATGTTTTAAGTACATACATAACCTTTTCACATGCTTTAGGTTGCTGATTTCATATAGTTTCATCGCTGAAAACCTATACATGAGAGCTACAATAACGCATAAAACATATCATATGAACAATCCATCATGCTATTTGCACACATATTCATTAGTTGTCCCTAACATGGACTCTAAACATTTTTGCACACATAAACATAAGAATAACAACATGCATTTTCTGAATTCACATGGTTTCAGATTTAGTCTCACATGGGTTCCAATAACACATTTACACATCTAGAATTTCACACTTTTCTTTACACTAGTTTCCTCTTTTCACATGGTTACACTTTACACATACACATTCACATTGTCACTTACACATTTACACATGTACACATACACTTTCACATTTCACATTACACATTTTTAGGTGCCGTGACACATAGTCCAAACCACCAAAGAAGGACATATACACATCACATTACACATAGACGCCATCTAGGCATTTCAATGGCGACTCTTGGACTGCGCAGACCGGGAGAACAAGTCTCCACCCTAACCAGTGGTACTTGTCCACCTCCAGGATTTCCCCCTAATGCCCTTAGGGTCACTTAACACAATGAACTTTCTCAGGGGGACTTTTCCCTGATACAGCTCCACTGCCCTCTACGGAAGCAGTGTCACATTGGCACAGTTACACATTTACACATTTACCGTTTTACACTTAGTTTTACACATAACACTTGATCTCATTCACTTTCTCACTCACATGAATACCTCTATTTTTCCTAACATGGTACTACAGAATTTCAAGGTTTAACACACAGTAAACACACTAATCATGCTGGGTTTAAACAAAATCTAATCACATTACGATCATATGCACGAATTATCACATTTCACATGAAAAACACATAACTTTTTATTTACTGATCCAAAAGACCTGAAATTTTAACCACATGCTGTTTTCGGGTTCAAGGTCATACCCTCAATTTTTCAGATTTTTCTGAGCTAAATAGGATTTACAGAAAATAAAATGCCTAATTAGCATGCTATTAACAACTTAAGTTAACATGGGTCCAACACATTTTGCAAATTAGCCACTTGCTGTTTATACATAAGCTGATTCACATATGCATGAACTGAGAATATAAAATTTTCCTAATTCACATATCTATGGATTGAACACTACAAATCATTATTGCATGCTTCTATTTCATCGAACCGAGCTTAATTACAAATTCCACAAGCATGGATAATTTACCAAAATTTGCAAACACATATGCTAACCCACTGATCTTCATGATTAGACTAAACCATGGCATTCATACACATTCTAATCAGGAAAACTAAATTTAAAATCAACACTTCATGCTCACAAGTTTAAGGAACACCATTTCCCACATCCACCAACACACCCACATTCATCCACACACCACAATGCACAATATACATAGAGTATAAGGTTTACCATATATCCTCATCACGTAAAACATACCGAAATTAATGCATAAGAAGGACAGAACAGCTCACTGTTCTGTCCAGAAGAACTCGACGGCGGTCTCTGGCCGCTGACTCAGGGTCAGCGGCATGGTCGATGGACGCCAAGGATGATCTGGACGTCCAGGGACCTTGCCGTCTAACCAGGTCTGTGCAGAAACACAGACCCGAGCTCTGAATCTTGGGTGAATTGGAGGGTCTAGGACTCGAGGAAAAATCCATAAAATTCACAAAACCAACCTAGACTCATAAGGGGACATCAAGGATAGGTCACTTGCCTTTCAAAAATTCTTCTAAGGGATTTAAAGGCTTGGTGAAGACCTCCTTGGGCAGTCCCAAGAAAGTTGCAGAACCTCCCTCTAGATCGCCTTCCTCCGGGCTCCTGGGTGATCTCCACGCCGAGGGGATGTCGGGGAAGCCTTCCTCGTTGGTCCAGCAACCTCCTTGCAGCAGGGGGATGCCGGATCAAGGTCCAAGGGGTCGGATTTGAGGGTGCTAAAATGGGTTTTTCTCACAGGCTTCTCTAGGGTTTTTCTCTCTCACTTCTCTCCTCTTGCAAGGGTGAAGGGAAAGAGTGGGAGAGTCCAATTCGGGTTCAGGGTTAAGGAGAGCCCCTCACCCACTCACCATACCGATTTGACAACCTGAGAGCCATTGGGGGACATCCCCCAATGGAGGCCATACCTTGCTCCCGGATTTCTGGCTCTGCAACGCATGCAGGTCAGAGAAGTTGGCGTCCAGCTGGACGCTGACGTCCAGGTCTAAACGGCCTAGGGTTGACGCCAAAGTGGCCTTCGGCCAGAACTTTAAATTATGCAGAAAACCATGCATACCGGACATATATACATGCAATATGTATACGGTATTGTATCCATACTATCATCATGCAATATGTACATTATTTATACTTAATATAAACACATGCACACGTAATTATACTAATTAATGCGTACGTAAATATGTACATACATACACAAGCACAAATATTCACACATAGATACAATAATACGACGGAAATTAGAGGGCCTTACATTCGGCCTCGATCCCCCCCAACTACATACTATACGGCCGAACCAGCTCCCCTCCCTCGCGAGAGGTCTCATTCCTTTGAGCAGCCACGCTCCCTTGTCTCTACGCATCAAGTCTAATCTCCTTCCGATTTGTTTGCGGAGTGGACAAGCATAAAGAAGGAGCTTCATGACCTCCGGAGACAGATTGATCCTCGGAAGGTAGCCGACATCGCCCTCCCATCCTTCCAATACCTCCGGGTGCCTCCCCAGTCCGAGCTACCTGTGTATCGTCGATACTCTGGGGTAGGGGACCCCTATGTTCATCTGAAGGATTTTGTCTATGAATCAGCACCACACAAATATGACCGCCATCTCATGGCATACCTGTTCAGAAAATCATTAGATGGTCCAGCCTTAGAGTGGTTCTATTCATTGCCTCCCGAGGAAGCCGAGGACTTCCAAATCCTCCAAGAAAGGTTTCTGCAGCAATTCCAGATCGGTGGGACCCGAATACTCTTTTGTGGATTTGGTAGCTGAAAAGATGAAGCCAGAAGAGGATTTCTCCACCTATGCTAACCGATGGCGTTCCTTGGCCGCCAAGGTCCGTTGCCCAATGCCTGAGGAGGAAAAGGTAAAGTTGTTGATCTCCAATGCCACACCAACCTACCGAGCTATTTTGGCCATGAACGACATTTCTACCATGCACCAACTATATAGTCGAGCCCGTTTCATTCAAACCCAACTCAAGGACTCGCCTATACATTCCATGTTTGAGACCCCCAAGGCTCGTTATGCCAAGAAGCCGCAAGGCCCAGTCACCGAGGGAATCCAGACCAATGAACAAGTAGGTGCCGTTAGCAATCCCCAAGGCCCGGTAGGTAGGTCTCCCTATACCCAGCAAACCCAACAGTCTTGGAACAACAACAACAATAGGCAGCCACCTCCCCAAGGACAAAATCCTCCTCAGATCAGCGCCAATACTCCCAGGTCCCTCCACCTC
This sequence comes from Colocasia esculenta, assembly GCA_014218235.1. Taxonomy (NCBI): domain Eukaryota; kingdom Viridiplantae; phylum Streptophyta; class Magnoliopsida; order Alismatales; family Araceae; genus Colocasia; species Colocasia esculenta. The sequence goes on along the minus strand of CM024761.1, from coordinate 41,455,904 downwards.
AAAATGGCTATGCCCCCAGGAAGCCCAATGGACCCAAGAGAGCCCAATACCCTCCATTGCCCGAGTCTCTAGCTGATGTCTTTACAGCCCTCATGTCACTAAATGCCCTAAGACTCCCTCCTGAGAAGGCAAATTGGAAGGCGGCCGATCAAACAAAGTACTGCGTCTATCATCGTCATCTGGGCCACAATGTGTCCGATTACTTCCAATTCCAGGACATGATATATGATCTCTATGAGCAGAACCAGATTGATTGGGCAGAGATGAAGAGATTGATCCAAACTTTGAGGGACCAGCAGGGCCAGAGGCAACAGCAGCAACAACAGAGGCGACAGCAGCCGCAGCAACAACAACAACAGCAACAGCAACAACAACAGCAGTACCAACCCTTCCAGCAGCAATACCAGCGACAGCAACAACAGCAGCAGCCGCAGCAGCCGCAAACGATCTAGGCATAATCCGTAATCCCATGCCGCAACATCAGCCTGCTCCGAACCCTCAACCAGCTCCGCCACCTCCTCCACCTGCGCATGTTAACCCCGTCATCCACCATCCACCACCAGAAGCCCAGTGGACCTTCGATGACGACCATGAGGTAGGCCAGCTTCTGGTTATTTCTCACGTCACGCCCACTGCTCCCGCACCTACATCCACCATGCCTGCCTCCCTCACACCCCACATTGCCACCATCACCTCGCCATCCTATTCCCCTGTCATGTCACCCATTATTCCTCCACCCAACAACGTCCCTTTCTCCCCTACACCCGCACCATTACTAGCCAACCCTTCTATCCTTGACACCCCTACCCCTCCACTCCACCATAATCTTGCCCTCCGGAGCGGGCGAATGTTCCATCGGATGTACCCTAACGCATCTGTGCCTATGCCAGGTCAACCAAGCCAACAAACCAACAACCAGCAGCAACAAGATACAGAAGAGATTGATCCGGCACCGGGAACCCAATATGATATCCTGAAGCACCTTGATCAGACCCCGCCAAAATTTCCATATTAGAGCTCATTAAGAGATCACAGACTCACCAGGATGCTCTCAGGGCCTTTTTGCAAAGAGTCATGGTCAGTGAAGACATGAATCCAGACAATCTACCTTCAGTGCTCTCGATAGTGAATAGGGGACCCACCATTACCTTTTCTTACGGTGAGTTGGCTGCCCCCGAAGCCAGAAAAATGCCCTTATGTGTGACACTCACCATAAACAAAGTGGCCATCGATGCAGCTCTAGTGGACACAGGAGCCTCTATTAATGTATGTTCACTAAGCACTCTTAGAGCATGCAATATATCAGAACGTCAATTGCAGCCCACACCTACCACCATCGCTGCGTATGACAATTCGCGACGTGCCAGCCATGGAGTCATCACTTTGCAAGCAGAATTGGGCCCTCTCGTCATGTCTGTGGAATTCTATGTATTAAACATAGATCACACCAACAAGGCCATCTTAGGGCGCCCATGGATTGAGTCATTAGGGGCAGTGCCGTCTACAGCACATCAGTGTCTGAAGTTCCCCTTCCAAGGGCGGCGGATAGTCATGGTAAAAAGTGTGACGACGACACATACAGTGGAAGCCGTTGAGAGAGTGCTGCCATCGGTATGGCCATCCAATAAGCCCATCATCTCGGTGCTTGATGTCAACTACACTTGGGCCTATACATTCTCTTCTAACCGCCCAATTGTGTCTCCACCTGTAGTGGCAATCAGAAAGGGCGTGAACGCAAATGCAAAAGGGTGGGATATCATGTTCAGGCTGGGTTATCAGTTGGGAAAAGGTCTGGGTGCTCATCTCCAAGGGCAAACCAAGACTGTGGCCACCGCCAAGAAATTCACAAAGTGTGGCCTTGGATATTCAGAATGGGCCACTTTCTCATCCCCTCCACAATCGAACCATGGCCTGCTCACCTGGTCCTTATATGAGCACTTTGTCAAGGGGCCCATCCAGCCCGGATATAACACCACAACGAAAATACCCAGATCAGCTTATCAGGCCTTGGAAGAGCAACGACCCAACAAGAAGAAGAGAGCTGAGGAAGATACTGAGGATCCGGATCAAGATGATGTCATCTCATCAGTTAGTCTGTAGTTTGAAAAATCAGAGGCTGAGGAAGAAAAGCCAGAATTAGATGACCTTATTTCTGCGGTCAATCGATTGTTCAACGAAGAAGATGTGCCGCAAGTGGCAGCGCTATCAACATCAGCAACCACCGCCAGGCGACAGTTGTCTGGATTTGGTGAAGAAAATCAGTTGGATCATTCACCCCTGCTTATACAGGAGCTCTGGCCAGGGTTCTCCCAGCCTCCTACTCATCTTATTTCGTCCATACTCGATTTTAATGTTGGTTTCATTCCTTTGCCTCTCCCCTTCATTGTTCAAATCTCACCCGACGCCATTGAGGCGTTCATTCGTCCCTCACCCCGCTTCATCATTCTCTTTAATGGTTCGGTCCTGTTTTTTTCCCGAAGCCATTTAGTCTAATGTAATTCCTTTTTATTCAAAAATAATAATAATAACAAAAAAATTAAATTCAAAAAGTGTGTGTCTTCCTGCTTCCGACAGAGATCCCTGTCACCCCCCTCCTGCTCCTGCTTCCGACGGTGATCCCCATCACTCCCCTCCTGCTCCTGCTTCCGACGGTGATCCCCGTCACCCCCCTCCTGCTCCTGCTTCCGATGGCGATCCCCGTCACCCCCCTCCTGCTCCTGCTTCCGACGGCGATCCCCGTCACCTCCCTCCTGCTCCTGCTCTCGACGGCGATCCCCGTCACCCCCATCCTGCTCCCGCTCTCGACGGCGATCCCCGTCACATCTGCTCCCCGGCGGCCATCGTCGTCCTCCTTTCGCTCTATTCGTGCCTTCTCCTGGCGGTCAGACATGGCCATTTCGGGCGATTCGGGTGAGGGGCCTTCTGCTCCCCTACACCCCGATGCTATTGCCGGCACCCTGAGCTCGGGTGGCCCGCTTCCTCCTCCAGTCCCATCGGAGGACCTTCGCGGCCCTGCCGCACCCTTTGTTTGCCTTTCCAATAAACCTCTGGACGCCTCTCCAGAGCCTCCTGTAAATATCAAATCTAGCTTAAGTTCAGGGGTAGTTTCTAGTAAGACCCCGTCCCCGTCTAGAAAAAGGAAGGGTAGTGGCATACCCCGTAGATATCTCTTAGACTTAGTTCAGAGGTGTGGCGCTCTTCTAGCTGTTGAAGAGTTCGTCAAAGAAGCAGTGGCTTTGAACTTAGAGGAGATGCTGATAGAGGAAGGGCTAGACGATGGCTTTGGGATATACGAAATCGTAGCCGAAGAGGACCCATTAGATGAGAATGATGGTGAGATAGAGGATGCTGCTGAGGCGTATGCTAGTGGTATGAGGAGATTCGATGAACCTACCTCAGCAGTCGATGAACCCACTAAAGAGGTAAACGTGGGAACTAAAGAGGACCCGAGGCTTTTGACCATAGCTTCCGGCCTCCCTCCTGAAGAAGAAGAAGAACTCATAGAGGTGTTGAGGGAGTTCAAGGATTCATTTGCCTGGTCCTACGATGACATGCCTGGCATTGACCCTGATTTGGTAGAACATAGGCTGATCTTGAAGCCAGGGGCAGTTGCCGTCAAACAAAAGCTAAGGAGATTCCTCCCCCACATTCCTTTGAAGATGAAAGAGGAAATTGATAAACTACACAAAGTTAAGTTCATCCGTGTAGTCCTCTATCCTTTGTGGGTGGCAAACATTGTCCCGGTGATGAAGAAGGACGGAAGAGTGCGTATCTGCATAGACTTCCGGGACTTGAATAAGGCATGTCCTAAAGATGATTTCCCCTTACCTCATTTAGATGTCTTGATCGATAATACAGCAGGGTTCGAAACTCTATCATTCATGGATGGGTATTCCGGTTACAACCAAATTCGTCTAGCCCCGGAGGATCAAGAGAAGACCTCCTTCACCACCCCATGGGGGACATATTGCTATGTGGTTATGCCGTTTGGACTAAAGAATGCCGGCGCCACTTATCAAAGAGCAATGTTAGCTATCTTCCACGACATGATACATATTGATGTTGAGGTTTACGTGGATGATATTGTGGTGAAGTCGAGAACTCGAAGAGAACATTCCTCCGTGCTTGCCAAAGTCTTTCGTCGCGCACAAGAGTATCAATTGAAGATGAATCCAAAGAAGTGCGTGTTTGGAGTTTCCTCAGGAAAGTTGCTAGGCTTCATAGTTAGTAAACGGGGGATTCAGATAGACCCGCACAAGGCCAAGGCAATCAACGAGATGCCTCCTCCCAAGAACATATCCGAGCTTCGAGGTTTGATTGGTCGGCTGCAATTCATAAGGAGATTTATATCTCAGCACTCTCAAAGATGTCGTCCCTTCTACGAACTGTTGAGAGGAGGAGTTAATTTTGAATGGAACGATAAGTGCCAAGAGGCCTTCGATGAGCTCAAAAGTTATCTTATGAATCCGCCCGTCCTTCAGGCGCCTTGCCCTGGGAAACCCTTAATCCTATATCTGTCAACAATTGAGGACTCCCTAGGAGCTGTCCTTGCTCAGCATGATGAATCCGGCAAAGAAAGGGCAGTCTACTACCTATCTAGGCTCTTCAATCCTTCCGAGCTCAAACTCACCACAATGGAGAAAACCTGTGCAGCGCTAGTCTGGGTGGTGCAGAAATTGAAGCACTACTTCCTAGCTCATAAGGAGTTTGATTTCTAGAATGGATCCTATTAGGTATCTCCTGGAAAAGCCAGTCCTCGCCGACAGATTGGCACGCTGGCAAAGTTTCCTCTCTCAGTTTGATATCTCCTTTATCATTCAGAAAGCCATAAAAGGGTATGCCATTGCTGAGCACCTTGCTCACCTCCCTCTTCCTCATAGTGATACGGTTCAAGAGGAATTCCCCGATGAAAACCTATCACTTGTCTCTCATGACCCCTTCTGGTCGCTCCACTTCGATGGAGCTCTCAATTCTAGGGGACGGGGCATAGGTGCAGTCTTGCTCACCCCAGAAGGGATCACCATTTCTTTGGCTTATCAACTCCAGTTCTACGCCACCAATAATATCTCCGAGTATGAGGCTCTCCTAGCCGGTCTTAAGCTTGCCTACCTTTTAGGCGCGCGTCACCTCAAGATCATAGGAGATTCTCAGCTCGTTCTTCGGCAAGTCCTCTCTACCTATCGCACTCGTGACCCCAAACTCAAACCTTATCAGGATCTGGTCACGCTCCTAGACAAGCAATTCCGTCAACTCATCTACATTCATACTCCTCGCTCTCAAAACATTCTGGCTGATGCTCTGGCGTCGTTAGCTTCATCTCTCTCTTTCCCTCTCAGCCGTAGTGCAGAGACTATCACTGTTCAGAGGTTAGAAGCTCCCTCAACTCAGGATCCTTGGTTCTCAAATCTTAGGAGCTCCCTAGTTCTGAAGGCAGAGAAGAAAGAAGCGAAGGAGTTGTTGCTTGTTGAATTAGGAGAATTGATAGAAGAAGAGAGGCCGTGGTACCGTGAGATTGAGCAGTTTTGTAGAGACGGTACCCTCCCAGAAGAAGTCGAAGCAGAAGATAGACGAGCTATCCGTAGAGCGGCATTAAAGTATACCCTCGTGGGTGAAGTTCTTTACAGACGTGCTCTAAATGGCATGCTCCTTAGATGTGTGACCGATGAAGAGGCTTGGAAAATAGTGGAAGGATCGCACTCCGGTGAATGCGGAGGGCATGTGAACGGTCAGATGTTAGCCAAAAAGATCCTTAGGCAGGGCTACTACTGGCCAACCCTAGAAGAGAATTGTGCTGCCTACGTTCGTAGGTGTGTCAGATGTCAAATCCATGCCGATAAAATCCATGCTCCGTCTTCCTCTTTGCATCCACTATCTTCTCCTTGGCCTTTCTCCATGTGGGCCTTTGATATCATCGGGCCCCTTGGTGATCCTAATGCTCAGATAAAACAAAAATCCTTCATCCTCACTGCTACTGAGTATTTCACCAAGTGGGCCGAAGCAGAAGCATTTGCAGAAATCAAAGGTTCGACCGTGTGTAGATTCATCATGAAGAACATCATTGCACGGTTTGGAGTACCAGGCAGCCTCGTCACCGACAACGGACCGCAGTTCATATCCCAAGAGCTTCAAGACCTATGTAAGAGGTTCAATATTTCCTTGCATCATTCATCTCCTTATTATCCACAGGACAACGGCCAGGCCGAAGCCACAAATAAAACACTTTTGAAAATTCTGAAGAAAACTTGTGAGTCTAATAAATTCGCTGACTGGCCGGAAAAGCTAATTGAGGCTTTGTGGGCCTACCGCACTTCCATCCGCACGCCCACGGGGCAAACTCCTTTCTCACTTACATATGGAATGGAAGCGGTATGTTCACACGAGATCCTCATCCCTTCGCTAAGAATTCAGCTAGACAAGGAACTTAATCCCGATGAACATCGGGAGGCGTTGCTTACACAACTAGAACTCTTGGACGAACGGCGTCTAGCTGCAGCCGATCATGTGCTTTCATATCAAAATAAACTCTCAAGATCTTTTCAAAAGAAAGTAATTGAGCGTAAGTTTCAAGAAGGAGACATGGTTTTGAAGTGAATTTTCATAAAACCTGGAGGTCCAAGGTCAAAATTGTCTGCAAACTGGGAGGAGTCGTACGTCGTTAAAGAAGTGTACCCGGGGAACGCGTATAGGCTAGTGAATGCCGATGGCGATGAACTCTCTCACCCATGGAATGGATTATATCTTAAAAGATTCTACCCCTGATAATCAGTCTTTTGATAACAACACCAATTGACAGGTAGCCGTTTGCCAGGTGTCTCGCTCCCTCTCCTATTGGCGGAATAATATTTATGCGCAATCACATACTCAACACGGTAACCTAAGGTCATTGCCCCTTCATGTATGGTGTTCTCGCTTAGCCCTCGCTCAGGGAAGCAAAAGGTCAATTCTCTCCCTACTCGGACAAGGTCTCGGGGCAAGGGGAGGGCTAACCTGTAAACCTGCAACAGTATAAACCATGTGTTTGAAGTCTCAAAGAGGGACGGGTAGTTCTAAGAATAGCATATAGCACAAAAAATAAAGCGACGAAATGATAAAATGAAGGGGCATGTTAAAGAGTGGCAGTACAGTTCCCCGCGGAACGCCCTTGAGCCCGGTCGCACGCATGCCCCAGTCAAAAAAGAAAATGTTGTGGCCCTAAAGTCCCTAGACAACAGATGAATCTCACATGTGGCGTACTCGTTGCAAGTCTTACAAATCAGTAACCCTGACCTCGAGATTAAGTCTTATCACATTTATATTCTTCCTATCCTCCCTAAAATGACCAAAGAATCCCTACACTTGGTCTGTGTTGGAACATTAACGTCCCAGGGGCAAGAAATCTTAGCGAACCTGAGATGAATATGCTTTGAACATAAATCTTACTCGTCAAAGTGAGATGGAGGCAAGACTTAGGGTTAATCGCTCAAGATTAAGAAGTGTTGTTACCAAAATCAAAATTTCAAAAAATAAAAAAAAACAAAAAAATCTCTCAAAAAAAAATCAAAAGATCCTCAAAACCCAAAAAAATCATCAAAACTTCAAAATCCAAAAAAAATCAAAAGATCCTCAAAACCCAAAAAAAAATCAAAACTTCAAAAATCCAAAAAATCAAAAGATCCTCAAAACTCAAAAAAAAATCAAAACTTTAAAAATCTAAAAAATCAAAAGATCCTCAAAAAAAAAAAAAATCAAAACTTCAAAAAAAAAAAATCAAAAGATTCCCAAAACCCAAAATTATAATTTTCAGAAAAATAAAAAAAATGTGTGTACATATTGCTTTCCTTTAGCATGCATTATTTTTATTGTCTTTTCGCCTATTTAATAAGGCTCGGCCCCTTGACAAATTGCGGAGTTAGTTTATCATTTTAGTGCAAGGGGCTGAGCCTAAGAATGGATCTAACTTGTTCTTCTAAGTGTGTGCAGGAACAGGCATGTCAAAAGCAGGGTACAATGTCGCACTCAGGACTCCCTTCCTCTCTCGCTTGTTTGAAACTCGCCTCTCACTCGTGTCAATCGCAAACCATTCATTTATCACAAATGTTGACATGAAAGTAAAAAAGAACTGCACTAAGATATGAACAAAATGTACATAGATAAAGGGGAGGTGGCTCACAAGTCTCCTCACTGTCCATCGCCACTCTCCCCGGATCCCTCCTGCCTATCCGGAGGTGGTAGCATCTTGCCACCACCTCTGCCATCCTGGGCGCTACCCTCGCCGTGCCGGCGCCTCTCCTCCTCCTCGTTCCTCCGCCTGCTCGAGGAACCCGCTAAATACTGACCGACGGAGGCGTCGGTCGCCCTGCTAACGCTCGCACCGCTCTGGCTCCGACTACGTGAACGGCCTATGTCCGTCACGATCTACTGAAGGCTCCGCGCCAGCGTCTGCTGTGCCAACAGCTCTGCACGCAGTCGGGTGACCTCCTCCTAGTCTCCGGGCGGCCTCTGCACCCGCAGTGTCACTAGCTCCCTCGTCATCTCCGCTATCTGCGCCTCGGCTGCCTCCGCCCGGACGCACAGCTGGTCCCTCTCGCTCCGGGTAGCCTGGGCCTCCCCGCGGAACCGGTCCCTCTCCCCCTGCAGCTCCATAGCATGCTCCGTAGTCAGCTGCAAGTCCCTCTCCTGCGCAACAAGCAATCAATCAGCATCATTTGCAAAATGATCAACTCAGAACCTTTAAATGTACTTACCCGCTCCTCTAGGTGCCTCTGAGCCTCCTCGGCTCTCAACACCGCCCCTGCCAGTCGAGCCTCCAGGAGCGATGGAGAGCCCCCTGCACTCCAAGAGGAGGAGGCATCGCCTGCCCCGGTACCCCTCACTCTCTCCAGCTCGCTCCGCTGCACACAAAAGGCATGTCAGTTTCTAAAAAACTGCTTGAGTTAAATCAAAGATTGAAATTGAACCAGGTACTTACCAGCTCTGCTGTCTGCCTCTGGGCTGCCTCCCGATCTTGCACCGTCGACTGGAGCAAGGCTCGGAGCGATGCGATCTCACCAGTCACATCCACCTGCAATGAGTTGCCAAATCATCAGTTCTAATCCATAAATCCAAATTCTTTGAGCCGTGGTTTAGAAGTTTTACCTAGTGTCAGGCGCTCTTGTATACCTTTCCTCCATACTTCAAGGCGTACGCCTGGAGGTAGGCATCGTCGGTGGTCGCGTCCGATCTGACCGCCTTGCCCTTGTGCTCCCAGTTCTCGATCTGCTCTCGCGTTCGCTCACGCCAATCTGTCGTGTCATGAAGCCCCCGAAAGCTCCGTCCCGGCCGGCGAAAACGGTCCCGGACGGGGAACTCCATGACACTCTGCCTGACGCCTAGTGAGCACTGGGTCAGGAATTGGTTCAAAGGTAGCACAAGGTTTAGCGAGTGCAACCACACCAACCTACCGAAGTAGGGGCGGGCCTGCGCTAACCAAAGCTGTCCCTCATCACCCTCCCCCAGATATGGCTGCCAAACCACCTGCAAAAGGAAAAGTAATCAGTCATCAGGCAATTGAATCAAGCAAATAATTTAAGCCAAAGCAAAGATTAAGGGTACTTACATCCAGGTAGGGGTAGCAGTCGATGGCCTCCTGCAGGCGCTCCAGCTGGTCAGCCAGGTGGCGGGTGTCTCGGCGAGAGTCCCAACGGCATGCAATGAGCACGAGGCCCGGCCGTGTGAGATCCCCTCTCCCCAGGGCTGGGAGGTGTAGATAGGCCCAAACCTGCAAGATAAAAGACAAATCAGATGGCAGTTTAAGCAAAATGCAGTTTAAATCCAGAAAAGTTAGAAGAGAAGGTGTACCTAAAGGAAGGGGTAGAAGCCGCTTGTAGACGTCTGCAGCTCTGAGGTGCTCAAACCGTCGAACTGGTGCGCTAGGAAGGCTACTCCCCAAGCATACCCCCCTACCTCACCTAGGTCCTCAAGCAAGGGCAGGAAGCGGCAGTGGACTGCGTCGCCTCTCGTGGCAAACAAGAGTCTACCAAGAAAGAGAACGAAAAAGCGATGCAAGTCCAAGTCCGCCTACGGCCCAGGCTCACTCGCAAGCTCCCTCTGGCTGACTCTGGCTAGCCTCACAAGGTACTCATCCTCACTCTCCCCTGCATTCTTCCCCGCCTCATACAAGCCCAAACTCTCCTGCAATGCTACCCTAGGCACTAGGGAGGACCTGCACTCTACTGGGAGGTCTAGGAGGCGCTCAGCTAGGTCGTGATAGTAGGGGTGGGTGTAGCCGCTCACTGCCCACCCATAGACTCTAAGCCCTTTGATCCGGCTCACATCCTCCAAGTTGGGGATCATGTGCCCCCATGGGAATGCAAAGGCACTCGCCTCTGCGTCCCACCTGCTCCGCGAGGCCTGGGTAAGGGCCGGATCTACCCTCATTCTCTTGATCCTAAAGATCTCCCCAAACCCCATCTCCTCTACCCGCTCTCACTGGAAAGGGGGGAAGGCTAGGAAAGCAGCTAGCACCAGTGTCCATGACACTCGAGCCTGATGACCAAACTTTCCCCATATAAATTACTTCACTTATTTATATACATTATATTTGATGATTAACAAAATAGTACTAATGAATTACTTGAGCTTTGAGAACAGGAAATAAAAGAAAAATGAAAGTTCAAGACAATCAGGTAAGTCTCATTTCATGCTTTGTCCAAGTCTCTGTATCGACTTCTATTGATAAGCAGAACGATTTCCTTCTGACCGAAAAGTTCAATCAAATCGATACCGCAACGATTTCTTAAAGAAGTCGCAACGATTTCTTTAGTTCTCGTAACGATTTCTTTAGAACTCACAACGACTTTCTAGCCGTAACGATTTCGTAAGATCTCGTAACGATTTCTTTAGAACTCACAACGACTTTCTAGCCGTAACGATTTCGTAAGTTCTCGTAACGATTTCTTTAGAACTCATAACGACTTGGTAGCCGTAACGATTTCTTTAGTTCTCGTAACGATTTCCTTGAAACTCGTAACGACTTGGTAGCCGTAACGATTTCTTTAGTTCTCGTAACGATTTCTTTGAAACTCGTAACGACTTGGTAGCCGTAACGATTTCTTTAGTTCTCGTAACGATTTCTTTGAAACTCGTAACGACTTGGTAGCCGTAACGATTTCTTTAGTTCTCGTAACGATTTCTTTGAAACTCGTAACGACTTGGTAGCCGTAACGATTTCTTTAGTTCTCGTAACGATTTCTTTGAAACTCGTAACGACTTGGTAGCCGTAACGATTTCTTTAGTTCTCGTAACGATTTCTTTGAAACTCGTAACGACTTGGTAGCCGTAACGATTTCTTTAGTTCTCGTAACGATTTCTTTAGTTCTCGTAACGATTTCTTTGAAACTCGTAACGACTTGGTAGCCGTAACGATTTCTTTAGTTCTCGTAACGATTTCTTTGAAACTCGTAACGACTTGGTAGCCGTAACGATTTCTTTAGTTCTCGTAACGATTTCTTTGAAACTCGTAACGACTTGATAAGTGTTCATAACGATTTGCTTTGCGCAACGATTTCTTTAGAGTTCATAACGACTTGATAAGTGTTCATAACGATTTGCTATGACTCATAACGATTTCATAAGTCATACAGTCATCGATTTCATATCTTGATATCTTATTCATCTTAAAGCATTGACCAGTCAAAGTCCACGTAGATATCTCTCTGACGCTTTTGCATTTATGAGATCTGAACATATCTCTGCATGCATGCAGACCATATCATCCTTTATCGTGCCTACTCTGATAACGTCCTTTAGACTTAAGCTATTTGGCATTACTATTTTCTTGACTATTGCTACTGACGTTGACTGACATCAGAGACAGCTTATCTGTCTGCTATTTGAGATTGACATCTGTGCAGACCTCTGAACTAGCTTCATGGTACAACGTTAAACAAATAGAAGCCATCGGATATCTTTGAAGATCTCATCTCTTTGCGTGCTCAAGTAATCAAAAGACTGAGGACAGGAAGCTTCCAAGACTCCAGATGTCATTCAGTCTAACGACTACTCAAAAGAGAGACAACGGACTCTTTAACGTCTAGATTTCAAATTGAAGATATATATACAAGTCAGAAGAACAGAAGAAGAGATAACGTTCAAGAAAAACATTCAAATTCTTCTGAAGAAAGTTTAGAGCAGAAAACTTCATTCCTCTTAGCTTTTGCTCTTTTGCTCTCTACTAGCTAGTGAAAGATCATTTGAAGAGAGCTTGTGTAGTTCTGAGAGTGAGCCTAGATTTAGATTCTTTGCTCTCAGTGCTAGGTCCTTCAGATCATTGCTTGTTGCAGTTTGATCTAGGGGCTTGTCTTTCAAACCTCTCTTTGTGTTGTTCCCTTCTGGTGTGAAGGAAGACCTGGTGGTATCCAGGGTGTTGTTCCCTTCTGGTGTGAAGGAAGACCTGGTGGTATCCAGGGTGTTGTTCCCTGTCGGGTGTGAAGGAAGACCAGCTGAGCTGGGTGTTGTTGTGTCCTTAAGGGGGACTGTACCCTTGATTAGTGAAATCCTGAGGTATTGCTCAGGGACTGGACGTAGGTCTCCTGTGGAAAGGAGTTCCGAACCAGGATAAAAATCCTACTGTCTTGTGGTTGTATTTTGTGTGATTGCTATCTCATTTCCTCTAACTCTAACCTTCATTTAAGTTGTTGTGTAATCCTTTTAGTGAACAGGTTTTTAATCGAAGATCAAATTTTTAATAACCCATTCACCCCCCCTCTGGGCTAGCTAGCTGGGCAACAAGTGGTATCAGAGCGAGTCTCTTCGACAAAGAAGAAGATCCAACGATCTGAAGAGCAAAGATCAATGGCAGCCCAAGGCAACTTCGAAGGTCAGTCAGTCAACAGACCACCTTTGTTCGATGGTGAAGATTATCCGTATTGGAAGACCAGAATGGAATATTTTCTACAAGGCCACGACTATCAAATCTGGTCGATAGTAGAAGAAGGTGACCTGGTTGTCACAAATGAGAAAGCACAATGGACAGATGAAGACAGAAAGAAAATCTCCTTGAACTATAAAGCCAAGACATTTTATGTTGTGCTCTAAGCAAGAAGGAGTTTAACAGAGTCTCAGCCTGCAAATCCTCCATGGAAATGTGGGAAAAGCTAAGGATCACATACAAAGGTACAGACAAAGTAAAGGAGACAAGAATCGACATTCTTGTCACTCGATATGAGAGATTTCAAATGCAGTCAGGTGAGTCAATCACCCAGATGTTCAGTCGATTCACTGACATCACTAATGGTTTAGCCAGTCTAGGAAAGTCCTATGAGATTGCAGATATGGTAAGAAAGATTCTCAGATCCTTGCATGGACACCAAAGGTTACAGCTATCGAAGAAGCTAATGACCTTAAGAGAATGTCAGTAGAAAAGCTCATCGGGTCCCTCATGGCCCATGAGATCAACATGGAAAGGCTAGGAGAATCATCTAGCAGAAAGAAGCACTCCAATGCTTTGAAAGCAGAAGAAGAGTCATCAGAAGCAAGCTCTAGCGGGAGTGAGGTAGACAGCGAAAATGAAGAAGCAATGCTCTCTAAGAGATTGCAACGCATCCTGGCCAAGAAGAAAAATTTCAATCCGGCAGAAGGTACTTTAAGAAAAATAAAGACTTCAAAAGATCAGATGGCAAAGAAATGAAGAAAGGAGAGACCATCTGTTATGAATGCAAGAAGCCTGGACATATCAAGGCAGATTGTCCAATGCTAAAGAAAAATGATCACAAGAAGAAGGATAGCTCCAAGAAGTTCAGAAGATACAAGAAAAAGGCAATGGCAGCTGCTTGGGAGAACAGCAGTGACTCAGACAGTGAGTCAAGCTCAAGCAGTGATGAAGAAGAAGCCAACCTGGCTCTCATGGCCAACATCGAAGAAAAGGTAACCTCTGACTCTTCTTTCGATTCTTGTAATAATTCTGATTCAGATTCTGACAATTTGGAAAGCGCCTTTAATGAACTTTACGACAAATATAAAGAGGTGTCTAAATTACTTAAGATTAGTAAGAAGAATAATACATGCTTAGAAAACACTAACTCAGATTTAAAAACAGAAAATGAAGAACTAGAAAAGCAATTAATCGAACTAAAAAGAAGAAATGAATTGTTGTGTGAAGACTTAAAAGTTAAGAATAAACAAATAACAAAATTAGAAAAACAAGAAAGTGTAGATGAATTAAGTAAAGAGATTAAAAATCTGAATGAAGAAAATGAGAAATTAGCAAGCACATTAGAAAAATTTACAAATGGTAAGAATCCCTTAATATTAAAAGGAGCTAGACGCTCAGGTAAGAGAAAAGATGGTGTAGGCTACACACCACCTGAAAATGCAGAAACTATAATTCCACCTAAGGTGTATCCAACTCCAAGATTTGTTCCTGAGGAAAATACAGCCTATAAAGCTAATTTTAAGTATATTGAAAGAGTAACAAAAATATCATGTTGTAGTCACTGTAATAAGCTAGGTCATTTAAAATCCACCTGTCCAACAAGACATAAGAAGTGGATAATGAAAGTAAAAAATAATGATACTGACCCATCAGGACCCAAAAGAACTTGGGTACCTAAAGCTTGATGTCTTAATTTCAGGTTAATCCTCGAGCATCCAAATGGTATCTGGATAGTGGGTGTTCAAGGCACATGACAGGAAACCTGAAGCTGTTTTCCCATCTCCAAGCTGAAGAAGGAACAGTCACTTATGGAGATAATGGGAAAGGAACTGTAGTAGGCAGTGGATCAGTAAATAGCAAAGGAAAAACAGTCATAGAAGATGTGCTTTTAGTCAAAGGATTAAAGCACAACCTCATCAGTATAAGTCAACTATGTGATAGAGGTCATCAAATCAAGTTTCAAGAATCAAAGTGCAGCATACTAAAGGATGGAGCAGTAATCTTTGAAGCAAATAGAGAGAAGAATCTGTACGTGCTCTACCTTGAAGAACTCAAAGAGCAAAATGTGTGTCTGGCAGCCAGCAAAGACAAATCAACTGAGTTGTGGCACAGAAGACTAGGCCACTGCAGCTTGGACGGATTGAACAAGCTCAGAAAGAGGAATCTTGTGGAAGGTCTACCAAAAGTCAATGGAAAATTGGAAAGTGTTTGTAGACCCTGTGCTAAGGGAAAGCACACAAAGAGTTCCTTCAAGTCAAAGACAGTGGTGACTACCTCAAAACCCTTAGAACTCTTACATATGGATCTATTTGGACCAATGAGGACTACCAGTCTTGGAGGAAAGAATTTTGGATTTGTCATAGTAGATGATTACTCAAGATTCACATGGGTATCATTCTTAGAGCATAAAGATGATAGTTTTGATAATTTTGTCAGTTTTAGTAAGAAGGTCCAGAAAGATCAGAAGTTCAGTATTGTGTCCATTCGATCAGACCATGGTGGTGATCAAGGAATTCAGCACAATTTCTCAGCACCAAGGACACCACAACAAAATGGTATAGCTGAGAGGAAGAACAGAACTCTCTTGGATATGGCAAGAACCATGCTCTCTGAATATGAGCTACCAAGATATTTTTGGGCTGAAGCAGTCAACACAGCCAGTTACATTGTCAACCGAGTAATGATCAGGCCAATACTTAAGAAGACTGCATATGAGTTGTTCAAAGGAAAGAAGCCCAAGGTAAGTCATTTCAGAATCTTTGGATGTCCTTGCTTTATTCACAACAACGGAAAAAGGGACATTGGCAAGTTGGATGCCAAGTCAGATGAAGGCATCTTTATGGGGTATACTTCTAAACCCAGAGGCTATAGAGTTTTCAATAAACGCTCACTATTAATTGAACAAACTGTGCATGTTATTTTTGATGAAACTAACCCTTCCTTGAGAAAGGAAGTAGATAGTGATAATGATGATGCAGATGAACTGTCCAAAAAGCTTAAAGATACATCAATTGAGGACAAGGATGATCCACCTCTGGAAGAATTACAACAAGAAGAAATTACTCATGAAAATCTTCCAAAGGAATGGAGATACAAGAAAGATCACCCACTTGAGAATATCATTGGTGATCCATCCATAGGGGTAAGAACAAGAGGTAATGTAATCCCCTGTGATTATTTAGCCTTTGTTTCTCAGATAGAGCCTAAGACAGTCAATGAAGCTTTAACTGATGAATCTTGGATAATAGCCATGCAAGATGAATTAAATCAATTCAAGAGAAACCAAGTATGGTCACTTGTTCCTAGACCATCAGATCATCCAGTTATTGGCACCAAATGGGTGTTCAGAAACAAATTGGATGAAACTGGTGTAATCCTAAGAAACAAGGCCAGATTGGTAGCTCAGGGCTATTCTCAAGAGGAAGGCATAGATTTCGATGAAACCTATGCACCTGTAGCTAGACTCGAGGCTATTAGAATCTTACTTGCATATGCATCAGCTCTAAACTTGACACTATTTCAAATGGATGTTAAATCAGCATTCTTAAATGGTTTTATAAAAGAGGAAGTGTATGTTGAACAACCTCCAGGTTTTGATGACACCGAATTTCCTAATCATGTTTTCAAACTCCATAAGGCATTATACGGTTTAAAACAAGCACCTAGAGCCTGGTATGAAAGGCTTAGCTCTTTTCTGTTAAATCATGGTTTCAATAGAGGCAAAGTAGATAGCACATTATTCATAAAGTCAAAGGCAATCACATACTATTAGTTCAAATCTATGTAGATGATATTATTTTTGGTTCTACTGACAAATCTCTTTGCAAGTATTTTGAGAAGCTTATGCAGGGAGAATTTGAAATGAGTATGATGGGGGAGCTAAACTACTTCCTTGGATTGCAAGTCAAGCAAGGGAAGGAAGGCACCCACATCTGTCAAGCCAAATACACCAAGGAACTCCTGAAGAAGTTTGGATTCGATAATGCCAAACCACTGTCAACACCAATGAGCACATCAACCAGAATGGACAGTGATCAAAATGGTAAAAAGGTAGATCAAAAGAACTATAGAGGTATGATAGGGTCTTTACTTTATTTAACAGCAAGTAGACCAGACATCTTGTTTAGTGTATGCATGTGTGCTAGGTATCAAGCAGATCCTAGAGAATCACACCTAATTTCTGTAAAAAGAATATTTAGATATTTAGCTAAAACTCATGATTTAGGTCTTTGGTATCCAAAATCATGTGAAATAGATTTAGTAGGATATTCTGATGCTGACTATGCTGGATGCAAGATAGATAGAAAGAGCACCAGTGGTTGTTGTCAATTTCTTGCAGGATGTTTGATATCATGGTCTTCAAAGAAACAAAACTCAGTGGCACTATCAACAGCTGAAGCTGAATATGTAGCTGCTGGAAGTTGCTGTACACAACTCCTTTGGATAAAGCAACAACTTGAAGACTTTGGATTAAATATCAAATCAATTCCATTGCTGTGTGACAACACCAGTGCCATTAATCTGACCAAGAATCCAGTTCAGCACTCAAGGACAAAACATATTGAGGTTAGATATCATTTTATTCGTGATCATGTTGCAAATGGAAATATAGAAATATCCTTTATTGATACAAATAGCCAACTAGCAGATATCTTCACAAAAGCCCTACCTGAAGAGAGATTTACATCTCTTAGAAGGGAATTAGGGATGTGCAATTTGTGAAAAGATTCCTGTATTTAAAATGGCATATAAATTTTTCAGAATAAATGAAGATTTTCTCTCTCTCACTTTAAGCAAAACTCAGTTTATTTACTCTTCCTTGACCGCTATTGTGTTAAAAGCAGTTTGACTCGTCAAACCCTTTTGTCGCCTTGTGCCGTTACCGCCTTTTGGCGCTTCCTGTTTTCGATAAAATAATCCTATTTAGTCAAATCGTTCTGGGAACGACTCATCTTCTACCTTTACCCTTTCTCCTTTATCTATTCACCCAAAGCCGATGCCCTAACGATTCCGGCATCGACTCTCTGCAAGATTTGAAGCTTTCCCCTCTTCCCGCGAAGAATCCCTCGAAAGCTTCCATCTCTTCCATCATCTCCCTTCTCCAGATCAGTTCTTCTCCTTTCTACCCATGGCCGCTCCGATGATCTCCGGAAGTGTAGGGGGCTACAGTGCTGAGTACCTGACCGCAGAACAGCAAGAAAGGTTCACCTTCGTGAAGACAAAGGTTTGCGGAAACAAGGCAGTGGATGTTCCAAATCTCGAGAAAAATGGCATGGGAAGTATTGCAGAAACTCTGAGAAGGATGCAGTGGATGGAAATTGCCACTTTCACCGAGGTAAGCTATCCCGACCTGGTGAAAGCGTTTTATGTGTGCTTAAGGTCAGAGGCAGATGGGTCCCTTGTATCATCGGTAAAGGGAATCCAAATTAAAGTCGATCATGAGCTGTTGCACATGTTGTTTGGAGTGAAGACGTCTGGATTCAGTGGGGTTCATGCAGTGAACGATGAAGCAAAAGGCCTTGGCATTATAGGTCCAGGGTTTAGGCTAAGAGACGAAAATTGGATATTAATCAGATGAATGCATACAACCGTCTTCTTCATTTTATTATTTGTCAAATTTTGGTTCCTCGCAGTGCCACCTTCTCAACGTGCACTAGGGCAGATTCTGATATGATGTTTTGGGCGATTCAACAAAGGGAGATTAATATGGCGCAAGTCATGTTGGAAAGGATGAAATTTGCCAGAGATCAAATATGGGATACAAAAAGTAAGTTAAATGTCTCATTGCCCTATGCTCATCTACTTACAAAGATCTTCAAACACTTTGGAATAGATTTATCTGGGGCAGTTGTGGAGAAGATGGGCCAGTGTATAAGGTCTAGAAATCTCAAGAAAAGTGGTTTCTCTGTAATTGAAGGTGTATGGTCTAAGACCACTGTGGCCGAAGGAGAGGCCATAATCGGTGATGTAGAAATTCCTGATGTTCAGGAAATGGCAGTAGTAACACCACCAGCAGAGCAACAGGCAGTAGCATCAGCAGACCAGCAATCAGTAGCACCAGCAGAGCAGCAGCAAGCAGAAGAGTCAGTAGCAGAGCAGCAAGCAGCTCAATCAGCAGCAGAACAGCAGGGAGTAGCACCAGCATTTCAGCCAGAATCTTTTACAGCTTCTGTAGTTGAGGAGGAAGTGGCAGATAAAGCCAGTGATTCGCCTACCTCAATCATTGGCTCAATTCTTAGGAATTTAATTGAATCAGCTCTCTCCACTCGAATCGACTCACAGTCTGGTGAAATTGAAATGGAAGAAGCTGTGGCAGAAGGCCACATTGAAGAATCAATTCATGTGGAGCAGTCCAGTGCTCCAGTAGATCCAGTTGAAGAGGAAGCTCCTGCTCAGGGGGAGCAAATGGAAGTTGAAGAGGAAGCTCCTGCTCAGGGGGAGCAGTCTATTGAAGAACCAGCACCTCAAAGGAAAGGCAAAAGGATAGTTCACAGAAAACTCAGAAAGAGCCACAGGAAAGTCAATCTGAACCCGGTTTTGGAATTGTTGAAGGCTCAGGGAGAGATTCTGTCAGCAGTGCAGTCCAGTGTGCAAGGGATACTTGCTAGTCAAGCTTCGACTACCTCTGAGCTCTCTTCAGTCAGAAATGCAATGAAGTGGTTTAATAAAGAAATGTCTGATATGAAGTCGATGCTAGCAGGTCTTTCAAGGTCAAGTGAAGTTTCTCCTGCAGCTACTCAGAGCAGACCAGCTGCTGTTCCCCGGCCACCAGGGCCTCCAGTTCAAGAGTCTCGGCCAGCAGGGCCATCAGCTCAAGCATCAGGGCCACCAGTGCCAGCTTCAGGGTCATCAGGACCCTCTTCAGTTGTCAGAGAAGGTCAAGATAAAGGGAAAGAGCCCATGACAGCTACTAAGGCCCCTGACACTTCTACCCTTGCAACTCCAACCCTCTCTTCACCTTCATCTCCTTCTACAGCCCCTCCTGCACCACCAACTGAAAAACACCCTGTGCCTCGCACCCAACCATCTTCCTCTCTCATTTCATCTCAACCCTCCTTCTCTCCCACTCCTTCTCACACCTCAGCTCCATCATCATTCAATTCCAAACCTTCACCACCTTCTTTCTTCAATCCCAAACACCTTTTCTATCCTCCTACTCCTCCTTCCTCTGTCACTATCATTCCGGAAAAACCTTCACTACTTGGTGTCTTTGACACAAATCTGCCGGATGATTTTGAGAGAAATATCCTTATCACCATTCTCTCCACTGCCACTCATATCCACAGGACTGATCCTCCCAGTCCTGCCAAGAAAAAGAGGAAACAATCATCCTCTGTCAGCATCCCCTCCTCACCATTATTTCCTCCTCTTTGGTACTCTCTTACCCTCGAGCCTCAAAGAAGATTCCTCTATAAGGAATATGTTCAAAAGTGCATCCTGTCCACCATCTATGGTATTCCTTTCCTCAACCTCTCTGAGCATCTAAGCATTGTTCTCCCTTTTACCCAGCTGTCCCACCCTCAAAAATCCAAAATCTTTGAGGGCACTGAGTTCAAGACTGAAGATCAGTGGGCCAATGTCAAGGGCAACAAAGCTCAATTCAGCAAATATTTGACTGCCAGGGCAGAATCTCTTACCCATCGAGCTCACCCACTCACTCTTTCTGAGTGGTTCATTATTCAGCATAAGAACTCGTGGGGACCCTTCATCTTGAAAGAGATCAGAATTGCCAAGAACTTTCAGCTGTACAGTGATTTTTGCTATTTGAACAAGCTGCCTGAAGTACAGTTCTATCAATTTCATTCAGCCTTAGTGATGTTGAGATCAGAACGTCCAGTAAATCTTCCCCTCACAGTGGACTTTGCCAATCTCAAAGTTGACTCTCCAGTTCTTCTGCCAAAGCTACACTCTTTAGTGTTTGACTCAGATGCTGGATCCCATGCACTGGATATGTTTGCTAGGCAGATGGGCCGTTTGTCAGCCAAGTTGGGCAGATTACCCTCCTTCTTGCGGTTCATTTTCAGAGAATATCACTCTGGCCGCATCTCTTCCCAAACCTTGGCCCCACTCATTTCTGAATGTGAAAGGCTTACTCCCACCATATGGGAAACTCTCTACAAGGAACCCCATCTTCAATTACAGGCAATCAACAGTTCCTTGGTTCGTCAAGCTAAGCCCATTCTCTCAGCCGAAGCCTTCATGGATCTCAACTCCATAAACCCAATTCAAGAGATCTATGTTCAGTGGGCAGCCAGATATACAACCTTCTATGCTTTGAAGCAGGATCTGCTTGATCAGAAGATTTTCTATCCAATCTCTCTGGATAGATTTCTCCATCGTGCCAGCTTTGGAAAGAGCACTTACTTCAGATTCATCTTGGACCCACATCAGTATGAAGAATTCCTGGAAAAGCAACGGCAACTTTACATTCAAAGGGCCATTCCATCCATGGGTCCTAATTTTTCAGTTGCTTCTGGGGTTTTCCAACAGACTTTTGAAGACCTTGAGATCAAGGCATGGGCTGTCATCTCACAGCATGCCTCTTTGTTGTCTCCTATGTACTATCTTCCTCCCACTTAATACAATGATTTCTCTCTTCTTTGTCTCATAGACTATCTTTTTGCTTATTGACAAAATGGGGGAGAAAACTAACTATTCTGAAAAACATGTTTGTGTTGTATAATGTTTAGTATATTTTGTCATCATCAAAAAGGGGGAGATTGATGACCAAACTTTCCCCATATAAATTACTTCACTTATTTATATACATTAATTTTGATGATTAACAAAATAGTACTAATGAATTACTTGAGCTTTGAGAACAGGAAATAAAAGAAAAATGAAAGTTCAAGACAATCAGGTAAGTCTCATTTCATGCTTTGTCCAAGTCTTTGTATCGACTTCTATTGATAAGCAGAACGATTTCCTTCTGACCGAAAAGTTCAATCAAATCGATACCGCAACGATTTCTTAAAGATGTCGCAACGATTTCTTTAGTTCTCGTAACGATTTCTTTAGAACTCACAACGACTTTCTAGCCGTAACGATTTCGTAAGTTCTCGTAACGATTTCTTTAGAACTCACAACGACTTTCTAGCCGTAACGATTTCGTAAGTTCTCGTAACGATTTCTTTAGAACTCATAACGACTTGGTAGCCGTAACGATTTCTTTAGTTCTCGTAACGATTTCTTGAAACTCGTAACGACTTGGTAGCCGTAACGATTTCTTTAGTTCTCGTAACGATTTCTTTGAAACTCGTAACGACTTGGTAGCCGTAACGATTTCTTTAGTTCTCGTAACGATTTCTTTGAAACTCGTAACGACTTGGTAGCCGTAACGATTTCTTTAGTTCTCGTAACGATTTCTTTGAAACTCGTAACGACTTGGTAGCCGTAACGATTTCTTTAGTTCTCGTAACGATTTCTTTGAAACTCGTAACGACTTGGTAGCCGTAACGATTTCTTTAGTTCTCGTAACGATTTCTTTGAAACTCGTAACGACTTGGTAACGATTTCTTTAGCCGTAACGATTTCTTTAGTTCTCGTAACGATTTCTTTGAAACTCGTAACGACTTGGTAGCCGTAACGATTTCTTTAGTTCTCGTAACGATTTCTTTGAAACTCGTAACGACTTGGTAGCGTAACGATTTCTTTATCTCGTAACGATTTCTTTGAAACTCGTAACGACTTGATAAGTGTTCATAACGATTTGCTTTGCGCAACGATTTCTTTAGAGTTCATAACGACTTGATAAGTGTTCATAACGATTTGCTATGACTCATAACGATTTCATAAGTCATACAGTCATCGATTTCATATCTTGATATCTTATTCATCTTAAAGCATTGACCAGTCAAAGTCCACGTAGATATCTCTCTGACGCTTTTGCATTTATGAGATCTGAACATATCTCTGCATGCATGCAGACCATATCATCCTTTATCGTGCCTACTCTGATAACGTCCTTTAGACTTAAGCTATTTGGCATTACTATTTTCTTGACTATTGCTACTGACGTTGACTGACATCAGAGACAGCTTATCTGTCTGCTATTTGAGATTGACATCTGTGCAGACCTCTGAACTAGCTTCATGGTACAACGTTAAACAAATAGAAGCCATCGGATATCTTTGAAGATCTCATCTCTTTGCGTGCTCAAGTAATCAAAAGACTGAGGACAGGAAGCTTCCAAGACTCCAGATGTCATTCAGTCTAACGACTACTCAAAAGAGAGACAACGGACTCTTTAACGTCTAGATTTCAAATTGAAGATATATATACAAGTCAGAAGAACAGAAGAAGAGATAACGTTCAAGATAAACATTCAAATTCTTCTGAAGAAAGTTTAGAGCAGAAAACTTCATTCCTCTTAGCTTTTGCTCTTTTGCTCTCTACTAGCTAGTGAAAGATCATTTGAAGAGAGCTTGTGTAGTTCTGAGAGTGAGCCTAGATTTAGATTCTTTGCTCTCAGTGCTAGGTCCTTCAGATCATTGCTTGTTGCAGTTTGATCTAGGGGCTTGTCTTTCAAACCTCTCTTTGTGTTGTTCCCTTCTGGTGTGAAGGAAGACCTGGTGGTATCCAGGGTGTTGTTCCCTTCTGGTGTGAAGGAAGACCTGGTGGTATCCAGGGTGTTGTTCCCTTCGGGTGTGAAGGAAGACCAGCTGAGCTGGGTGTTGTTGTGTCCTTAAGGGGGACTGTACCCTTGATTAGTGAAATCCTGAGGTATTGCTCAGGGACTGGACGTAGGTCTCCTGTGGAAAGGAGTTCCGAACCAGGATAAAAATCCTACTGTCTTGTGGTTGTATTTTGTGTGATTGCTATCTCATTTCCTCTAACTCTAACCTTCATTTAAGTTGTTGTGTAATCCTTTTAGTGAACAGGTTTTTTAATCGAAGATCAAATTTTTAATAACCCATTCACCCCCCCTGGGCTAGCTAGCTGGGCAACAGAGCCCTCATTTCACCCTGCAAGATTCATTCAAGTTCAATTCAAGCTTTTATTTTGTGTTCGGGCAAAGTCGCGACAGCTATGGCAGCCACGACCTTGTCGCGTCGATGCGGGACACCGCGACACTATCGCGTCAACCATCAAGGCCGCGATAAGGTCGTGTCTGCCCTAGGCGCCGCGACACTGTCGCGACGCCCCACCCCGCCGCGACACCATGTCGCGGCAGGTCCTGCTGACGCGTTCTCAGGGTCAAACCGGCCGGAGCCCTCTTTGTTTGATCCCCCTTTTCTTGGGCGTTTCGCCCTACATTCGCCCTCCAGGGGCTCCGTCTACTTCTATTCTACTACCATTGAAGGTTTGAGGGTAAGTTACTTACCGATTTCATGGCCTTTGCCCGTCTTTTCGTTCCTCTTCCACATTCACGTCCGGAGCCATCTTCTCCTCCTCCTCCTCTCCCATCGCGACCTCGGGCACGTCCTCCTCGACCGGAGGCTCCCCCACCCGTCGTCGTGAGCTCCGACGCTCCGCTTGGCGTTTCCTTCGCGATGAACCTTCGCCGATCTCTTTTCCTCCTTCCATCGCAATGGGGTTGTCTTGGAACGATTTGTGTAGCTAGCAAGGAGGTCAGAGTGCAAGGGGGTTGGAGAGAGGGTTCGGAGATTTGGGAAGCTTGGGATTTTGAAAACCGGAAAGGAAGAAGGAAGGGGGGCCGTTTGTTTTTTTGAATGCGTCGGTTCATGACGCGACACAGCGGGCGATCGCGTTCATGTCGCGACCCTTTTGGCTGCCGCGACAAAGTCGCAACGCAGCGCTGAGCCGTGACATAAAGGCGACACTCGTAGTGGCCACGTCATCAACAGAGCCCTTGCGTTGACAGAAATTCATTCTATTTCATTCAAATGTAAAGTCTGTTACATGCTCTAATTCATTCCAAACAATCAAACAATGCTTTCAAATCCTTTCCTAACTACTATCTGGCCTATAAATCAAGTCAAATCAAATCAAATCATTTGTTCCCTCCCACTGGCTGAAGTTTCTTCAAAACTTCAACGTATTCCTTGATCGCATCATCGTCTTCCTCCACCTCGGCTTGAATCCCTCCCAGTGGACGACGGCGCTACGCATGTCGCGCTCGTCTGTGCATCGCCCCTCTTCCTCTCTTGAATAGGCAGGAAGTGCGAGAGAAGCGGAACCACCGTCCGGGCCGCACCGCATTGGAGGTGGCAGCGGTCCGGGTTGTAGGAAACTAGCGCCCCATTGCCTAGTAGCCTCAAGGCGAGCCTAGCACGTTGAGGAAGGTGGATTGTCCGGCCATGCATGAATCGAGGGCGCATGTCAAAATTCGCTACAGTCAGACTTCGGAGGTACTTGCGCCATGCTTGTATGCCCTTCACTTGAGCCGTTTTGCACCAAGCCTGAGTGCTCATGTGAAGTCGTCCGCCCACGTATGCCAGCGGATGGTTCAGCATTGTCTTACATTCTGTGCTCGGGTTCTCCGCCGCCCGGAATTGGATGTGCATCCCCATCCATAGCTCGAGGGCGACAATCGATCCATAGAAAGGACCCCCGAGTGCTGCAGAGGTCAGGCCAGCATACAGAAAACCCAAGACAGCTTGCCCAATTTTCATACCTTCAGAAATATAGTCAATGATGCTAAGATTGCCAAAAGAGATGGCGCCGTCGGATTCCGGGAAGAGTATGACGCCGCAAATGCATATGGCGGCTGCCTTGGCAATGGCGGTGTAGTTCGTGGTCTTCCGCTTACACTGGGAAGTAATCCACTGAGCAATTGGAAGAAGATGGACATGCATACCGCTAGTCATGGAGTAGAGATCGTTTTTCTTTGTGGTTATGTACGCCAAGATGCTCCATGAGTTGATCTGCTCCACGGTGTAGGAGATTGCCATTTCTTCACCCCTTTGATAGCGTGGGAGGTCAAGCATGATCTCCAACTCTTCCAAAAGGATCGTTGCTTCAAATTCTGGAAAGATGAACGAATTGGTTTGTGGATGCCATAACTCCACCATGGCCGTGACACTCTCCCACACATGCACTAACTTGTTGTAGTTTTTGGCCAGCACGAAGACAGTGGACAGCCCCCACTCCTTCAAGTGACCAATAGACGTGGGCGGCAGTAGCTCAAGCATGGTCACCAGCCATGGCATCTTGAGAATCGCCGTTGGCCAGGGAGGATCTGAGATAGAAGAAGAAACATGAAGAACGGAGGGGAAAAGAGGAGAAAAGAGAAGAGCAAAACAGAGCAAAACAGAACAGTGCAGAAAGTTCAGAATTTCAGAAAGGAAAGGCCACCTACTTGGAGCTCCGGGCGCGTGTAGATGTGCCCCGGGATGGCGGAGAGCTGCTTTAGATCTGCATGCGTTTCCCTAGCAGCTTTTGGGCCGGAGTAGGGAGGGATATCCTCTGCAAACACAGAATAATTCCTCTTCATGGTTGCAAGAGAAGGAAAAGAGCTTGAGTTTGAAGAGCAGAGGATGCCACGGGTTAGCTGCGGGATTAGCACCCCCAACCCCCCTATTTATAGAGTCTTAAGAGTTAAAAACCCACTCTAATCCCGAAACTAGTTGGTAGGATAAGATTAGAAGAGGTTTAGGAGTCCTAGTGTTAGTCTAGATGTCTTAGGATAAGGGTGAACTCCGTTTTCCTGGTCTTTCCGAGCTCTGTCCGAGTCGCGACGCCGCGATCTGACGCGACCATGTCGCGACAGGGCGCTGCGACTCGACATTGTCACGGTCATCCAGGATGTCGCCTCTCTACCCGAGGGGTTGTTTTCATTTTTGAGTTGTGTATATATGTTGTTTGATTATTTATAATTGTTGTGTTTGTCATCTCATTGTGTTTGTTTCTTATCAAAAACAAAAAAAAACAAAAAACAACACAAAAGCAAAAAAAAATCAGAAATTCAGAAAAAAAAAAAGACTTCGTCACAGGTAATTCAGGTATTGTATTTCTTCCCTTATTCCTCGCATTACTATATGGTATTCTATCTATTATATCATTTCAAGGACCGGCTGGTTCTCAATGTGTTCTGGGATTTGAGTTCCCCTTTACCAAAAATGATGATAATCTAGGTGCACATTGTTAATCGTTGGACAGGCCGCTGAGTTGTTTAAGTTCGGGGACGATAGATTCAGGCCTACACTGCGGTTGTGGGTAGTCTCTTGACCCGTTCTTATTTGTCTTAGCAATATTATCCTTGATATATTTTCTATTTTCTCCTTTTCTTTGCATTTGTTTTGATGATTTCTTTTACTTTAGCCCAGCATGCATCACGTAGGATTTTGAGCTTTCCTGACTCATTCTTGACCATTGATGAGCTTTTGTTGAGTGCCCAATCATCCTTCAAATTCCAAACAAGAAATCCAATTCCACTCCGAATCGGAAGGTTTGCCTCCGAGTAAGTTGTTCCCATCAGATTGACAAGAATTTCTCTGTCTGGATTCCTTATCCAATTATTCATCCTACTCCTTTGATCCGTTTTGGTTGCGAACCGCTCCCAGGACAGAGTCATGAGTTACCTGCCTGGCACGCACATGTCCTTCCAAAACGAAACCTGCAGGCCAATCGGCTAGGGTACCTCTCAATCGAGGGTTGATTGTCCTCTTCTTTTCTCCTCTCGTCCAGACTTGTGCTCTTCTTTGCATTCTACCTGAACAACCGACTCGGGGCTTTCACAAAGATTCCAATTGCCTGTTAGTTAAGATCAGGTGTCTCTTTACCTTGGCCCCCACTTTTTAGTCCACTCCGCGTCATTTCCATTCCGCTATCACTTCGTGACATCTCCACTCCACCTCCACTTCGCTCCCCTGCAAAGCGGAAGCCAAGAAGGGGCAATCTGTAGACACCCGATTTTGACTAATGGGTTGAACCACATTTCTTGTTGTCTTAGTAGGCCCCTATTTGGTCACTCACCTTGAGCCCATCATTTGCCTTGTTTTGAGCCCTTTAAGCCATTAAAATACCTTGAAATCCCGAAATTATCACTTGAGAGAGTCCTTGGGGCATAATAACTCTTGTCTTATCATGTGGTTGGCTGATATTTCTCAAATAATCCAGATTTATTATCGCGACGCCTCGTGGCACCGCGTCTCTAGTCGCGACGGTTCTGGCAGCCACGACAGCCCATGCATTATCCATGCACGTGGGCAATGCTGTCGCGTCCTCCCATGCCATCGCGTCTTAGTCGCGACCCTACGATACGTCGCGACAATGACCGAATCCTCTGGCCTCCATAACTACCCCCTATTTATCCTCCTTTGAACTCAACTTAATCCTAAGGATTATCCCTACCCCTTGGGGCGGGATCCTAGCCTTGGGGACTCTCCTAGGGGTTTGCTAAGGACTCTCCATCCGATTTTTATAAGGCTTTATCTCCCATTTTAATTTTTAAACCATTTCTGAAGAGATAATGTGAATAATTCTCATCCCAAGCTCTTTATAAGCAAGGCCCCTCCTCAAGGACGAAGAGAGCCTCATTACCACCCCGAAGGGCTGCCGAAATTTCCTCTCACCCATACTTAGCACCACAGCCACCCATTTTGCCATTCTCCTTTCACATTCCACTCTCTAAAGCCACTATTTTTCACCATTAACGGAGCACGGAACGTGAAGAAGGCGACTCCGACGATCTCCTGGAGCTCTTGCACATCCTTGGAGTTATACCCACGCCAGGGAGTCGCCCAATGGGGCTCAGTTTCTTCTTCCTCCCATTCTCCTATTTCTACATGCATTTTTTTGTGTTATTTTGAATAGAGCACATTCCCTATCCACGTCTTTTCCCAAACCCATAGGGGTTTAAAACCACCCCAAGTGCGTTCCCACCATGATTCTCCACTGTCTTTCATCTTTAGAATAGATACTATGCTTCACGTATTCTAATAGGGCATTTTTTTGTGATTTTCTTTGGTTGGCAGGCAAGCAGGTGAAATCTACGAGAAGCTCTGGTTCTCCGGCCGGCTGGAGGACGAGAGAAGGTCCTTACCTTATTTCTCCCGCATTCAGAGAACGCGACGGCCGAGGGTGACGCAACCATAAATGCGTCGACGAAAGCTGACGCGACATCAGTCTATCGCGGCGCCTATGACGACCGCGACACCAGGTCTGTTTCTGTTCTCTCTCTCCTTTTCCTAGTTTAAGTCAGCCATTATCTCATTTTCATTCTTAGGTGACTTGCTAGGTGGCGATCACATCCTATTTTCCATGCTTATAGTTTTAGCATCCATGTTTGTGTCGGGGGGGGGGGGGGGGGGGGGGGGGTACAATCTCTGTGATTACAGAGAGGTTTATTTTTGGTGACCTCTGTTAGAGAAAACCATAAAGGAGGATAATAGGGATCTGAGGATTTAGAGAAAGTGGAGGTTATTTTGCGTTGCTTAGGAATAGGACTAGAGGAGTCTGTCCTATGAATATGTTCTCCAACCTTCAGAATAGATTGGAGAATGGCTACATCAAACTCATCTTTGATGGCCCTAAGATAGGGACCATTAATCTGAGCACCTTCCGGAATGATAGTAATGAAGGAGGGAGGAGCAGAAGGATGAAGAAGGGAATGAGAGGTGGAAGAAGGTATGGCAGTTGGTTCAGAAGAGGAAGGACCAGAGGAGGAGGAGGCTACAGCTGATGAGGAGGCTGGAGGGTCCTCAAAAAGAGGAGGAGGTGGAGGAATGTGTGTGGAAGAGACAGGAGATGTAGTGGATGGTGAAGGAAATAGGGCTGGAGAGGAGAAGACTCTAGGTAGAGGTTGTTTGAAAGGTTGAGGAGCTGGAGGTGCTGTGGAGGATGAGGGTGGAGAAGGTGGGGCTGGTGTCTAAATAGGAGAAGGAGCTGGTGGCTCTTGATCTAAAGCTTCTTCTTCTACTTAGACCTACTCAGACTCTATCTCCACTGGCCCGGTTGGCCCTAACAAAACCTCAACTGGCCCTGTTGGCCCTGGCAAATCTTCAACTGGCCCTGTTGGCCCTTCAGCTAATGGCCCTGTTGGCCGAGGTGCTTCTTGAACAGAAGATGGCCCGGATGGCCCTGATTCTTCTGTAGGCAGTGACCCTGATGGTCTAGGGACTTCTTCTTCAGTTCCCTCAGAAGGTTGAGCTGTAGGAGGAGGAGAAGCAGAAGGGGCTGATGATCTTACCTCCTTCAAAATATCTGAGAGTAGAGCCTTCATGCTTCCCATTTCTTTATTAAACCACCTGACGGCATTCTTTACTTGTGACAACTCCTTTGCAGCTGAGGCCTGGCTCATAAAGAGTGAGTTGACGTCTGCTTGCACTGAACAAAGGATTTCACCTTGTGCATCCAGTCTTTCTATCATAGGCTTCAAATTGATAATTATTTTCTGTTTCTGAGCCCTCTGATGTGGAGTATCCGCAAGGAGAGGAATATCAGATGCAACTTCTTTCCTTTTTCCCTTGCTTTGTTGATAGGATCTTGCTCATCGGATTCGGAAGAACTAGCGGTTTCTCCTTCTCTAAACTGATCTTCTGGGGGATTTTTAGTTCTCTCCCCCTGAGGCTCACTTTCTTTTTTACCCAAAATCTCCCCATCAGCAAGGGCATCTTCCATGGGTTCATCCATATGCACAGCTGTTGTTTGTTCCTCCTGGATAGGAGGATCTTCCATCTGAACATCATTGTGGCCTGATGCCACATCCTCTTTTTCTTGATCATGCTCCCCCTGAGTAGGAGCATCTTCTACTTGATCATTTTCAACATAAATTTCTTGTTCCCCCTGAATGGGAGCTTCCTCCATGACAACTTTCTCAGTGTGTCCTGATGCTACAGCTTCTGCAATGAGAACTTCACTAGCTACTGGATCCCTCAAGGAGTTATAGATGGATTCCAGTACATCTCTGAGCCTACTCGAGAAGAGGGAAGAGGATCCTCTGAAGTACGCCCAACTGGCTGAATGTCCTCAGGAGGAATATCCTCAATCCTGCTGCTTGATACTGCTACTGCTAGTGATGGTGCTACTGCTGGGTCTTCTTGAACTACAACCGATGCTGCTGTTGATTCTGCTGCTGCTGCTGGAACTGCTTCTACCTCTGGAATCACAGGAACTGCGCCAGCTGCTTCCTGACCTTCTTGGGCTTCGCCAATGATGGCTTCACCCTCAGCCACATAAGTCTTTGTCCAGACCCCATTGACAACTGAAAAATCACTTTTCCTTAAATTTCTGGACCGGATTTCTTGGCCCATCTTCTCAGACACATCTCCCACTACACTTATGCCATAGTGCTGAAAAATCTTCGTCAGGAGATGGGCATAAGGTAAAGAAACATTCAGCTTGCTCTTTGTGTCCCATACCTGAGCGCTTGCAAACTTCATCCTTTCAATCATGAGCTCTGCAGTGTTGATTTCTTGGTTCTTGATAGCCCAAAACATTAAATCTGAATCAGCCCTAGTGCAGGTTGAAAAGTAGCACTTCTGGGAACCACAATCTGACAAACTACAAAGTGCAAGATGCGATTGAATGCATTCAACTGGTTTACATCCACTTTGTCATCTTTCAATCTGAACTCGGGACCAACTATCCCTAAACCCTTTTCTTGGATATTCACAGTGTGAACTCCACTGAGTCCGGAGGTACCCACACCAAATAGTGATGCCAATAATTCTCATGTGACCCTAATCTGGGTTCCCTTGACCATGGAAGTCAAGGTCCCATCTGCCTCTGACTTCAGACACACATAGAAGGCTTTTACCAGGTCTGGAAAACTTACTTCAGAGATAGTAGCCATCTTCATCCACTTCAATCTGTCCAAAGCTTTGATGATGCTCCCCATTCCGTTCTTTTGCAAATCTGCCACATCCACTGCTTTGTGACCGCACAGCTTGATTTTCACAGACGCAAACCTTACTTGCTGTTCGGCGGTAAGACATTCGGCTCTGTAGCCCCCCACGCTGCCGGAACTACCAGAAGAGGCCATGGATTTGAACGGAGAGAGTTTCTGGAGGACTGGAAAGAGGAATGGAACAGAAGCCCTCAAGAAATTTCTGGCGAGAAGTGGTTGGAAGCTTGAAATCCCAGAGATTCGATGCCGGAGTCGTTAGGGTATCACCTCAGGCAGGTGAAAGAGAGAGAGATAATGGTATGAGGTGAATCGTTCTCACATAGATTTCGGGATATATGAAAGAAATAGACCTTTTTCCGAAACCAGAACCGCCATTATGATGGAAAACGACAAAGTGACCATTTCAATAGGAATCAAGGACTTATATAAAATAGCGAATCGATATGAGGGGCTTAACACAAAAGTTTCTGTGGAAATTTGCTTAAATCCAAGGAGGAAAAAATAATTAGCATTCTGATAATTTATATTTCAGTTTTATACAGATGAATCTTTCACACTTTACACATGCCTAATTCCCTTCTAAGAGATGTAAACCTCTCTTCAGGTAAGGCCTTTGTGAAGATATCTGCTAACTGATTGTTTGTATCAATAAATGAGATATCTATGTTACCATTAGCTACATGATCACGAATGAAATGGTATCTAACCTCAATGTGTTTAGTCCTTGAGTGTTGTACTGGATTCTTGGTTAAATTTATAGCACTGGTGTTGTCACATAACAGTGGAATTGTCTTGATATGTAGCTCATAATCCTCAAGTTGTTGCTTGATCCATAGGAGTTGTGTGCAACAACTTCTAGCAGCTACGTACTCAGCTTCAGCTGTTGACAGTGCTACTGAGTTTTGTTTCTTGGAGGACCATGATATCAGACATCCTGCAAGGAATTGACAACAACCACTGGTGCTTTTTCTATCTATTTTGCATCTAGCGTAGTCAGCATCAGAGTATCCTACTAAGTTAATTTCACATGATTTTGGATACCAAAGACCTAAGTCATGAGTTCTAGCTAAGTACCTAAAGATTCTTTTAACACTAATTAAATGAGACTCTTTAGGATCTGCTTGGTATCTAGCGTACATGCATACACTAAATAAAATATCAGGTCTACTAGCAGTTAAGTATAGTAAGGATCCTATCATACCTCTATAGATTTTTTGATCTACATTCTTACCATCTTTGTCACTGTCCATTCTTATTGATGTGCTAATAGGTGTTGACAGTGGCTTGGCATTATCAAATCCAAACTTCTTTAAGAGTTCCTTGGTGTACTTAGCTTGGCTGATGTGAGTCCCTTCCTTTCCTTGTTTGATTTACAATCCAAGGAAGTAGTTGAGCTCTCCCATCATGCTCATCTCGAACTCTCCCTGCATGAGCTTCTCAAAGTACTTACAAAGAGATTCATCAGTAGAACCAAATATTATATCATCAACATAGATTTGAACAAGCAATATATGTTTGACTTTATATTTAATAAACAGAGTACTATCTACTTGACCTCTGATAAAACCATGGTTTAATAGAAAAGAGCTAAGCCTTTCATACCAGGCCCTAGGTGCTTGTTTTAAACCATATAAAGCTTTGTGTAATTTAAAAACATGATTTGGAAATTCAGTGTCATCAAAGCATGGAGGTTGTTCTACATAAACTTCCTCCTTAATAAAACCATTAAGAAATGCAGACTTTACATCCATTTGAAATAATTTCACATCTAGTGCAGATGCATATGCAAGTAATATTCTAATAGCCTCAAGTCTGGCTACTGGTACATAGGTTTCAACGAAATCTATGCCTTCCTCTTGGGAATAGCCTTGAGCTACCAATCTGGCCTTGTTTCCTAAGATCACACCACTTTCATCCAATTTATTTCTGAACACCCATTTGGTGCCAATTACTGGATGATTTGATGGTCTAGGAACAAGTGACCACACATGGTTTCTCTTGAACTGATTAAGTTCATCTTGCATGGCTAGAATCCAAGATTCATCAGTAAGAGCTTCATTGACTGTCCTAGGCTCTATTTGAGAAACAAAAGCTAAATAATCACATGGAATTATGTTACCTCTTGTTCTTACTCCTACAGATGGATCACCAATGATGTTTTCAGGAGGGTGATCTCTCTTATATTTCCATTCCTTTGGAAGATTTTCATGTTCTATGTCCTTTTGTTGCAAGTCTTCCAGAGGTGGATCTTCCTTGTCCTCAATTGATGAGTTCTTTAGCTTTTTAGACAATTCATCTGCATCATCATTATCACTATCTTCTTCCTTTCTCAAGGAAGGGTTAGTTTCATCAAAAATAACATGTACTGACTGCTCAATCAATAAAGTACGCTTGTTGAACACTCTATATCCTTTAGGTTTAGAAGCATACCCCATGAAGAAGCCTTCATCTGATTTGGCATCTAACTTACCAATGTTTCTTTTGCCGTTGTTGTGGATGAAGTATGGACATTCGAATGTCCTAAAGTGACTAATCTTAGGCTTCTTTCCTTTGAACAACTCATACGCAGTCTTCTTCAGAATCGGCCTGATCATTACTCTATTGATGATGTAGCTTGATGTGTTGACTGCTTCTGCCCAAAAATATCTTGGCAAATCATATTCTGATAACATTGTTCTTGCCATGTTCAATAAAGTCATGTTCTTTCTCTCAGCAACTCAATTCTGCTGTGGTGTCCTTGGTGCTGAGAAATTGTGTTCAATTCCTTAGTCATCACAGAACTTGAAAATTTTCTCATTCTGGAATTCTCCTCCATGGTCTGATCGGATTCCAACAATGCAATACTTCTTATATTTATGAACATTTTTGCTGAAGCTCACAAAATTGTCAAACGTATCATCCTTGTGTTCCAGGAAAGATACCCATGTGAATCTCGAATAGTCATCTACAATAACAAATCCATATTGCTTTCCTCCTAGACTAGTGGTCCTCATTGGCCCAAATAAGTCCATGTGTAAGAGTTCTAAGGGTTTAGAGGTTGTCACCATAGTCTTTGACTTGAATGAGGATTTTACATGCTTCCCTTTTGCACAAGGCTCGCAGATGCCATCCAATCTTAATCAGCTTCTTTATGCCATCCAGACTGCAGTGGCCCAATCTTCTGTGCCACAGCTCAGTTGACTGCTGCTTGCTTGCCGCTAAGCAGATGTCTTGATCTTTTAATTCTTCTAGATGAAGTACATATAGGTTCTTTTCTCTGTTGGCTTCAAAGATGACTACACCATCTTTCACAATGCTGCACTTTGACTCTTGAAAACTGATCTGATGTCCTCTATCACATAGTTGGCTGATACCAATGAGATTGTGTTTCAGTCCTTTGACGCATAGCACATCTTCAATGACAGTTGTGCCTCTACTGCACACTGATCCACTGCCTATCACAGTTCCCTTTCCATTGTCTCCATAGGTGACTGTGCCTTCTTCAACTTTGAGGTGAGAGAACAGCTTTCTGTTACCTGACATATGCCTTGAGCACCCGCTGTCCAGGTACCATTTTGATGCTCGAAGGCCTCCCTGAAATAAAGACACTAAGCTTTAGGTACCCAAGTTCTTTTGGGTCCTTGCTGGTTAGTATTCTCATCTTTCTTTTTAATTATCCAGATTTTGTGTTTAGTTGGACAGGTTATTTTGGTATGTCCTAGCTTGTTGCAGTGACTGCAACATGTTGTTCTAGTTATTTTTTCATATGGAGTATACTTAACGTTTGATTTATATGCTATATCTTATTTAGGTACGAATTTTGGAGTTGGATATGTTTTAGGATATACTGTTGTATCTTCATTATCTGGTGGAGTGTAACCTAATCCATTCTTCCTTTTACCTGATCTTCTGGCTCCTCTTAGTATTAAGGAATTTTTACCATTAGTAAATTTTTCTAACGTACTTGATAGTTTATCATTTTCTTCTGTTAGTCGTTTGATTTCATTTTTTAATTCGTCTGAACTTTCTTGTTTTTCTAATTTTATTATTTGAGTATTTTTATCTTTTAGATTTTCGCATAGCAACTCATTTCTTCTTTTAAGTTCACTAACTTCCTTCTCTAGTTGTTCATTTTCTGATTTTAAATCTGAATTGGTATTCTCTAGACATGCAACAATTTTCTTACTAGCTTTTAATAATTTAGATACTTCTCTATATTTATCATACAGTTCATTAAAAGCATCTTCTAAGTTATCTGAATCAGAATCATTACAGGAATCAAAGGATGAGTCAGAGGTTACCTTTTCTGCGATATCTGCCATGAAGGCTAGGTTAGCCTTTTCTTCTTCCTCACTGTTTGAGCTTGACTTGTTATCTGAGTCACTATTGTTGTCCCAAGCTACTGCCATGGCTTTCTTCTTATATCTTCTGAACTTTCTTGAACTGTCCTTCTTTCTGAATTCAGATTTCTTGAGCTTTGGACACTCTGCCTTGATGTGTCCTGGCTTCTTGCACTCATAACAAATTGGTTCATTCTTCTTGATGTCCTTTGCTTCAAGTTTCTTGAAATCCTTTCCCTTTTTGAAGTATCGTCTGCCAGATTGATACTTCTTTTTCTTGGCCAATATCCGTTGTAGTCTCCTAGACAGCATTGCTTCTTCATCTTCACTGTCTTCACTATTGGCTTCATCTTCTGATTGTTCCTCAGAGCTGCCTTCTGCTGCTTTGAGGGCATTTGTGTGCTTCTTTCTAGTAGATGATTCTCCTAATCTCTCCATGTTTATCTCATGAGCCATGAGGGACCCAATGAGCTTTTCTAATGACATCATTTTCAGGTCATTGGCTTCTTCTATAGCTGTTACCTTGGGAGTCCAAGAAGATGGTAGGGATCTAAGGATTTTTCTTACCATATCTCCCATCTCATAGCTTTTTCCTAGTCCAGCTAATCCGTTTGTAATATCTGTGAATCTGCTGAACATTTGGGTTATAGATTCTCCTGGCTACATCTGGAACCTTTCATATTGAGTCACCAGAATGTCTATCCTGGTTTCCTTGACTTTGTCAGTGCCTTCATAAGTGATCCTAAGCTTTTCCCACATTTCCATGGCAGATTTGCAGGCAGATACAGGGTTGAATTCCTTTTTACTAAGGGCACAACATAAAATGCTTTTGGCTTTGCAGTTGAGAGAAATCTTCTTTCTATCATCTTCTGTCCATTTGTCATTTTCGTTGGTGACTAGAAGATCTCCTTCTTCTACAATTGACCAGATCTGAAAATCAAATCCTTGCAAGAAGTATTCCATCTTGGTCTTCAAGTAGGTGTAATCTTCTCCATCGAATAGAGGTGGCTTGTTGACTGACTGGCCTTCAAAGTGACCTTGGGCTGCCATTTGATCTTTTTTCTTCAGATCGTTGGATCTTCTTTTTTGTCGAAGAGACTAGCTCTGATACCACTTGTTGCCCAGCTAGCTAGCACAGAGGGGGGGTGAATGGGATATTAAAATTATTTGATATTCAATTCCTGTTCACACAATAGTTACAAAAACAACACTTCACAGATTGTTAGTGTTAGTGAAGACAAAGATAAACACGCAAAAGCAATCGCACAACATAGAAAATTATCCTGGTTCGGATCTCCTTTCCTTAGGAGTCCTACGTCCAGTCCCTGAGCAATATCTCAGGACATCACTAACCCAAGGGTACTGTCCTCCTTATGGACCCTTACACACTCAATTGCAGCTGGTCTTACTTCAATCTGAAGGGAAATACACCACCCTGGATACCCCACCAGGTCTTCCTTCACAACCGAAGGGAACAACACCCTGGAAACCACACCAGGTCTTCCTTCACAACCGAAGGGAACAACACCCTGGAAACCACACCAGGTCTTCCTTCACAACCGAAGGGAACAAACACAAGAGAATTTTTTCAAAGAGATGATGCCCCTAGATCAAGGTTATAGAACCCCGCTTGACCTGAAGCAAGGACTGAGAAGAAAATGATCTACAATCAAGGACTCTTCTCAGAACAAAAGGCTCTCTCACACATCTGAACTTAGCACAGAGAGTAAGAGCTAAGACTAATGGGAGTTTTTGCTTGGCTCTAAGAAAAGCTTGCAGAAGAAAGAAGGCGTTGAAACTTGTTATCTACTTCTCGTATATATATATATATATATATATATATATATATATATATATATATCATCTTTTGAAATTCAAACGTTGAAGTGCCCGTTGTCTCTATGCTTAAGTGTACGCTAGACTGCTTGACACTTAGAAGCTTCCCGTCAACAGTCCTTTATCTTTTCATGCACGCAAAGAGAGAGAGGAT
This sequence comes from Colocasia esculenta, assembly GCA_014218235.1. Taxonomy (NCBI): domain Eukaryota; kingdom Viridiplantae; phylum Streptophyta; class Magnoliopsida; order Alismatales; family Araceae; genus Colocasia; species Colocasia esculenta. The sequence goes on along the minus strand of CM024761.1, from coordinate 41,417,955 downwards.
CTTCTGTAATCTTCTTTGGCTTCTATTTTGTCCAACGTTGTATGACGGATGCTGTCAGAGACCTGCACATATTTAAAGCCTGAACAATAGACAGCTAAGCTGTCTCTTGTTGTCAGTCAACGTTAGAATGAATGTTCATCAAAATAGTAATGTCATTTTGTTGTTCTAAAAGATGTTTACAGAAAAGATACGATAATGGAAGATATCGTCTGCATTCATGTAGTGATACGTTCAGTCTTCATAAATGCACAGTTGTCATAAATATGCGTGAAGACTTCGACTTTTCAACGTATTAGAAATTATCTTGAAAATTAAATCGTTGTCTTCCATGAAATCGTTATATACATGACTTATGAAATTGTTGTGCAAATGAGTGAATCGTTGTGCATTCATAAGTAAAGAGATGCATACACAAGTTGTTATATGTAGCAAATCGTTATGAAGTTATAAACAAATCGATGTACAAATCGTTATGTCGTCATAAACAAATCGATGTATAAATCGTTATGAAGTTATAAACAAATCAATGTACAAATCGTTATGTCGTTATAAACAAATCGATGTATAAATCGTTATGAAGTTATAAACAAATCGATGTACAAATCATTGTGATGTTATGAACAAATCGATGTATAAATCGTTATGATGTTATGAACAAATCGATGTACAAGTCGTTGTGATGTTATGAACAAATCAATGCACAAGTTGTTGTGATGTTATGAACAAATCGATGTATAAATCGTTATGATATTATGAACAAATCGATGTACAAGTTGTTGTGATGTTATGAACAAATCGATGTACAAGTCGTTGTGACGTTATGAACAAATTGATGTACAAATCGTTGTGATGTTATGAACAAATCGATGTACAAATCGTTGTGACGATATAAACAAATCGTTGTTCTCACTTAAAGAATCGTTGCGGAAAGCAAATCGTTATAATTACTTAACGAATCTTTGTGAGAAACAAATCGTTGTGATCACTTAACGAATCGTTGTGAGGGTAAATCGTTGCGATCACTTAACGAATCGTTGTGAGGGCAAATCGTTGCGATCACTTAACGAATCGTTGTGAGGGCAAATCGTTGCAATCACTTAACGAATCGTTGTGAGGGCAAATCGTTGCGATCATTATACTGCCCAAGTCGATAAAAGCACATATCGAATCCTTATGAATATAAAATCGTTATAGCTCTATAGAAATCGTTATGACCTATAATGGAAATCGATGTGTACTTAGAGAAATTTTATGTGTACTGAACTCTAAATACTTCAGGGTGAGATACTTATAGAATTTGCTTGACTTTTCTTGATTTATTTCCTGTGCTCAAAACTTGTAGAAAATATGTTAGATTAAACTTTATATAGTTTTGTTAATCACCAAAATAGATATGTAATTTATTTAAATTGCATGGGGATAAATTGATCATCAACCACTTTACACATAAAACACATAAACTTTAACATAACAACCTAATTAACATAACTCACTAACTAGTCACAAGCCTATCCATTAATCTTATAACATGCTATACTAACATTAATCAACTTAAACAACATCACATACCTAAGGCTAGGTCCATACAAGACCATCACTGCTCAATCATCACTATACAGACCTCGGAAGCTAAAACGCAATGGACACAAACATCACCTTCCAAATCATGATGGCCCGACATGTCACCTGCAAGCCAATTAGTATTCAAGTCATCAGTTGAAGCCCAAATCGAGACTACTCGATACGTCTCCACCAAGCCAATCAATTATTGAACCACATGAACGCGACGGTAACCCAACGCCTTCCCACCAACCGATATGAAACTCATGGATGCGACAGGACAACCCGACACCTCCAAGCCAATCAGAATGCATGAACATGATGGACCCTGGCGACCCGTTCATGCCAATCGATACGAACACATCAATCGGAAGAGAAACACAACGAACAAGCTCCTCGCATTCATATAAGAACGCAACGACTCAAACCATCGCCTTCTCAGACAAAACCGTCGGACCCCCTTCTCCTTCTAGGAAACCATTCCAAACCACATTCAAACTAACATTTAAATCTCTACAATGCAAATTACACCACCACGTACCACAATAGCATGCTTTACAAAGCTTTAAACCATTCAAATAACTCAAGACAAAGAAGAAGTCTCCCTACCAACTCAAAGAACACAAATATCATGAAGAACGCCACACCGCTGGCCTGTCCATGCTTCGGTCACCCTCCTCACATGGAAACTACGTCAGACCAGCCACCTAGAAGCCAAAAATGCCAAAAAACCACCGCAGCACGTCTCCTCGGCCAAACAGAGCTTCCTCAACTCTGTCTAGTCCAAAACACAGTATTAAAGCCACAGTCAAAATCGTGACGTAGGCAGTCGTCGCATTTAAAAACACTTAAACGTGATAGACCTGACTGTCGCCAATCGAAGCCCGCGATAGAAATGCGGTTGGAAGAACGTGACGTAGGAAGCTATTGCGTTCAAAACACGACGACATACTCCGTCACCTTCTTCACCAAAAAATTTATGGGCTATATGGGTTCAGTTTTCTGGCCCACAACACCCACACAACACTCGAGAACCACCTATAAGGCTCAATGACCATGCATTGGCCAAGAGCACCACACACAAACCATTAAACCTAGATCCGAATAGCCACAACACTACATTACTACAACCTAAAAAGGAATGTCGTCCTCGACATTCAGAAAGAAGCCACGGTAAGTCAGACTACCACCTAAAAGAAACAAAGTTACTCACAAACAGAAAAGGATACATTTCCTCTGCACTTGCTTTGCAAACCGTTTTGCTCTAACTGATCCATTCTGCTCATTTCCTTGCTCATTCTGCTTTCTTTTCTCTTTAATTTATTTCACAACTTTTCTATCCTGACTGATTCAATCTGCCTTTCTTTTACTTTACTTTAGAAGCAATTTTATCCTTCTATCGGCACTTTATCTCCTTGGACTCAACCTGCTTCCACATTTTCCTGGTTATGTTTGCAACATCCATTTCTGTGCCATTTTGCTTGCTGATAAATCTGTTTTCATAAACCATTGTTTCTAACTATTCTGCCATACTAATCATCTGCTAATATATTATCTTTCAGTGCTGACTCATTATTAACTATAATTTCAATTGTACTCATATTTCTAACTACCAATCCTTCGAAGAAACCCAAAATATTATATCTATTGTACCTCTATACCAATCGATTTCTCGCTTCAACAATTACTTGCACATTTCCACTGTAACTTCATTTATTCATTAGTGGCCGCTACTCTGCACCTACTTACTACCTTACTCTGCCAATTAATAATCGCTTGCACAAAAGTACTTTTTGCCTTGACTTGTCATCCATTATCTGACTATGTCTGCTTTCTTGCTCTATACACTATCAATACCTGATACCATGCTCTGAAACTCTGATCTTCCAATTATTCTGTTTATTCATACTACTTATTATCTTTCTATTGTACATACTGATTACATTGGATACTTGTAAAATATTCTACAAATTCTGTTCTCATTGCCATTTTCATTTCTTTCCATTTCCATTACCACTCTGACTTTAGATGAACCCAAATCTGACTTTATTCACTTACCAAAAACCATCTTATTCAATCAATTACCACCAGAAAGAAAAAATACCTTAAGCCTTAGACTGTCTTCTTTGCCATACTACTATTATCATATATATTCTGCTCTTTTCTTTTCACTGAATATTACCATCTAGCTGACTAATCATATTGAACCTATAACATCTCAAAATAACTCATTTGTACTGTTGTGACACTGTACTCTCTCAATAGGGAATAAAATTGCTCATTCAACTTTGCACATGCTTTGCCACTTTATCTGTTAACTGACCTCAAGATTCTTTTCTACTCGACTGACTTTGTATTCCGCAACTCACTGACTTCAGAAATTTCAAATTGTACGCATTACTTATGTTGCCCAAATAGCAAGCCTAGAGGGGGGGTGAATGGATTGCTAAAATTTTCTTTTAGAATAATCCTATAAATGAAAATGCTTTGACAGAAGACACTAAGTTTGATTGTAAGAACCGGCCCCCTTGGGCCCTTTGGCACCATCCTCAGGGTCGCGATAGGCGCCCTGGTCACGACATGGTCGCGCCAGAGAGGCCTGCCGTGACAAGTTCGGGTCGCGAGGAGCCCGGCCGTCACCTTCTTGATGCGATGGGGGTGGCCGTCGCATTCTTGTCGCGGCATTTAACGGCGTCGCGACTACTTTTTTGACATACGTGACCGCTATCATTTCTGTCAGAACGGCTTTGTCTGGTGTCAGGCACGTGCAGCGTTGACGCGACCTGGTCAGCCGTCGCATTTGCTTTTATGGTCTTCGAGGTTTGACCACCTTTTTGGGGTCCTGCCGGGGGTGGACGTCGTGACATGGTCACGACGCCTGGGGGCATCGCGACACGCTAGTTGTCGCGCCGAGTCGGCCCGTCACATTCTGGGGCCGTTGGTTTAAAACCGAACACCGCGCCCCATTCTCCCCCTCTCCCCTTTCTCTCCTTCTTCTTCCCCTCTCCTTCCCTCCGAGCTCTCCTATGGTTCTCTCGTCCGTTCTTCATGCTCGAGGTGTTCGTGCTGAGGCGGTGTCACCTTGGTCGTGCAGGGGCTATGTTCGTGTTGCGTGAAGCGAAGAGGAGGTGGTCATTCCTACGTGAAGGCCCCAACGGGTCGGCTCTACATGTGGAGGTAGGGACTCTTGATCCTCTCGCTCTAAGCATGCTCCCTTCCCCCTTTAGATCATGTTTTCCCTGTGGTTTGGGGCTTGGGAGTGTGAGGAATCCATGCTCGAGGTTGAGTGAGGTTTTCCTTCGAGTGTAGATTCATGTGAATCCATGTTTTTGGGGCTCTAAGGGTGGTTTGGAGGGATTTACAGCTTTCATACATGTTGCACATGCTCCCCTCTCCCTGTGGAATGTTTATTTCGTGTTTTTGGGGTGATTCCCGGAGGGACTACTCCGGAACCCCCCCTCTGCTGAAGATGCGACCACTATAGAGGCCGCGATCTTGTTGCGACAGCCTAGCTGGTCACGACATGATCGCAATGCTCTTGGGTGTCGCGACCTGGTCGCGACGGCAAAGGCTGTCGTGACAGTGTCGTGATAGGGAAGGGCGTCATGACAAGGTCACGATGGCCCGATGCATTGCAACTACAGCCAAGAGACAGGTTTGGTCTACGCCATTTCTATTTCGTTTACTATACCCATGGCACCTGTGCTAGTTTCCTAGTACGGTCCTACACTAGTCATTCGCCCGGTGCTCGGCACTTGAGGGCTTGTCCCGTATGAGAGGTTGTTACTATTGCCTGGGACCCCCGTCCTCGGGAGCCTGTTGAGGGAGTACTCCGGGCTATGAGCATGCTCGAGTTGACAGCCTAGCAGGCGGACTCTGGAGCTGAGGGGAGAACGGTGGTTAGGACAGCGGCGTTGAGTCATTTTCAGAGCTCTCGTAGTTGGTCTGGGGCGCCGAGGACGGTTAGGAGTTCTACCCGGCGCAGGCCAGCCAGTCCTGCTTCTCACTGCCTCGCTCCTTGTGGCCCCGAAACCACTTGGAGAGGCCAGGCGTGGGACCGTAGTCCGGTCAGACTACGGCAGTTACTGTTGTATGCTTTGTGTCCTACCTCGCTCTGATGAGATGTGAGGGTTAGGACCTAGGTCGAGGATAAGACGTCGGTGGGTGCACCTGACCTTTGACTAGTGGTAGTGTCTTCCGTAGCTAGTGTACCTTGTCCAGGCGAAGTATCCCCATGTCTGTGTTTGCTAGCCTTGTGGTGGTCACGACGAGCAATCGTACGGAGTTTCTGACCGTGTTGTGTTTCCATACCGCGCTAGTTGTAGCTTCACTTCCACACTTCTGGTTATAGGTAGAAGATATAAATTGTTGTTAATTATTTGTTATATAAATATTCTTCTGCCAGTTAGAGCCAGTAGGAGATTGGTAGTCCCTACTGAGCTTCTGTTGTGAAGCTCATCCCTTTCTTTCCCAGGTGAGACTTCTCAGCAGCGGCAAGGCGCGCGTCGGGCGGATGAGACGGGGCCGTAGTGGAGGTCCCCATAGCTAGCAGTGGTTCCCCTTTCTCAGTGTACGTCACCCTCGGGGTATGCCCCTAAGGGATTTGTTCTTCCTCTGCCTTTTACTTGTACTAGCATGCGTGCGTTGGGACTATACTTAGAGCGGTACGCAGCGGTCTCGCTCTCTTTCCTGTTTCTGCTTGTACGCTTCTAGTTTAGCAGTTGACGTTTACTTCCGTTACATATCCTGTGACGACCCTCATTATACCGGTACGGTTATACCAACCCACGTCGGTATAGTGAACGTTATCACAGTGGGGCATTTACCCAAATAATAACATACGATTGAGATGCTCATAAATATAAATACAGAGTAGCGGAAGCAAAAGAACTACTTGTCTTCATTTCATCATCCACATTTAACATACATGATTCAAATGACAAATTTAAGAGAATTAAAGTCCACATAATGAAATACTAAACTCAAATACATAGTTTGTCCACAATTACATAATAGTTCTATTACAATGCCTCGTTACATACTATGAAAGTAAAAGTCACCACGTCGACTCCACCAGGCTACTCGCCACGCTCGGAGTCACTCTCCACTGTCTCCTCCAAAGGTGTCGGGTCACCAACTAAACCTGTACGCCGAAGCAAGGAGTGAGTCTAAAAGACTCAGCAAATAACACCACACACCTCATACAAGCAAATATCACAGTGGGTTTTTCATTTCAATTTACAAAGCAAAACATATAACATGCTTGGACATTGATAAAAGACAACCTATCATGACAATTCTACAAACTTTAAAACACATGGTACATGATTTAAGCCATTCCAAAATAAATATCCTATCACATGCTTTCTACTCATTCAATCACATGAAAGCTATATTTCAAATCAAGTTACAACATGGAAGCAACCACACATGGGATTCTTGCCTACATAAAAGGAAACATTCCTATCATGGTTTCTACACATTATTACACATGCACATTATCATTTTATACACTTTAAGGTTTCTGTTTTGACATGGATTTAGCAATTCACATTCTATCGCATGAGAGCTACATTCTCGATTAATCTACAACATGATGGCACTTAAACAGGGAAACGTTTACACATAAGCAAGAATTATTCCTAGCATGGATTCTACGCATTTTTACACATATAAAACATTCTTATAAACACAACTAGGTTGTTGTTATAACATAATTTCACCTTAATATACCATGGATGACAATTTCACAATCTAACTTATTGGTTTCACATGTTTGCACAATCACTCATTCACATAGTTCTCTTTTTACACATTGCACATTTACACATATTCACACTACACAATTTACACATAATCACATTCACATTTCACAATTTAGTGCCGTGACACATAGTCCAAACCACCATTAGAAGGACACATCACATAACACATACACATAGACGTCACCTAGGCAATACAGTGACGACTCTTGGACTGCACAGACCGGGAGAACAAGTCTCCACCCTAACCAGTGGTACTTGTCCACCTCCAGGATTTCATCCTAATACCCTTAGGATCTTAACACATTGAACCTTCCCATGGGGACTTTTCCATGGTATGGTTCCACGGCCCTCTGTGGAAGCAGTGTCACACATGGCACACACTTTTACACATTACACATTCCGATTTTTAACACACGTGTTACACGTGAATTACACATGGTTTACATTCTCTTATTTATACACATGGCTCTGTTTTCCTAATCATGATACTACTGTTGGCAGAATTCAAACATTCAGTAGCTCACATTAATCAGGTTGGCAAACACATCATCAAATCATATTCATGATAGCATGCGTTTATCATATGTTTTCACGTAGAAATTTCATAATGCACTTTACAGTTATCCAATCGTCCTGAAATTTTAACCACATACTAATTGCAGGTTCATGACCTCATTCCAGATTTTTCTGAATCATATTGCATTTACAGAAATTAAAACATTCAGTTGCATGCCATTCATAATTCAATTTGTCATGGAACATAACCTGAACATCCAGTTTGATAGTTCACAGCCCTGAACCTAACATACACATCATTACAGAAATTTTCCCCAAATTTATTGCACAACATACAATTTACTGTAAATTTTGAATAACCTACTCATACTTTCTATTTCCATTGCAGAATTTACAGTAAATCACATGAACATGAACAAATTCTCAAATTTGCAGAGTATGGACTGGCACATGTACACATGGTATAGAAAATTTTGGGGCATTTAATTCCTCAAGAATCATGTAGACAGTAGGTGAACATGCATAATCCATTTTCCTAACATGTATTTCAATAAATCTAATAATTTATGCCATCCACAGAAAAACACATAAACCTCCACACACATCACACTATCTATTTTACATAACATATAAAAATTACACTATATCCTCATGCGTCAAAGTCTGGAAAATAATTATTTAAGGCCGAACAGTTTACTGTTCTGCACTGAAGAACTTAACGGCAGTGTCTGGCCGTTCAAGGATATGGACGGCAAGATCGCTGGCCGCTGACTGGAGATCTTGGCAGCAAGAGGACTTGACACTAAGTTCTTGTCTGTGCAGGAACACAGACCGAGCTCCAAATAACAAAGGAATCTGAGGATCCAGGACACGATAAAATCCCATAAAAATGGTAGAAACCTCCTACACACATACATGGACGAAGTGGGTAGGTTACTTGCCTTTTTAAAAACCTCCAAAGGGATCTAAGTTGCTGTTGAAGCTCTCCTTGGGCAGTCCCAAGAAGCCTCCAAAACACCACTCCTCCGGGTTCTCGATCGACCTCCACAGCAAGCTGGGGTCGGGGAAGCCTTCTCCTTGGTCCACTCTGGCCTCCAGTTGCAAGGGATCGCCGGATGAAGCTCCAAGTTGTCGGATCAAAGCATGCAAAGTCTGGTTTTTTTCTCACAGAAGCTAGGGTTTCTCTCTTCTCCTTGCAAAGAGCCAAAGAGAACTCTTCTGGTGCAGAAGGGGGTTTGGTTTATAGGAGAGGGGTTTGGGGAACCCCGGAGAGTGTGATGGGATGCCTGATAGCCGTTGGGGACTTCTCCCCAATGGCTAGGCTTGCTTGCCCCCGGAGTTTCGGGGTCTGCTGCGCATGCAGGTCAGAGATATTAACGTCCACATCCATGGCCGTTGACTTAAGTATTGGCGTCCATCGAGGTGGACACTGACTCATCATGGACATCCATCCATGTTGACGCCAATTTGGCCCTTCGGTCAGAACTTAAAACATGCAGAAACCATGCTTAACTTATACATATATACATGCCATACATATACTATCATGTACACACTACCACCATGTAATTCATACACTATTTACAACTAATTATACACATGCACACATAAGTATAACTAGTTAATATGTACGTAGATATGTACATCTATGCATACACAAGCATGAATTATTTACACGTAATAAAGTAATACAACAAAATTCGAGGGCCTTACACCCTCTCCCCCTTAAAGAAACTTCGTCCTCGAAGTTTAAACAAAACTACTCAAACAACGGGGATACTTCTTCTTCATCGCATCGTCAAGCTCCCAAGTAGCCTCCTCTCGCGAGAAGTTCCGCCATAGAACTTTCACCGACGCAATACCCTTATTCCGGAGATGCTGAACCTTCCGGTCAAGAATAGCTACTGGTTGCTCCACATATGACAAATCTGGCTGAATCTCCACTGGCTCATGACTAATCACATGAGATGGATCTCAGACATACTTCCTGAGCATAGAAACGTGGAAAACGGGATGAACACTTGCTAAAGCTGGAGGTAAAGCTAGCTCATATGCCACGCTGCCCAATCGTCTGAGAATCTCATACGGGCCAATGAATCTAGGGCTCAACTTACTATGCCTGCCAAATCTGACGACACCACGAGTAGGTGATATCTTCAAGAAGACATGTTCACCCACCTCGAACTCCAAATCTTCCTCCTGTTGTCGGCATAGCTCTTATGCCTATCCTGCGCCGCAATAAGCCTCTTCCTGATAAGCTGGACCTTATCCGAAGTCTCCCGAACTAACTCTGGACCGATCAGCTGCCTATCACCGGTCTCCTCCCAACGTAAAGGAGATCTACATGGCCTACCATACAACACCTCAAATGGAGCCATACCAATACTCGCATGAAAGCAGTTGTTGTATGCGAACTCCACTAGAGGTAGATGACGCTCCCAATCATCCTTCCAATCTAGTACACATGCTCTCAACATATCCTCGAGCGTCTGGATAGTCCTCTCGGACTGTCCATCTGTCTGGGGATGAAACGCCGAACTGAGCTTCAGCTCCGAACCTAACGCATGCTGAAGACCCTTCCACAACCTCGAAGTAAATCTCGGATCTCGATCCGAAATGATCGACTTCGGCACACCATGCAATCTAACCACACTACTAACATACAATCTAGCTAAACTCTCAACCGACTGCTTCTTCTTCATAGGCAAGAAATGCGCAGTCTTCGAGAATCTATCTAAAACTACCCAAATCGAGTCATTGCCCCTTCTAGATCGAGGCAAACCTGAAACAAAGTCCATAATGACAGCTTCCCACTTCCACACTAGGATCTCCATCCTTTGCATGAGGTCGGATGGTTGCTGTCGCTCGGCCTTCACTTGCTGGCACACTAAACACCGGGATACATAATCTACCACATCCCTCTTCATGCCAGACCACTAAAAGGACCTCTTCAAATCCTAGTACATCTTAGTGTTACCTGGATGAATAGAGAATCTCGACCAGTGAGCCTCCGCTAACACATGCTCACGGACATCTACCAAATCAGGGACACAAACACGGTGATGGAATCTAATCACACCGTCCTCATCACGAGCAATGCCTGCCTTGCCCACTAACTCTAGGAGTCTAGGGTCGGCTTTCTGTTGCTCGATCACCTCATCCAAACCGAGGACCTAAGGGATAACTGAGCTACAAAAGCCTGGCATAGCGATGGCTCTAACTCAGTCAACGCGCAAGCCGCATCCTCCAACATCTTCCAGTCCTGCTGGAGAGATGGCCTCTTTCTACTCAGAGCATCCGCTACGACATTCGCCTTCCCAGGGTGATACTGAAGGTCGAAGTCATAGTCCTTCAAGAACTCAATCCATCTTCTCTGCCTCAGGTTTAATTCCTTTTGGGAGAAAAGATACTTCAAGCTCTTGTGGTCGGTAAACACCTCAAATCTGACACCATAAAGATAGTGCCTCCAGATCTTTAGTGCATGAACCACTGCTGCGAGCTCCAAATCATGAGTCGGATAGTTCTTCTCATGCTCCTTCAACTGACGAGAAGCATAAGCCACTACCCTTCCTTGCTGCATTAGCACACAGCCTAAGCCAATCCGAGACGCATCCGTGTAGATAGCAAAACCCTCTACACCGCTCGGTAAGACTAACACCGGAGCTGACGTGAGCTTAGTCTTCAACAATTGAAAACTACTCTCACACTTCTCGGACCAGACAAACTTCACTCCCTTTCTGGTGAGCTGAGTCAATGGGGCGGCGATGGATGAAAATCCCTCAATGAATCGCCGATAGTAACCAGCCAAACCCAAAAACTACGAATCTCCGAAGGGGTCTTGGGAGTCTCCCAATCCATAACTGCCTGGACCTTTGCTGGATCAACTGCAACACCAGCACCAGGAGATAACATGCCCGAGGAAATGAACCTCGCGCAACCAGAAATCGCACTTGCTGAACTTAGCATACAGCTTGTGCTCACGGAGAACCTCTAATACTACCCTCAAATGCTGACGGTGTGTGGCCTCGTCCAAGAGTAGACCAGCACATCATCAATAAACACTACAACAAAGCTATCTAGATACGGCCTAAACACCCTGTTCATGAGATCCATGAACGCTGCAGGGGCGTTGGTCAATCCGAAAGGAAGGACCAAAAACTCATAATGTCCATAACGGGATCTGAATGCCGTCTTGGACACATCCTCACTCCGAATCCTCAACTGATGATAACCAGATCGCAAATCAATCTTAGAAAAGACTGATGCATCTTGCAACTGGTCAAACAAATCATCAATACGAGGTAAGGGATACCTGTTCTTCACAGTCACTTGGTTCAGCTTTCTGTAGTCAATGCATAACCTAAGTGACCCGTCTTTCTTCTTGACGAATAATACAGGTGCGCCCCAAGGGGAAACACTAGGGCGAATAAATCCCTTATCTAGCAACTCTTGCAACTGCCTCCTCAACTCGGCTAACTCCGCAGGTGCCATCCGATATGGAGCCTTCGAGATAGGAGAGGTGCCCGGAAGCAACTCTATGGTGAACTCTATCTCTCTATCCGGTGGCAATCCAGATAAATCATCAGGAAAAATGTCTGGAAAATCCTGCACTACCTCGATCTCTGCAAGAGTAGGTGACTCATCAGCCTCTGGTACTAATACCACGCTGGCAAGAAAAGCGTCACAACCCTTGTTTACCATGCGCATCGCCTTCATGGCAGAGATGACTAACTTTCCCGCCAAGTTCCTTGGCAAGGGATGAGAGAACTCATCCTCACCAGGAATGCGGAAAACAATCCTCTTCCCACGACAATCTACTAACGCATAGTGCTCCTCTAGCCAATCCAGACCAAGAATAGCATCATAGTCCTTCATCTTTAGCAAGAAGAAACACCCTTCTAGGATTCTATCCTCAATGCACACAGGTAACGACGGAATGCACTTTCTAGTCGATACCGTACCCACAGGGGTGTGCACAGACAAAGGGACCTCTAAATCCTCAGACTCTATGCCTGACTCTAGGGCTAACTGCCTAGCGAACTGCTCGGAAATGAATGAGTGAGTAGCACCCATATCCAACAAAACCCGAGCGTGCACACCTAGAAGTAAAACCGTACCTTCGGTGACATGCTATGCCTGCTCGGCGTCCTCACGCGCTAAAGCAAACACTCGAGCTGGGGCTCGAGGCCTTCCTGGTCTTCCTGTAGCTGGCGCTACTGCTGCTACTGCTACTGGGGCTGGCGCTCCGCGCTGGACTCCCTGCTGAAGTCTCGGACAATCCTTGATCTTGTGGTCGCTGCTTCCGCACTTCAAGCACTTTCCCATAATCATCCAACACTCGGAACCACCATGTGTCTTCCCACAGTGGGGACACTCTTTCTTCACACCAGGGGAACGTACAGAGGGTACCTGAGTACTGTCAACTGCTACTGATCGCTGTTGTGTCTGGTACACCGCTTTCTTCTTATCCTGTCGCTGGAACGTAGTTGCAGGTCTCTTCTGCGAAGCCTTCTTCTCTTCAAGGTATTGCTCCATCTCACCCTCCTACCTACAGGCAGCGCTAAGGGCCTCGTCCAAGGTGTGATGGTCGAACGCCACTAGCCTCGTCCTCAGTGATGGTTTGAGTCCCATCACAAACTTCTACGCCTTTCTGCGCTCATCAGCCACAACGTGAGGTGCATACTTAGATAGTTCTGCAAACCTTGCCTCATACTCTAGCACGATCATGGAGCCTTGAGTCAAAGAGAGGAACTCCTGCTCCATCCGATCTTGAATATGCTCGCGGACGAACTTGGCCCAAAGAGCCTTACGAACTCGTCCAAAGCAACATCAACCGCGTCATCTTCAAACCGTGTACGTAGTAATGAAGCCCACCATACATCAGCTCTTTCTGCAGTACACCGTTCATAAGCACCATCTAAACAAATCTAACTTAATAGAACATACAAACATACAAAACTAACACATACCTGAAGCATATAGGTGGCTAGAGTAACCTTATCCTCATCCGCACACCTAATAGCTCGGAAGATCTTTTCAATCTCCCTCATCCAACTCTCAGCTAGTAATGGATCGCTCTCCCCCTTAAAAGAGGGTGGCAGCATCCTCTTGAATCTTTCCATGATGGAAGGTCCACCATGGTCTTGAGCTGGAACTTGAGCCTGCTACATCCAACAACAATAAACACATTCAACATAACATCATACAATTAAAAAACAGACTACACTTTGATTGATTATGCTAACCTGAGCCTCCAACTGAGCCTGGAGTGCAGCCTGGGTGTGGGCCTGCGTCTGCATGGCCTGCACCAAACCTTGCATAAACACTCCATAATTGTCACGCCCCAACGCGGAATATCGGAGCGCGAAGGCAGTTGCAAGAAAAGGTATAGAGCGTATACTAGACATCAAACCATTGCACACTGAATAATACTAAAGCAAATCTTTCTCATTATTAATTTTCCAAATGTCTAGTTACAACCACTAATATCAGAGCCATTCTATAGGGCCCAATTACATTGCATTAGATGGAAATAACTAACTACAACTCTAAGATAACATAACGACTCGAGGGTACTCCTGGCTTCACTCTTGGTCATTCCCTTCCTCGTGAGTGTATGTGTCATCCTCGGTCTCACCTGAGAACACAACATTAAATAACGTAGGGTGAGCGATAACGCCCAGTAGGACTTAAATCTCAGGCTCAAGCAGGCTTTAAATAATTAATGCATTTAATGGCAGAGTATCTAAAGATAGCAGGTACAAGAGAGTCAAAATATAGCAAGAGATAGAACAATAGCACGAGAGCGAGTATAGTTTCCAAAAAGAGCACAAGTATCGAGTATAGCACGAATAGCAGGATGGCCATAGCACAACTAGCACAAGTATAGTAATAGCACGACGAGTATAGCACTTGTTTGTCATTCTAGACATCGAGAGAGTATAGCACGTTTTGTGTTTTTGATTGTCATATAGATAGTCGAGATAGATAGCACTTGAGTGTAATGCCAAACACTCTGATCATTTAACTCCCATGGGCACTAGCACTTTCGGGCGCACATCCCAGGACCAGATCGGGCCCTTTATTTATTGCCAGGCATTGGTTATATTGTTTATCTTTAGACAATCAGTCAATGGCCAATATAGAGTACCAAGAAGTAGATGAGAGCACTAGATGAATAGACGAGATAGTAGAGTGAACGTGAATAGACGAGCGAGTAGAGTATAGATGAGAGCTAGTGGACATTGCACGTAATGCGACGAGTAAACAGGCGATAGTAACAGTTGCACAACACGCGCACTTGGTGTTAGCAGTCAGGTGGAACTCACGACCCTACCACTGGCCTTGTTATGCACAGGTCCAGAGGTCCGGCGTGATTTAAGATGAGAGTGAATCTTCTAATAGCCGTTTGGATCATATAGATCCCTAAAGGGTATCATAGGTATTAGGGTACAACCGGCTCGTCGACCATGTGGGAATCCATGATCAGAGGAGACTTACGGAGGCCTTGTGCAAGGGTTCACTAGTCCGGCGAAAGGAATATCCGACGGAGAGTTCACCACAAGCCAAGAAAAGTGTGTATATAAAACAGGTGCTCGACGTTCTAGAGGAATTCTAGGACAGTGGAGCGTCAATATCGGTATATAAACAACGCAAGAAAACGAATGCAAGTCCTTTAAAATAGGGCAGTTAATATGCTTTATTGTAATACATTATGAGATATTTTCTGTAAGATTTCAGCCATAAATGGATGGTTCAAGTGTGTGCAAGTGCAAGAGAAATCATAGATAGAAATAAGTCGTGAACATGTATTTTAAATCATTCAATATAGCATCCTTTTTAAGTAGGGTTTTTACTAGGGGTATAACGGTAAGAAGGCGTAAGGATTATTTATAAAGTGACAAAAATATTTTTTTTTATTTTTTTATGGGTTTTTCATCAAAAACTTGTGAAGGCGACATACCCCTGTACTGGTCGCGACAGGGTCAGGACAGAACGCGACAGGGCCTAAAAAGGGTCGCGACAGGGCATGCAAATCGGGTACTGAGAACGCGACGGCTCACCTGTCGCCTTCTTGGTCGCGACAGGGTGGCTGTCGCAATCAGGCCCCAGAAAACGACATATCGAGGTGTCGCCTTCTGGTTGTCTGCGCCTGACTCCGACAGGAGTCAGACCAGGCATTGGATTGCGGGCCAGAACATTGAAATTTCGATACAGGGTCGTTCAGGAAATCATAACTAATTATATAGTCAACGAAAAATCATGAAACCAGTTGCAAATTAAACTAGACATGTAAGGGTACTTCCAATAAATCGGAATTAGAGAGAGAGCATGGTTTGAACATGGTTTGAGAACGAACAAGAACAAGTAACATAGAACATGATACAGGGAGCAAGATCGATTTAATTCGAGTAACATGCTCAATAGAAATTAGGGCTTTTAGGGGCAAAAGATGCCTATCATGCATCAGTATCTCCCATTAAAATTTGGAGGCATGAGATAGAGTATCCAAGGAGATATGAATTAAGCATGAAGGTTCGGGGTCATAAGAACTGCAGAACTTTGAAAATTCATAAGAAAAGATTTGATCGCTGGAAAATTATGAAATTTGAGGGTTTTGTTCCAGAGGGTAGAGAGATCCTACAGAAAAAGTTTCACGGTTTATGCTTGTGAGAATGCCTACCTTGACTCGATTTCCTCTTCTAGGGCTAGAACTTGAAGAACGGGGTTGAGAGCTTGAAAGGTTCTTCTCCCCACGAAATCTCCTCCTCCTTGGCCTCTCCTTCTGGTCCAGGAATCCTTTGGCACGAGCTTGGGTCGGCCATGAGGGTTTTAGGAGAGTATTTAAGCTTCTCCTCTTTCTATTTCCTAATAGGACTCTAATTCCTCTTTAATTCCGAAATTTCCTTACTTCCTCCTTCCTTCCTTGCTTTCCAATCTCTATTTAGACTAGGAAGAGATCCAAATTCGTGCTAACCCATATGGGGTAGGTTTAGGAATCCTATTATAACTCAAACTAGCTATTTAATGCATTAAATACCCCTTTTCTATTTAGGTAATAATTTAGTTACGAATTTAGGATATTTTCCTATTATTCTCCCTTTGTAAATTCATATTTTTGACCCAATAAATTCTAGAAGATCCATTAAGCAAATCCCATTACTCTTTTCCATCTAATGAGTTTTATTTAATGCTCTATTTAAATATCCATTTAGCTAGGTTTTAAATTCTTTATTTAAATTTTTATTTTTCGTAAAAATTCAGGTTGCTACATCCTCCCCCTCTTAAAAGAATTTGGTCCCCAAATTCATATGACCTTACAGGAGAGAATGACTTACCGAATAGGTTAGGGTAGTTTCGTCTGATAATTCCTTCCGGTTCCCACGTAGCTTCTTCCACTCCGCGGTTATTCCATAAGACCTTCACCACGTGAATGGGACGATTCCTGAGTTGTTGCACCTTCCGGTCCAATATCTTGATCGGTTTCTCTTCATACGTCATGTCCTTGTTTAACACCAGATCATCATAGCGAATGATGTGCGTAGGATCATACACATACTTTCTAAGCATGGAGACATGGAAGACATTGTGCACACTTGCCAAATTTGGCGGCAAGGCCAGTCTGTAAGCAACTTCACCAATCCTTTCAAGTACTTCGAAAGGACCAATGAATCTTGGACTAAGTTTTCCTTTCACTCCGAATCTTTGAATACCACGGGTAGGAGATACCTTCAATAGCACATGATCTCCTATTTGAAATTCCAGATCCCGTCTTCTCTTATCAGCATAGCTCTTCTGTCTAGACTGAGCAATCTTGAGTCGATCTCGTATCATCTGTATATCCCGGGTTGTACTTTGTACCATGTCAGGTCCTAACCATTGTTGTTCTCCTACTTCATTCCAGCACACAGGAGATCTACAATTCCTGCCATAAAGTGCTTCAAATGGTGCCATTTTAATACTCGCCTGGTAACTGTTGTTATAGGCGAACTCAATCAAGGGTAAGTGTTCATTCCAATGACCATTGAAATCAATAATGCAGGCTCTTAACATGTCTTCTACAATTTGATTTGTCCTCTCAGTTTGCCCATCAGTCTGCGGGTGAAAGGCAGTACTAAAATTAAGCTTCGTACCAAGGGCAGTTTGCAGACCTTTCCAAAAATGAGAGGTGAACCTTGGATCTCGATCTGAGATAATAGATGACGGAATACCGTGCAACCGCACGATCTCCTTGACATATAATGCAGCTAGCACCTCCACAGACCATGTACTCTTTATGGGTAAGAAGTGCGCCGATTTGGTCAACCGGTCAACGATGACCCATATGGCGTCGAGTCCACCACGAGTCTTGGGTAAACCCATGATGAAGTCCATGCCAATGCTTTCCCATTTCCACTCTGGAATATCTAGTGGTCTGAGTACTCCGGCAGGGCGCAAGTGTTCCGCTTTTACTTGCTGACATGTGAGGCAATGAGCTACATGCTCGACTACTTCCCTCTTCATATTCGGCTACCAAAATGTTCTTTTCATGTCTTGATACATTTTGGTACCTCCTGGATGAATAGTGTACTTAGTTTGATGAGCTTCATCCATTAATTTCCTTTTTAGGGCTTCGTTGTCTGGGACACAAGTTCTTCCTTGGAATACTAACCTTCCATCTTCAGTCATGGCAAAATCCGGTCTGTCCGCTAAGGTTTCCTTGACACGGACATAGAATGGATCATTGTCCTGCTGCATCTTGATTTCCTCCAGCAGATTGGATTGGATCTTGAGATTGGCAATCAAAACATGATCATCCCTATGTTCAATATTTAAGTCTAGCCTCGCGAATTGTTCGAGTAATTGCATCTCGCCAAGGACTAGACTTGAGATAGATGCCATTGGCTTCCTACTAAGAGCATCAGCCACGGCGTTTCCCTTACCTGGATGGTACTGGATGTTGAAATCGAAGTCCTTTAGGTATTCCAACCATCTTCTCTGCCTCATGTTGAGTTCTTTCTGAGAGAATAAATACTTCAGACTTTTATGGTCTGAGTAGACAGTGAATTGCTCGCCATAGAGATAGTGTCTCCAAATCTTTAATGCGAAGACCACGGCAGCCAACTCCAAGTCATGCACAGGGTAGTTGACTTCATGCGTCTTCAATTGCCTTGAGGAATAAGCAATGACCTTCTCCTTTTGCATTAGTACACAGCCTAGCCCAATTCCTGAGGCATCAGTGTAGACAGAGAAACTTTCTCCCTCTACTGGTAGAGCGAGAACGGGTGCTGAGGTAAGGCAGTCTTTGAGAGTTTGAAAGCTCTTCTCACACTCTTTACTCCAGGAGTAGGGATTCTCCTTTCGTGTCAGACGTGTGAGTGGTACAGCGATCTTAGAGAAGTCCTTGATGAACCGCCTGTAGTAACCAGCCAGTCCTAGGAAGCTTCTTATCTCGGTGACGTTGGTGGGTCTCTCCCAGTTGAGTACAGCTTCGACTTTGGAGGGATCCACGGAGATGCCGTCCTTTGTTATGACATGGCCCAAGAAGGACACTTCTTCGAGCCAGAACTCGCACTTGCTTAATTTTGCATATAGTTCGTTGTCTCGTAAGACTTGCAGTGCGGTCCTCAAGTGTTCTTCATGATCTTCCTTGGTCTTTGAATATATGAGGATATCGTCGATGAAGACGACCACAAATTTGTCAAGGTATGGCCGATATATGCTGTTCATGAGTTGCATAAAGGCTGCAGGAGCATTGGTTAGACCAAAAGGCATAACAACAAATTCGTAATGTCCATACCTGCTCCTGAAGGCCGTTTTGAAGATATCGTCCTCCTTGATCCTCATTTGGTGATAGCCAGATCGAAGATCGATCTTGGAGAAATATTGCGCTCCAGAAATTTGGTCGAATAGTTCGTCGACCCTAGGCAATGGATATTTGTTCTTGATGGTAAGCTGATTGAGTTGTCGATAGTCGATGCATAGTCTCATCGACCCATCCTTCTTCTTGACGAATAGCACAGGTGCTCCCCAAGGGGAGGTACTTGGTCTGATGAACCCCTTCTCTAGCAGTTCCATCAGTTGTGCTTTTAGTTCTTTCAATTCGGCAGGTGACATCCGGTACGGTTGACGCGATACCGGCGCAGCTCCAGGAGTCAACTCGATGGCGAAGTTGACGTCACGTTCAGGAGGAACTCCGGGTAAGTCTTCAGGGAATACATCTGGGTAGTCCTGGACTATGTGGATGTCTTCTATTTTTGAACCTTTCTTTTCGACTATGACGGCCGCAAGGAAAGCAAAACATCCTTTCCTTATCATGTTATGGGCTTTTAAGGCGGAGACTAGAGACATCCGCTTCTTATGTCTAATCCCAGTGAATGCTAATTTAGGAAAGTCACTAAACGTTACCCTTCCTTTCTTACAATCGACGCTTGCCCCATATGTGGACAACCAGTCGGCTCCCAATATGACATCATACCCTTCCATGGACATACATACCAGGTCGGCCTTTAGGTTATGGTCTCCGATCATTACATCGGCAGATGGAAAGTATTGGTTTAGTTTCTCCTTCTCCCCAAGGGTGTTGTGACAGAGAATTCACCACCCATGGTTGTAGGTTTTGCAGTTAGGGTTTAGCAAAGTGTTGAGATATAAATGAATGAGTAGCACCAGTATCAAATAACACAAATGCTGGCAAGGAAAAGACTCGCAGGGTACCTTCCACCACGCCACCTTCCTCGATGGTTTCTTCATTGTGTAGGGCTTGCAGCCTGCCTTGTTTCTTAGGCATAGCAGGGCGCCTCTCATTTTCTTTCAGCATCGGGCACTCGGGTATGCGATGCTCATGACTTCCGCAGCGCAGACACGCTCCGGCTTTTCTCCAGCACTCATCAGCGGTGTGACCAGGCTTGTCACAGTGTTTGCAGTGGCTCTTTGTTGGAGTGTTGGGTACGAAAACCTTGGGTTTCCGTTCTTGGCTGGATCCCTCAGTTGGGTGGAACGGGCGCTTTTTGCCATTGGTCGGCTTGGCAGATGCTGGTCCTGATGTTATTTCTTTCTTTACGAACTTCCCTTGATACGGTCAGTGAAGTCCGTAGCATCTTCTAGTACCTGGGCCTTCCTAACCATCTCGGCATAAGTTTGTATCTCGAGTGGTGCCAGTTGGGTAATGTACTGAGGCTTAAGGCCATTTAGAAAGCGCTTAGCCTTCATTCTCTCAGTGTTGGTCAGATGTGCAGCATATTTTGCCAGTCTAGAAAACTGGGCTTCGTATTCGGCTACTGTCAAACTCCGCTGTTTAAGAGCAGCGAATTCAGCAGCTTTCTTTTCTTGTACTCGTTCAGAGAAGTACTTAGCATTATAAGCTTCCTTAAATTCGGTCCAAGTAAATTGGCCGTTATCCCTTGTGGCTTCCACCGACTCCCACCATGCGCGGGCATCCTTCTCCAGTTGGAATGTTGCTAATAGAAGCTTATCTCCGTCCGCACATTGCATTACACGGAAAATCCTTTCCGTTTCCTTTAGCCAGTGCTCCGCGTCATCTGGATCCGTAGACCCACTGAACCTAGGCGGGTTCAGACCCCTGAAGTTACGATGCAGCTCGCCTGCACCTGGTTGGTTTCCCCCGCGGTTACCACCGCCTTGCTGGGTGGCTTGTAGTATGGCACGAGTCAGTTCCTGGAGGGATTGTTGCATGCCTCTCATCTGAGCACGTTCCGCAGTCATTGTAGCTGGTTAGTTCCTACAAAATAGTTTGATAGTTATAATGCTGATTAAAAGTTTAATTTGTGCGTGTGTGAGTTTATTTTAGCTGATTACCCATGGTTCTACCCACATCTCTCATAGGTAGGATTACTGACTCTTAGTCGAGGCTGGTCAACCTAGATCACCCTATACTTAAGATAACCTAGGCTCTGATACCACAAAACTGTCACGCCCCAACGCGGAATATCGGAGCGCGAAGGCAGTTGCAAGAAAAGGTATAGAGCGTATACTAGACATCAAACCATTGCACACTGAATAATACTAAAGCAAATCTTTCTCATTATTAATTTTCCAAATGTCTAGTTACAACCACTAATATCAGAGCCATTCTATAGGGCCCAATTACATTGCATTAGAAGGAAATAACTAACTACAACTCTAAGATAACATAATGACTCGAGGGTACTCCTGGCTTCACTCTTGGTCATTCCCTTCCTCGTGAGTGTATGTGTCATCCTCGGTCTCACCTGAGAACACAACATTAAATAACGTAGGGTGAGCGATAACGCCCAGTAGGACTTAAATCTCAGGCTCAAGCAGGCTTTAAATAATTAATGCATTTAATGGCAGAGTATCTAAAGATAGCAGGTACAAGAGAGTCAAAATATAGCAAGAGATAGAACAATAGCACGAGAGCGAGTATAGTTTCCAAAAAGAGCACAAGTATCGAGTATAGCACGAATAGCAGGATGGCCATAGCACAACTAGCACAAGTATAGTAATAGCACGACGAGTATAGCACTTGTTTGTCATTCTAGACATCGAGAGAGTATAGCACGTTTTGTGTTTTTGATTGTCATATAGATAGTCGAGATAGATAGCACTTGAGTGTAATGCCAAACACTCTGATCATTTAACTCCCATGGGCACTAGCACTTTCGGGCGCACATCCCAGGACCAGATCGGGCCCTTTATTTATTGCCAGGCATTGGTTATATTGTTTATCTTTAGACAATCAGTCAATGGCCAATATAGAGTACCAAGAAGTAGATGAGAGCACTAGATGAATAGACGAGATAGTAGAGTGAACGTGAATAGACGAGCGAGTAGAGTATAGATGAGAGCTAGTGGACATTGCACGTAATGCGACGAGTAAACAGGCGATAGTAACAGTTGCACAACACGCGCACTTGGTGTTAGCAGTCAGGTGGAACTCACGACCCTACCACTGGCCTTGTTATGCACAGGTCCAGAGGTCCGGCGTGATTTAAGATGAGAGTGAATCTTCTAATAGCCGTTTGGATCATATAGATCCCTAAAGGGTATCATAGGTATTAGGGTACAACCGGCTCGTCGACCATGTGGGAATCCATGATCAGAGGAGACTTACGGAGGCCTTGTGCAAGGGTTCACTAGTCCGGCGAAAGGAATATCCGACGGAGAGTTCACCACAAGCCAAGAAAAGTGTGTATATAAAACAGGTGCTCGACGTTCTAGAGGAATTCTAGGACAGTGGAGCGTCAATATCGGTATATAAACAACGCAAGAAAACGAATGCAAGTCCTTTAAAATAGGGCAGTTAATATGCTTTATTGTAATACATTATGAGATATTTTCTGTAAGATTTCAGCCATAAATGGATGGTTCAAGTGTGTGCAAGTGCAAGAGAAATCATAGATAGAAATAAGTCGTGAACATGTATTTTAAATCATTCAATATAGCATCCTTTTTAAGTAGGGTTTTTACTAGGGGTATAACGGTAAGAAGGCGTAAGGATTATTTATAAAGTGACAAAAATTTTTTTTTATTTTTTATGGGTTTTTCATCAAAAACTTGTGAAGGCGACATACCCCTGTACTGGTCGCGACAGGGTCAGGACAGAACGCGACAGGGCCTAAAAAGGGTCGCGACAGGGCATGCAAATCGGGTACTGAGAACGCGACGGCTCACCTGTCGCCTTCTTGGTCGCGACAGGGTGGCTGTCGCAATCAGGCCCCAGAAAACGACATATCGAGGTGTCGCCTTCTGGTTGTCTGCGCCTGACTCCGACAGGAGTCAGACCAGGCATTGGATTGCGGGCCAGAACATTGAAATTTCGATACAGGGTCGTTCAGGAAATCATAACTAATTATATAGTCAACGAAAAATCATGAAACCAGTTGCAAATTAAACTAGACATGTAAGGGTACTTCCAATAAATCGGAATTAGAGAGAGAGCATGGTTTGAACATGGTTTGAGAACGAACAAGAACAAGTAACATAGAACATGATACAGGGAGCAAGATCGATTTAATTCGAGTAACATGCTCAATAGAAATTAGGGCTTTTAGGGGCAAAAGATGCCTATCATGCATCAGTATCTCCCATTAAAATTTGGAGGCATGAGATAGAGTATCCAAGGAGATATGAATTAAGCATGAAGGTTCGGGGTCATAAGAACTGCAGAACTTTGAAAATTCATAAGAAAAGATTTGATCGCTGGAAAATTATGAAATTTGAGGGTTTTGTTCACGGTTTATGCTTGTGAGAATGCCTACCTTGACTCGATTTCCTCTTCTAGGGCTAGAACTTGAAGAACGGGGTTGAGAGCTTGAAAGGTTCTTCTCCCCACGAAATCTCCTCCTCCTTGGCCTCTCCTTCTGGTCCAGGAATCCTTTGGCACGAGCTTGGGTCGGCCATGAGGGTTTTAGGAGAGTATTTAAGCTTCTCCTCTTTCTATTTCCTAATAGGACTCTAATTCCTCTTTAATTCCGAAATTTCCTTACTTCCTCCTTCCTTCCTTGCTTTCCAATCTCTATTTAGACTAGGAAGAGATCCAAATTCGTGCTAACCCATATGGGGTAGGTTTAGGAATCCTATTATAACTCAAACTAGCTATTTAATGCATTAAATACCCCTTTTCTATTTAGGTAATAATTTAGTTACGAATTTAGGATATTTTCCTATTATTCTCTTTGTAAATTCATATTTTTGACCCAATAAATTCTAGAAGATCCATTAAGCAAATCCCATTACTCTTTTCCATCTAATGAGTTTTATTTAATGCTCTATTTAAATATCCATTTAGCTAGGTTTTAAATTCTTTATTTAAATTTTTATTTTTCGTAAAAATTCAGGTTGCTACAATAATCCACAGGTGGCGGTGGGGGAAGTACAGGACCCTGCGGTGCTGGGGCCTGCTGCTCCGCCCACTCCTCACGTCTCGGCTCGTCCTCATGGGCCGGCGCTCTGCCACGCCTACCTCTCGAAGCCATGGCTGCAATAAATTTCAGCCACCATTAGAGCTACGTTAATTTATTTCCTAACCATTTCCTTATCTATTTTTCATTCATTATTAATCAATTCTACACATGTGGACATTCCTATGTAGACTTAGCATGTAATGGGAATGATGACTTATATATATTCATGTGCAATCTCAACCGGTCGCTCTGATACTAATCCCTGTGACGACCCTCATTATACTAGTACGGTTATACCAACCCACGTCGGTATAGTGAACGTTATCACAGTGGGGCATTTACCCAAACAATAACATACGATTGAGATGCTCATAAATATAAATACAGAGTAGCGGAAGCAAAAGAACTACTTGTCTTCATTTCATCATCCACATTTAACATACATGATTCAAATGACAAATTTAAGAGAATTAAAGTCCACATAATGAAATACTAAACTCAAATACATAGTTTGTCGACAATTACATAATAGTTCTATTACAATGCCTCGTTACATACTATGAAAGCAAAAGTCACCACGTCGACTCCACCAGGCTACTCGCCACGCTCGCAGTCACTCTCCATTGTCTCCTCCAAAGGTGTCGGATCACCAACTAAACCTGTACGCCGAAGCAAGGAGTGAGTCTAAAAGACTCAGCAAATAACACCACACACCTCATACATGCATATATCACAATGGGTTTTTCATTTCAATTTACAAAGCAAAACATATAACATGCTTGGACATTGATAAAAGACAACCTATCATGACAATTCTACAAATTTAAAACACATGGTACATGATTTAAGCCATTCCAAAATAAATATCCTATCACATGCTTTCTACTCATTCAATCACATAAAAGCTATATTTCAAATCAAGCTACAACATGGAAGCAACCACACATGGGATTCTTGCCTACATAAAAGGAAACATTCCTATCATGGTTTCTACACATTATTACACATGCACATTATCATTTTATACACTTTAAGGTTTTTATTTTGACATGGATTTAGCAATTCACATTTTATCACATGAGAGCTACATTCCCGATTAATCTACAACATGATAGCACTTAAACATGGAAACGTTTACACATAAGCAAGAATTGTTCCTAGCATGGATTCTACGCATTTTTACACATATAAAACATTCTTATAAACACAACTAGGTTGTTGTTATAACATAATTTCACCTTAATGTATCATGGATCACAATTTCACAATCTAACTTATTGGTTCACATGTTTGCACAATCACTCATTCACATAGTTCTCTTTTTACACATTGCACATTTACACATATTCACACTACACAATTTACACATAATCACATTCACATTTCACAATTTAGTGCCATGACACAGAGTCCAAACCACCATTAGAAGGACACATCACATAACACATACATATAGATGTCACCTAGGTAATACAGTGATGACTCTTGGACTGCGCAGACCGGGAGAACAAGTCTCTACCCTAACTAGTGGTACTTGTCCACCTCCAGGATTTCATTCTAATGCCCTTAGGATCTTAACACATTGAACCTTCCCATGGGGACTTTTCCATGGTACGGTTCCACGGCCCTCTATGGAAGCAGTGTCACACATGGCACACACTTTTACACATTACACATTCCGATTTTTAACACACGTGAATTACACATGGTTTACATTCTCTTATTTATACACATGGCTCTATTTTCCTAATCATGATACTACTGTTGGAAGAATTCAAACATTCAGTAGCTCACATTAATCAGGTTGGCAAACACATCATCAAATCATATTCATGATAGCATGCGTTTATCACATGTTTTCACGTAGAAATTTCATAATACACTTACAGTTATCCAATCATCCTGAAATTTTAACCACACACTTATTGCAGGTTCATGACCTCACATACAAATTTCCAGATTTTTCTGAGTCATATTGTATTTACAAAAATTAAAACATCAGTTGCATGCCATTCATAATTCAATTTGTCATGGAACATAACATGAACATCCAGTTTGACAGTTCACAGCCCTGAACCAAACATACACATCATTACAAGAATTTTCCCTGAATTTATTGCACAACATACAATTTACTATAAATTTTGAATAACCTACTAATGCTTTCTATTTCCATTGCAGAATTTACAGTAAATCACATGAACATGAACAAATTCTCAAATTTGCAGGGTATGGACTGGCACACGTACACATGGTATAGAAAAATTTGGGGCATCCTCAAGAATCATGTAGACAGTAGGTGAACATGCATAATCCATTTCCCTAACATGTATTTCAATAAATCTAATAATTTATGCCAACCACAGAAAAACACAGAAACTTCCACACACATCACACTATCTATTTTACATAACATATAAAAATTACACTATATCCTCATGCGTCAAAGTTTGGAAAATAATTCTTTAAGGCCGAACAGTTTACTGTTCTGCACTGAAGAACTTAACGGCAGTGTCTGGCCGTTCAAGGATATGGACGGCAAGATCGCTGGCCGCTGACTGGAGATCTTGGTGGCAAGAGGACTTGACGCCAAGTTCCTGTCTGTGCAGGAACACAGACCGAGCTCCAAATAACAGAGGAATGTGAGGATCCAGGACACGATAAAATCCCATAAAAATGGTAGAAACCTCCTAGACACGTGCATGGACGAAGTGGGTAGGTTACTTGCCTTTTTAAAAACCTCCAAAGGGATCTAAGTTGTTGTTGAAGCTCTCCTTAGGCAGTCCCAAGAAGCCTCCAAAACACCACTCCTCCGGGTTCTCGATCGACCTCCACAGGGTCGGGGAAGCCTTCTCCTTGGTCCACTCTGGCCTCCAGTTGCAAGGGATCGTCGGATGAAGCTCCAAATTGTCGGATCAAAGCATGCAAAGTCTGGTTTTTTTCTCACAGAAGCTAGGGTTTCTCTCTTCTCCTTGCAAAGAGCCAAAGAGAACTCTTCTGGTGCAGAAGGGGGTTTTGGTTTATAGGAGAGGGGTTTGGGGAACCCCGGAGAGTGTGATGGGATGCCTGATAGCCGTTGGGGACTTCTCCCCAATGGCTGGGCTTGCTTGCCCCCGGAGTTTCGGGGTCTGCTGCGCATGCAGGTCAGAGATATTAACGTCCACATCCATGGCCGTTGACTTAAGTATTGGCATCCATCGAGGTGGACGCTGACTCATCATGGACGTCCATCCATGCTGACGCCAATTTGGCCCTTTGGCCAGAACTTAAAACATGCAGAAACCATGCATAACTTATACATATATACATGCCATACATATACTATCATGTACACACTACCACCATGCAATTCATACACTATTTACAACTAATTATACACATGTACACATAAGTATAACTAGTTAATACGTACGTAGATATGTACATCTATGCATACACAAGCATGAATTATTTACACGTAATAAAGTAATACAAAAAAATTCGAGGGCCTTACATATCCTATTAGATATATATTATAGCCCTTCTGGGTCTTCGGATTCATGGGCGGCGACCGCGAAAATCGGGTCCTCGGTGTAGGCCGAGGGTCGGGTTCTCGGGGTCGTTACATTGATGGTTAGAGTTAGTGTAAAGCAAACACAAAAAGATCAATCACACAGACAATAGGAACTTTATCCTAGTTCGGATCTCCTGTCACAAGAAGTCCTACGTCTAGTCCCTAATCAACAACTTGGGATTTCACTAAGCAAGGGTACAGTCCCCCTTAAGGACACTTACACATCTAGCTGTAGTTGGCCTTCTCTTCTCTACCCGAAGATGCACTAACCCACCTGATGCAACAGGTCTTCCTTCTTATCAAAGGGAATAACCATCCACTCAACAGCAGGTCTTCTCTTCACAACCGAAGGGGAATGCTCAAGAACAAATGAGTAGAGAGTGGAAGGCCTCCAGACCAAGCTTATAGAAACTGCTTGATCTGAGGAAAGTCTGAGAGACAAAGATTATCACACAATGAACTCTCTCAGATCTACACAAGCTCTCAAAGTCTAAATAGGTTTCTGTGGAGATCTAAGAGCTAAAGACTGTTTGAGTGGATGAGCAAGCTCTTCTTTCTTCTAGGTGACTAAGATCTTCAAGCTATTCGAAAATTCTTTAGGATTCAAGAGGTGTGCTTCATAGAGTCACCAGTCTTCTATTTATCTTCTTTGAAAGATTTTGACCGTTGAAGTATCCATTGTGTCACATCTTCATGCACGTTGGAGTGTCTGGTCCGAGGTATGGAGCAAAAGAACCTACAACCATTAAATGTTGGAATAGACACTTACCCAAAGGAATATTTTCTGAATCTCTTCTTGCTTCTGTCAGGTTGACAGGTCCAACGTTGTAACGTATGTTTCTACCAGAACCCTGCACACCATAAATGTTGAAGCATAGACAACTCATCTTTGTCTAAACTGTCAGTCAACGTTAGTAGTCGTGTTTTAAGAAGATATACTAAAAAGGAAATTCCATTCTGTCGACATATAAAGTGTTACTTTATGTGACATGAATGTGGTAAACAAGAGATATATTGTGGAGAGATATTGTACCAACACAATAAATGTTAGAGAGCACATGATACAACATGATTCGCAGGAAGACTTGAAATCCATAGAGATTTGAAAATATATTTGAATATCATGTGGAATGTAATTTAAGAATGTTTGAAAAGAATTTAAATAGGATTATTTAACAGCTGTCTAAAACATAATCGTTATTAAAAGAGAGTTGATGTTTGGAGACAGTCTGTGATCAGAGAGAGTCGATGTGGATATGAAATCGATGTTATAACCATAATCCATGTGAGAATGTAATCCATGTTGAAACAAAGTCGATGTGAACATAATTCATGTTATGAAATCGATGTTCTGTACAAAGTCATTGTTTAACTGAAGTTGGTGTACAACTGAAATCGTTGTTGTACTGAAATCGATGTACATATGAAATTGTTGTTTAACTGAAATTGATGTGCAGATGAAAATCGTTGTTTAACTGAAATCGATGTGCAGATGAAATCATTGTTTAACTGAAATCGATGTGCAGATGAAATCGTTGTTTAATTGAAATCGATGTGCAGATAAAATCGTTGTTTAACTGAAATCGATGTGCAGATGAAATCGTTATTTGAAACGAAGTCGTTGTTCTAGTAAAGTCGTTGTTTCACATGAAGTCGATGTTCTACCAAAATCAATCTTTAAGTGAAATCGTTGTAGAAACGAAGTCGATGTTCAAAATCGATGTTCTACTGAGGAAATCGTTGTTTAAGTGAAGTCGATGTAGAAATGAAATCGATGTTTGAAATTGATGTTCTACTGAGGAAATCGTTGTTTAAGTGAAATCAATGTTCTACTGAGGAAATCATTGTTTAAGTATGAAGTCGATGTAGAACCGAAATCATTGTTTAACTGAAATCGTAATCGTTGTGAGCTGTCACATGGAAGTCGATGTATACTTAGACAAAAATATATGTAATGAATTTTCACAGAACAGTGAGTGTAGACAACTTACTGATTTTGTTTGAATTACTGCCTATTGATAAACTTCAAAAAATGATGTTAGAAAATAATATTCAGGGTTTTTTTAATCACCAAAAATATATATAATAAATAAGAAATTATATAGAGATGGACTGATCATCAATCTCCCCCTTTTTGGTGATGACAAAACATAAAGAATTGCATACATATAAAAGGCTGAAATAAATTTGTGGAAAATTTTAACATATGTATTTCAGAACATTTTATCCCCCTTTTTGTCATTAAGCAAAAAGAAATAGTTAAATAGATGATGAAATAGAGAAAGACAAAGATAAATGGGAGCCAAGGAGGGAAATTTTATTCATTAGTGGGGGCAGACATGTAGAAGGCAGGAGATAGATGGGAAGCATGGTGAGTAATAAGCTGCCAAGCTTTGACTTCCTACTCTTCAAAAAGATCTCTAAAGACACTCTAACTAATATCATATGATGGCCCCATCTCTGGACTGAGTCTCTTAATGTGGAGTAGCCTCTGCTCTTCAATGAATTTAGTGTACTTCTGAGTACTGAGTGTTGATTTGTAGAGTCCATCAGTCCCAAAATTGGCATGTTGAAGAAATTTGTCAATGGAGATAGGATAGTGAAGCTTTTGAGTAAACAAATCCTTCTGCAAAGCTACATAAACCTTGTATCTTTCAATCCAGATTGAATAAGGATCTGAGACCAGGTTGATGGAGTTGAGATCCATGAACTGCTCGAGAGTGAGAGTCAACTGATTTGACTGAGATAAGGAGGAATTCATCTTCTCAAACTGAAGGGCTGACTCATGATAGACTCTGTGTAAGACCCTCGAATTTTGCTCACATTATGTTTGTTTAACTTTGTGCATAATATAAGTTTTTAATTGCTCATATGCATATGTATATATATATATATATATATATATATATATATATATATATATATATATATTTATTTATTTATTTATTTATTTCTGTGAATATAAGTACTCAGCTAATTCTGTACATATTGTACTTATTTAAATCCTATGCATATTGTATTTAAATAATGGTGTGCATATAGTATCTAATTATTGATGTGCATATTATATTTATTTATTATGTGCATATTGTATGTAATTATGATGTGTACATATGTATATATATATTTATTCTTTGCATATGATATCCATATGTTTTCTGTACACATTAAATTGTTTATCGTGTATATGTATATCCGTTTTGATGTATTTCTATGTTCTGGTCAAAATGCCAGTTAACGTCAACACACATTGACATTAATTTCATGTTGACGGCAACTAGTGTGTCGTTGACTACATGGCTAGGAGAGGTTGATGTCTAGATCGATGGACACTAACTCCCTGTTAACGGCAGCAATGTGGTCGTTTACTTCTCCATTTTGTTGCAATTTCATATCTGGAAAAGGATGTGTTTCTTACAGTTTTGGATTAGGAAACCTAGCTCTAACGGTACGCAACCCTAATGTAATGCGTACCCCGACCTTTAAGCTCTACAAAAACACCAGGTTTCGGCTGAATTAGGTCTTTTTAGCTCTTGAGAAAAACTAGGGTTCCTGTGGGAAAAACCTGATCTTTGCAAGCTTGATTCGACAAAGTTGGGTGGTCTTCTAGCGATCTACATCGACTGGGAGGAACTCCAAGCATTGAGAAAGCTTCTCCGATTACGGAGATAGACCTGCATTAGTAAACAGACCGATTTTGGGAGGAGATTTGTGTACCTTCTTGGCTTGGCCAAGGAGGGCTTCTTCGACAAGATTTGACTTTTGTAGATTTTCTATCAGGCAAGTAATCGAGGGATTTCATCCCTATACATGTCCTTTAGGTCCTAGGAATTTTCTGGATTTTATCTTGTGTCCTCGAACCCTCAATTCGTCAAGTTATGTGTGTTCTGTCTGCACTTCTGCAGACAAGAACTTGACGGCAAGCTTGCTGCCGTCAAGATCTTGAGTTGGCGGCAACATAGTGTGCCGTTAACCCTGGTTGGCGGCAACCCCCTTGCCGCCAAGTTCTTCAGGTTTTTCAGAAATCTGATTTGATCTATGTGCTATGAAATTCAGACTTCTGGATGACTATGTAGGCTGTAAAAATTATGTTTGGTTGAATACTGTAGTAGGTCATATCATGAGGGTATGTCGAATTTTTGTACATAGTTTCATTTAATAAATTTTCTATGATTAGACAATAAGCATGATTTGACCATGTTAAATTCTAAATAAATAGATTCGTTGTTAATTAGGGTTTCAGAAATTTTCCATGTTCCTATGATGACTGTTTTCAGGTTTTAGCACTGTTAGAACCAATTGTGTTGCTGTGAACCATGTTTAAATGAATTTCTTGATAATTCTTCATGAAATCTATTTTAATTGTTAAAATTAGTTTTACAGTTCCTAAATATCTGCAAAATTGAGTATGTGATGTATAACCTATGTGAAGCCTGTGATAATAATTTCATGCTGTTTTGACAATAGTAGGTACTGGTATTAGTTTAACAAGGACAATTGACCATGATAAGCATGTTTAATTTTAATCATGTGGAATTCAATGATTAGCAACATGATTAGGGCTCTGTTATGATTAATTTTCATTGTGAAATAGTATGGTTAAGTTCTGTAACCTGAGATATGAATGTTATTTAAAGTGAATGTGAAAAGGATTAAATTGTACATATAAGTGAATGTGGCAAAGTGATAATGTGTAAATTGTGCCGATATTGACACTGCTACCATAGAGGGCTGTGGAGCCATACTGTAGTGAAGTCTCTTTGGAAAGGCTCAATGTGTTATGTGTTATGTGTATGTGATATCCTATGGGCATTAGGATGAAATCCTGGAGGTGGACAACTACCACATGTTAGGGTGGAGAGGGCTTCTCCCGGTCTGCGTAGTACCAAGATTTGTCACTGTGTTGCCTAGGTGACGGGTATGTGTTATGTGTATGTGTGTCCTTATGGTGGTTCGGACTATGTGTCATGGCAAATTAAGTATAAAAAGTGTAAAATGTGAATAACGTGTAAAGTGACATGTGAATGTGGCACATGGTAAGTACAAGTGATGTGACATGTGATACGTGAATGTGCAAGTGAAAACAAAGTGGAAACTATGTGAAATCATGTGTAAGTAAAAGTGAATGTTAATGTGAGAGTAAGTGCATGTGAAAACCAAAGTAAAAGTGCATATGTTCATGTCATACATGTGCTAATGTGATTTATGTTAATTGTGATATCATGTTTAGTATCATGTTGCATATTTTAATATAATCCATGTGAATGTGATAATTTTATATTAAAACAGCAAGCTTAAGATGTGAATAAGTGATATAAATGCATGTGAAAATGATTAGATATCATTCTAGGATTGCTAGCTACTTTGTGCTTATTTCCATGCTCAAATTTCGTATAATTGTGAAGTGATTTGAATGAAATTTGAAAGCATAAATTATGTTATATGTTATGTGTGTAGAAAGCATGCTATAGGTCATTCATGGATGTTGTTTATTTTAAGAATATGATTGATAAGAATTGTGATTTGCAACATTAATTAAATTAATTATCATGTATAGAAAGCATGTGTAGGTTGTTATGTATATTTGTTAAATTGAAATGAAGAATGCATCATGTATTTTGCTCTTGTGGATTATAAGACTAGCATGTGTATGTGATATGTGTAAGGATGTGACTTGAGATTGCTTGCTGAGTCTTTTAGAAGACTCATACTTGCTTTGGCATACAGGTGAGACAGGTGTCTCCATTCCAGAGGAGGACATAGTGAGGAGCGACTCCGAGCGCAAGGAGTAGCTCTACTCGTGGAGATAACTACACATTTACTTTCTTTTTCATAGTATGTAATCAATTGTGATGGACAATGTATTTCATTTGGACATGTAATAATGTGGACATTGTTAATTCTTTTATTGCTATATAGATTGTGGATTATGTGATGATGATGGAATGAGAATATTTATTTATTTCTGTTGTACTCTTTTGATATTTATATACATCTCAATCTATTGTATAGTGTTGGGTAAATGTTCCACTGTGACGGCGCCCTTTATACCGACGTGGATTGGAATAATCGTACCAGTATAAAGAGGGTCGTTACACTCCGCACCAGTCAGAGTTGACAAATCTTTCAGATTCTGCTAGCAGTGGAGCTAAAACAGAAGACTTGATGAAACCTCTTTGGTATTCTATGAACAAGAATCGGTGAAAAACAAGAGGAGCTCCCCTCTGAATAAAAATTCTTGCCATAACTCTGAAAAATCTCTCAAAGATGATAGGACCCACATCAGAGTCCATAAGAAGAAAGTGTAACTTAGGGAGAAAAACAACCTCAGGCATATTTAAAGTTGCAAAGTCAACCTGAAGAGGGACATTAACTAGATTTTCTATGCGGAGTTAAGTAATGGCTGCCCTGAACTGGCCAAGCTGAACTTCTGGAAGGCGATTTACAAAACAATAGTCTTGATACAATCGGAAATGCCTAATCAGTTTGATCTCCTTCTGAATGAAGGGACCCCAAGTTGATCTATACAAACAGACAAACCACTCAGACAAGGTGAGAGGGTGGTCTAAGGGTGGAAAAATGTTGGCCCTGGCAACCTCAAACTTTCTGTAGACAGCTTTATTAGCCTTGGCCCACTGATCCTCAATCTTAGACTCAGCTGAGGAAAGGATTTTTAATTGGTCAGGCTTAGGGATAAGAGAAATAGGAAGAATGATATTGAGATGTTCAGATAGATTAAGGTAAGGAAGACCAAAAGTGGCAGCAAAGGTGCACTTTTGGAGATATTCAGAATAAAGATTTTTTCTTCTGTGGACAACAGAAAGAGAGTACCATAGAGAAGGAAAAAGAACTTGAGAGGAAGGGAAAACAAGTTCTTTGGATGTCTTCCTTTTCTTGGAGGCTGGACTAGAAGAAGGCTGAGATTCAGTCCTGTGGATATGGGCAGAGACAGAAAGAACTATGCAGAGGATGGCTTCTTCAAACTCATCCTTGATGTCTTGCACAGTATGGCGAATGATACTGGCACCCTCAGGAATGAGAGTGATGAAAGATGGTGGAGTAGGTGGATGAAGAGAGGCAAAAGATGAAGGGGGAGGAGGTTGAGTAGATGGTCCAGCAGAGGAGGGACCAGTAGAAGAGGTGCCTGAAGAGGAGGCAGGAGGTGCCTCAGAAGTTGGAGGAGGAATGGAAGAGGAAGGAATAGGTGAGGAAGAGAAGGCAGCAGGGAAAGGAGTAGGGGAAGAAATGTGTTTTAGAAGGGGTTTCTTGGAAGGTTCAGGAGCAGGTGGGACAGTGAAAGAGGTAGGTGGAGAGGAAGGTGCTGGAGTCTGAAGACTAGGAGGATCAGAAGGCCGTGGGGGCACACCAGCTTCTTCTACAAAAACTTGAGGCCCGGATGTCCCTGCCACTGATTCCACTTGCTCAGATGGCCCTGATGGCCCAACTTCAACATCTGCAACTACAGATGGCTCTGATGGCCCTGATTCTTCAATAGATGGCCCTGGTGGCCCTACAACTTCTACTGATGGCCCTGGCGACCCCGATTCCTCAATAGATGGCCCTGGTGGCCCTGATTCCTCTATAGATGGCCCAGATGGCCCTGCAACTTTCTCAGCTGGTTCAGGAGGCCCTGATGGCCTAGCATCATCTGCTGGTACTGATTCAGTTGGAATATGAGGGGCTAAAGCAGATAAGTGCACCCTCACAAAATCTGCCAGGTCTGTTACCAACTGTTTCAAACTCCCCAGTTCACTTCTCATATCCAGGAGTTCAGATTTGACTGCTCCAATCTCTTTGACTTCAGTGCTCTGATTGAGAAATATCAAAGTTACATCAGATTGCAAAGAGTACAGGATCTCTCCTTGAGCATTCAGTCTAGAAATGACTGACTCTAAATGCACATGAATCTTCTTCTTCCTGGATTTTTGGTGAGCCTTCCTGGTGAGCATGGGAATTCCCGTGGCAACACCCTTACCTTTTCGTCCAGAGCCAACAGCTAGCTCAACATCCTCATCCGAAGTGTCTTCAACTAGACCTTCTTGAAACTGATCTACAGGAGCACTAGTAGTTGGCTCCCCCTGAGTAGCAGGCTCCCCCTGAGCAGGAGCATTCTCTATGAGAGCATCTTCGGAGTGGCCTAGTGCCATAACCTCTAGAATAGCTTCTTCCTGACTTCCTTCAACAATAACTTCTGTAACCTGAACACTAGGGGTTTCCTCCATAAGATTATCTTCATGCTCCCCCTCAGTGTGAGCAACACTTGCCAACTAGTCAACAACTGATTCTGGAATAATAGTAGGTTCAGAAACTTGAGGAGGAATCACACCTTCAAAAGGTTGCCCAACGGGCTCAATAAGTTCTGTTGCCCAGCTAGTAAGCCCAGAGAGGGGGTGAATGGGGTTCTAAAAATTGATTATCTAAACATGTCCACAAAAAACATTCACACAACAGACACTTCGAT
The DNA here is from genome assembly GCA_014218235.1 of Colocasia esculenta. Classification (NCBI taxonomy): domain Eukaryota; kingdom Viridiplantae; phylum Streptophyta; class Magnoliopsida; order Alismatales; family Araceae; genus Colocasia; species Colocasia esculenta. Next base: position 41,381,235 of record CM024761.1, on the reverse strand, counting down.
GATTGTTAGTGTTAGTGAAAAGAAAACAACAAACACAAAGCAAGCAATCACACTACACAAGATTTTATCCTGGTTCGGACCTCCTCTCCATAGGAGTCCTACGTCCAGTCCCTGAGCAACAACTTAAGATTCACTACCCAAGGATACAGCCCGCCTCAAGGATGCTTACACACCCAGCCGCAGCTGGTCTTCTCTTCACAACCCGAAGAGGAATACACCACCTTGGAACCCTCCAGGTCTTCCTTCAACACGAAGGGAAAACTACGACTCAGGAATCCCCAGGTCTTCCTTCAACACGAAGGGAATAAACACAAAAATGTGTTCAAGGGATGATACGCCCCTAGACCAAGCTAATAGCACAATGCTTGATCTGAAGCGAAGACTGAGAGGAAAAGATCTACAATAAAGAACACTCTCAGTACACAAAAGCTCTCTCAAGGTTCTACACTAGACACAGAGAGCTAAGAGCTTTAACAATGGTGAGTGAGGCTTCGCTCTTCAGATGCTCGCTCAAAACTAAAGTTGAAGGCTTTAAGAATTGTAGAGTATTCTCTATCGTTCTCTGTTCGAACTTCTTTCTTCTGAAGCATCAGTCTTTAATATATATCTTCTTTTGAAAAGTAGTCGTTGAAGTATCTGTTGTCTCTATGTTCAGAGAACGTTAGACTGCATGGTTCTTCTTTGCAGTCAACAGTCCTTTACGTTCCATGCACGTAAGAAGAAAATCCTTCTTGATATCCTCCAGCTTCTACTTTATCCAACGTTGTATATAGTCGTGCTGTCAGAGACCTGCACACATTAAATGCTAAAACATAGATAGCTAAGTTGTCTCTTGTTGTCAGTCAATGTTAGAGTGAGAATACATCAAAATATAAATTTCATTCTGTCTTTCCAAAAAGATATTACATGCAGAAGCATAAGAATAGAAGATATCTGGACATGCATCATGCAGAGAAATGTACGGTTATATTTAATGCATGGATAAAAGAGAAATACGTGGGACGACTTTGACTTGTCAAGATATTTGAATATCAAGTCGTTATATTTCATGAAATTGTTGTGAGAATCACTTATGAAATCGTTGTATGAGTGAATCGTTTGAGAACAAATCATTACAAGCAAATCATTATAACCAAATCGTTGTTTTGTTTCATTGAATCGTTACACAAACCAAGTCGTTGTTGTAACTTGTCGAATCAATGTAAGTACCAAATCGATGTGGAACTAATTGAATCGTTATGAGAGACAAATCGTTGTGAGACCAAGTCGTTGTTCTCACTTTCCAAAATGATGTGAAACGGAATCGCTGTGAGAGCAAATCATTGTTCTCACTTATCAAATCGATGTGAAACAAAATCATTGTGAGAGCAAATCGTTGTTCTCGCTTATCAAATCGATGTGAAACAAAATCGATGTGAGAGCAAATCGTTGTTCATACTTAGAGAATCATTCTAAGATCGAAATTGATGCGATCACTTAGCAAATCGTTCTGAGATCGAAATCGATACGATCACTTAGTGAATCGTTCTAAGATTGAAATCGATATGATCACTTAGCGAATCGTTCTGAGATCAAAATCGATGCGATCACTTAGCGAATCATTACAAAAATGAACTCGATAGGGGTAAGGAAATTGTTATGAAATCATGAAATCGATATGAGTGGAAATCATTATGACTTGCAATGAAATCGTTATAACATTTAGAGAAATCGATGTGTACTTAGAAATTTATATGCACTAAACTTTAAGTATTACATGATGAAGATACTTACTAGTTTTTCTTGATTTTCCGAGATTCATTTCTTGTGCTCAAATCTCATGGAAAACTTGTTAGATTAACCTTTATTTTAGTTTTTTTAATCACCAAAATAGATATGTAATTTATCTAAATTACATGGGGATAAACTGATCATCAATCTCCCCATTTTTGGTGATGACAAAACATAACAAAATTCATAGATGTTCATGAAATAAATTTAAGTGAATCCGCAGAAATAAAATGAGAAATGTATTTTAAAAACACTATATTTCTCCCCCTTTTTATTATTAAGCAAAAAGATAAAATACTGAGACAAAGATGGAGAGAAAAGAAGAGTGTGAGTAAGGAATTATGTCATTGATCCTGAGGGGGTACAGGGAGGTAGACAGTAGGAGACAGAAGAGAAGCATGCTGGGAAATGATGTCCCAAGCCTTAAGCTCTGGTCTTCAAAAAGTTGCTGAAAGACCCCACTTTCGATGGAATAAGAGGACCCCATATCAGGAATCATTCGTTGGATATGAAGTTGTCGCTGGTCTGCTAAGAAGCGGACATAGTGATCCCGATCAAGAGTGAATTTGTAGAAACTATTTTTTCCAAAACTGGCACACTAAAGGAATTGATCAATAGAAACTGGATAGAAATTTTGATTGTCCTTTAGTTCCTTTTTCAAGGAGAGAAAGACTTTGTACCGCTCTACCCACTCAACAAAGAGCTCATGAACCAAATTGATAGAATTTAAGTCTAAGAATGCTTCAGCTGAGAGAGGGGGCTTGCCTGCCATGAACAACGAGCTATTCAGAGTTTCCAACTGAAGAGCAGATTGATTGTAATGCTTTACCCAATCGGTAGGTGAGAGCCTTTCACTTTCAGATAAAAGAGGTGCAAGAACCTCAGAGGTGATATGGCCTAGGTGAAATTCCCGGAGGATGAATCTTTGGAAGGAAGGGAGATGACCCTGCTGAGCTGAGATCCTTCCCATTACGCGAACAAATCTCTCAAAGATAACATGACCAACTGATGAGTTCATGACCAAGGAATGGAGTTTGGAGAGAAACACAATTTCTGGTATTTTCAGGGTAGCGAAATCCACTTTGAAAGAACAGTTAACTGGGCTTTCAACTTTAAGCAAAGCAACAGCTCCCTAGAATTGACCCAACTGAACTTCAAGAAAATTGTGGAGATAATGATAGTCATTGAAGAGCTGGAAGTACCGGATGAGCTTTACTTCCTTTTGAATGAAGGGTGCCCAGGTAGACTTGTGATGAATGACAAACCACTCAGAGAGAGTGAGTGGGGAATCCCAGGGTGAAAACCGATCAGACTTCGCAAGTAGAAACTTCCTGTAGAGAGCCTTGTGCCCCTTGGCCCACTGATCTTCAGATTTACAGTCAGCCATTTGGAAGATTTTAGATTGATCAGCATTGGAGATGTGGTAATAGGGAAGAACAACATTGAGATGATCAGATAGATTAAGATGAGGAACACCAAAAATGGTGGCAAGGATACATTTTTGGAGATATTCACAATAGATGGGTTTTCTTCGATTCTCAACAGTGAGAGAGAACCAAAGAGGAGGAAATTTAGGAAGAGCAAGAGTGTTGGAGAGTTTTCTCTTTTTAGAAGAAGGACTAGAAGTAGGAGAGCCAGTTCTGTGGACATGAGAACCAACTTCCAGGACTGAGCGGATTGTGGTAATTTCCAACTCATCCTCGAATTTTTTGAGAAAGGGACCTTCAAGTTGTGCACCTTCAGGTATAAAGATAACAAAGGAGGGAGGAGTAGGAGGATGAAGAAATGACTTATGGGTAGGAGGAGGTATGATGGATGGTCCAGCTGAAGAAGGACCAGACGAGGATGAGACTCCAGCTGAGGAGGAGGCTGGAGGGTTTTCAATGATAGGAGAAGGTGGAGGAATGGATGTGGAGGTGGTAGGAGATGAGGAGGATTCAGAAGTAAATGGTGTTGGAGATGAGATGGTGCGAGGCATGGAATGTTTGAAGGTGATAGGTGCTGGAGGAGCTGTGGATGAGGATGGTGGTGAAGGAGGGGCTGGAGTTTGAAGAGAAGAAGGAACAGGGGCTTCTGGAGCTACAGCCGGTTCTTCTACTCTTGAAGATTCAGCCTTGGAAACCACTGGCCCGGGTGGCCCAGACACATCCTCTGAAGGCCCTGGTGGCCCAGTCTTCACAGCTTCAACATGATCCTACACTACAGTTGCTACCTCTTCAACAACCTGTGGCCCGGATGGCCTTACTGGTTCTTTTGAAATTGGCCCTGATGGCCCAGCATCTTGTTGTCTGGCCTCTGAAGGCCCAGAACTGCGGACTGGTTCTGCAGGAGAATGAGCAAGAGGGGCATTTGTGGACTATGCCCTCACCAAATCTGTAAGTGCAGCAATAGACTCCTTAATGCTAATAAGATCGCACCCATCTAACTGTATTTCTGACCATGCCCATCTCCTTAGCTGAAGTTCTCTAGCTTATAAAGATAGAAGCAATATCAGTTTGCACAGAGCATAGGATCTTTCCTTGTTCATCCATTCTAGCAACTAAGGGCTTCAGATCGATCTTCAATTTCTTCTTCATCTGCCTCTGATAAGGCCTCCTGGTCAAGAGGGGAATCCCAGAAGCTACTTCTTTCCCTTTGTCATTTGCCCTAGCAATGGGCTCCACATGATCATCATTTGCATCATCTGAGGCACTCTCTACAATGCCTTCTCTGAACTGATCATCAACGGGGATACTAGCAGTGTGCTCCCCCTGAGATGTTGCTTTCTTCTCAACTGACTGCTCCCCCTCAATAGGAGCATCAACCAAATGAGTATCAACTGGAACATCTTCTTCTTCTTGCTCCCCCTGAATAGGAGCATCCTCCATGATAGTTTCTTGAATGTGGCCAGATGCCACAACATCTGCTGCTGGTTCACAGGACTGTTCAGGCTCCCCCTGAGTGCTCGGAATGGATTCCAGCACACTTCTAAGAACAAATGCCGCAATTGTGGTGGGGTTGATAGCCTCTGAAGCTCCCTCAACTGGCTCAATATTCTCTTGAGGAGTATCCTCAATCCTGCTGCTGCTTGCCATTGAGTCTTCAATTCTGATTTCTGCTTCACTGCCTTGGACATCTGCTGCTGCTGCCGCTGCTAATTCTTCTTGAACCACAGGTATTTGTACCTACTGTTCTTGAATGCTTGGCACTTCTGCCCTTGCATCTTCTTGCTCAATTTGAGCATCTGGTACTGCTGCTGCTACAATTGCTAGAACTGCCTCTTCTTGGACTTCTTGGGCTTCGCCAATGATGGCCTCACCCTTAGCCACTGAGGTCTTGGTCCACACACTACCAACCAAAGAAAATCCACTCTTCTTTAAGTTTCTGTTGCGAATGGCCTGCCCCATCTTTTCTGACACAGCCCCAGACAGATTAACACAAAAATGTTGGAAAATTTTGGTCAGCAAATGGGCGTAAGGTAGGGACACATTCAATTTACTTTTCTTGTCCCAAACCTGAGCATGAGTAGACTTCATTCTTTCTAAAATCACTTCTACCATATTTATGCTCTGGTTCTGGATAGCCCAGAACATCATATCGGAGTCCACCTTTGTACAAGTAGAAAAGGTGGCACTCCTAGAGACCAGTATCTGACACACAATAAAATGCAGAATGCGGTTCAATGCGTTCAGCTGATTGATATCTATCTTTCTGTCCTTCAATCTGAACTCGGGACCAACAATCCCTAGACCCTTCGCCTGGATGTCGACAGTGTGTATTCCACTATGACTGGTGGTGCAAACTCCAAACAAAGACTCCAACAAGGCATATGTGATCCTAATCTGGGTTCCCTTGACAGTGGATGTCAAAGACCCGTCCTCTTCGGACTTCAAGCAAACATAAAATGCCTTCACCAGGTCTGGATAACTCACCTCTGACAGGGTTGCCAACTTCGTCCATTTCATTCTCTCCATGGCTGCTAAGATGCTATGCATTCCATTCTTCTCAAAATCTACAATATCTACTGCTTTGTTTCCGCACAGCTTGGTCTTCACAGTGGTAAACCTCTCTTGCTGCTCGGCGGTGAGGAACGCATCTCCATAGCCCCCAACGGTGCCGGAAACTCCAGAAACGGCCATGGATTTGAATGGTGAAAGGTTCTGGATGATTGGAATGGAGATTGAAGCAGAAGCCCTCAAGAAATTTCTCGCGGGAAATAGGTGGAGGCTTTGAAATCACAGGGAGTCGATGCCGGAGTCGATAGGGTTATCGTCTCAGGCAAGTGAAGGAGAAGAGAGCGGGAGGTGAATCGGTATGGCACAGATTTCGGGTTTTTATCAGATAAAGGGAAAAAATGCCATAATGACAGAAAACAACAAAAGATTGGTTCGACAGGAATAAATCCTTTTAAAATTACGAACCGTCAAAGATAACTATGAAGCAAGCAATATTTAAAGAATTTGCTTAATTTCAAGGGGAAAAATAATTGATATTCTGAAATAATTGTTATTTCAGTTTTTTACAGACAGATCTATCACAAATTGCACATGCCTAATTCCCTTCTAAGAGACATAAATCTCTCTTCGGGTAAAGCCTTTATGAAGATGTTTGCTAACTAATTTTGAGTATCAATAAAGGAAATATCTATATTACCATTTGCTACATGATCACGAATAAAGTGATATCTAACCTCTATATGCTTTATCCTTGAATGCTAAACTGGGTTCTTGGTGAGATTTATCGCACTGGTGTTATTGCACAGCAAGGGAAATGTCTTGATATTTAGTCCAAAATCCTCAAGCTGTTGTTTGATCCATAAGAGTTGTGTACAACAGCTTTAAACAGCCACGTACTCAGCTTCAGCTGTAGATAGTGCTACTGAATTTTGCTTCTTTGAGGACCAAGATATCAGACATCCTGCAAGAAATTGACAACAACCACTGGTGATTTTTCTATCTATTTTGCATCCAGCGTAGTCAGCATCAGAGTATCCTACTAAATTAATTTCGCATGATTTTGGATACCACAGACCTAAGTCATAAGTTCTAGTTAGGTATCTAAAAATTCTTTTGACACTTATTAAGTGAGACTCTCTAGGGTCTGCCTGATACCTAGCACACATGCATACACTAAATAGTATGTCGGGTCTACTGGCAGTTAAATAGAGTAATGAATCTATCATACCTCTGTAGACATTTTGATCTGCCTTCTTACCATCCTTATCACTGTCTAATCTTGTTGATGTACTCATCGGTGTTGACAGTGGCTTGGTGCTTTCAAATCCAAACTTCTTTAAAAGTTCCTTGGTGTATTTGGCTTGACAAATATGATTTCCTTCCTTTCCTTGCTTGATTTGCAATCCGAGGAAGTAGTTTAGCTCCCCCATCATGCTCATTTCGAATTCTCCCTGCATAAGCTTTTCAAAATACTTGCAAAGAGATTCGTCAGTTGAACCAAATATTATATCATCTACATAAATTTGTACAAGCAATACATGTTTGACTTTAGACTTAACAAATAATGTACTATCTACTTGACCTCTAATAAAAACATGGTTCAATAAAAATGCACTTAAACGTTCATACCATGCTCTTGGTGCTTGTTTCAAACCATATAAAGCTTTATGCAACTTAAATACATGATTTGGAAAATCAATATCATCAAAATCGGGAGGTTGTTCTACATAAACTTGCTCCTTTATAAAACCATTTAGAAAAGCAGATTTTACATCCATTTGAAAGAGTTTTAAATTTAATGCAGAAGCATATGCAAGTAAAATACTAATTGCCTCAAGTCTAGCTACTGGCGCATAGGTTTCATCAAAATCTATGCTTTCCTCTTGGGAATAGCCTTGAGCTACCAGTCTGGCCTTGTTTCTTGTGATCACACCAGCTTCATCCAGTTTGTTCCTGAACATCCATTTGGTGTCAATCACAGGATGATCTGATGGTCTCGGAACAAGTGACCATACATGGTTTCTCTTGAACTGATTAAGTTTATCTTGCAAGGCTAAATCCAAGATTCATCAGTGAGTGCTTCTTTGACTGTCTTAGGCTCTATTTGAGATACAAAAGCTATGTAGTCACAAGGAATTATGTTACATCTAGTTCTTACCCCAACCGATGGATCACCAATGATGTTTTCCAGCGGGTGATCTTTCTTATACCTCCATTCTTTTGGGAGACTATCGTGTGATGTATCCTTTTGTTGTAGATCTTCCAAGGGTGGATCTTCCTTATCCTCGATGGATGTGTTCTTTAATTTCTTGGACAACTTTTCTGCATCATCAACATCACTATCTTCTTCCTCTCTCAAGGAAGAGTTAGTCTCATCAAAGATAACATGTACTGTCTTCTCAATTAATAAACTACGCTTATTAAATACTCTATAACCTTTGGGTTTAGAAGCATACCCCATGAATATACCTTCATCTGATTTTACATCTAGCTTACCAAGGTTTCTTTTGCCGTTGTTGTGGATAAAGCATGGACATCCAAATGTCCTGAAATGGCTGATCTTTGGCTTCTTCTACTTGTATAGCTCATATGAAGTCTTCTTCAAGATTGGCCTGATCATTACTCTGTTGATGATATAGCATGATGTGTTGACGGCTTCGGCCCAAAAATATCTTGGCAAATCATATTTTGATAGCATTATCCTTGCCATATCCAATAGGGTTCTATTCCTCCTCCCAGCAACTCCATTTTGTTGTGATGTCCTTGGTGCTGAGAAGTTATGCTCTATCCCTTGATCATCACAGAATTTGGCAAATTTCTCATTCTAAAATTCTCCTCCATGGTCTGATCGAATACCAATAATGTTGTGCTTCTTGTCTTTCTGTACCTTCTTACTGAAGCTGACAAAGCTGTCGAATGTATCATCCTTATACTCCAAGAAGGATACCCATGTAAACCTGGAGTAGTCATCTACTATAACAAATTCAAAGCTCTTTCCTCTGAGACTTGTGGTTCTCATTGGCCCAAATAGATCCATATGTAGAGTTCTAAGGGTTTAGAGGTAGTTACCACAGTCTTTGACTTGAAGGATGACTTGGTGTGCTTTCCTTTTGCACTCGGCCCACAGACACCATTCATTTTTGCACTTACCTTGGGTAGACCTTCCACCAAGCTTCTCTTGATCAACTTTCTCATACCATCCAAGCTGCAGTGGCCCAGTCTTCGGTGCCATAGTTCTGTTGACTGCTCTTTATTTGCTGCCAGACATATGTCATGATCCTTTAGTTCTTCTAGATAAAGTACATACAGGTTCTTTTCTCTGTTAGCTTCAAAAATGACTGCACCATCCTTCATAATACTGCATTTTGATTCTTGAAATCTGATTTGATGTCCTTTATCACACAGTTGGCTGATACTGATAAGGTTATGCTTCAATCCTTTGATGCATAGAACATCTTTGATAACGGTTTTGCCTTTGCTCCCTAGTGATCCGCTACCTATCACAGTCCATTTTCCATTGTCTCCATAAGTGACTATGCCTTCTTCAGCTTCAAGATGGGAAAATAGCTTTCTGTTCCTTGACATGTGCCTTGAGCATCCGCTATCCAAGTACCATTTAGATACTCGAAGGTTTACCTGTAATGAAAACACTAAGCTTTAGGTACCCAAGTTCTTTTGGTCCTGGTTGGTTAGTATCATCAATTTTCCTTTTAATTATCCATATTTTATGTTTAGTTGGACATGTCATTTTAATGTGACCTAACTTGTTGCAATGGCTACAGCAAGATATTTTACTTACTTTCTCATTTGGAATATATTTAAAGTTTGACTTGTATGCGATATCTTGTTCGGGTATAAACTTAGGTGTTGGATATATTTTAGGGTATACTGTTGTATCTTCATTATCAGGAGGAGTATAGCCTAATCCATGTTTCTTTCTACCAGATCTTCTAGCTCCTTTTAGTATTAAGGTTGTTTTGCCATTTGTAAATTTCTCTAGTGTGCTAGATAATTTTTCATTTTCTGTTGTTAATGTGTTAACTTCCTTTTTTAATTTGTTCACTGTTTCTTGGTTTTCCAAGCTTGCTAATTGTTCATTTTTATTTTTCAAGTCCTCACACAGCAATTCGTTTCTTCTTTTTAGCTCTGTGATTTGTTTTTCTAGTTGTTCGTTTTCAGATTTTAGATCTAAATTAATATTTTTTAAACATGCAGTATTTTTCTTACTGACTTTTAGTGATTTGCATACCTCTTTATATTTGCAGTATAATTCATTAAAAGCTTCTTCTAAATTATCAGAATCAGATTCGTTACATGAAGAAAAGGACGAGTCAGATGTTACCTTTTCATCGACGTTAGCCATGAATGCCAGGTTGGCCTCTCCTTCTTCTCCTCCACTAGAACTCGACTCACTGTCAGAGTAGCTGCTGTTGTCCCAGGCTGCTGCCATGGCTTTCTTCTTGTATCTTCTGTGTCTTCTGGAGCTGTCTTTCTTTCTGAACTCTCTTTTCTTCAATTTCGGACATTCAGCTTTGATATGTCCGGGCTTCTTGCATTCATAGCAAATCGGTTCAGTCTTCTTTGCATCTTTAACTTCAGGCTTTTTGAAGTATTTTCCCTTCTTGAAGTACCTTCTTCCAGACTGATATTTCTTTTTCTTGGCTAGTATGCGTTGTAACCTTCTGGATAGCAGTGCTTCTTCGTCTTCGCTGTTGTTCATGCTCTCCTAGCTATATGAGCCTTCTTCTGATGTGTCTTCTTCTGCTTTGAGAGTATCGGTATGTTTCTTTCTGCTAGACGATTCTCCCAACCTCTCCATGTTTATCTCATGGGCCATAAGGGACCCAATGAGTTTCTCTAATGACATTATCTTCAAGTCATTAGCATCTTCTATTGCTGTTACTTTTGGGGTCCACGAGGTTGGTAGGGACCTTAGGATTTTCCTTACCATATCTCCCATTTGATGCGTCTTACCAAAACCAGCCAATCCATTTGTGATATCGGTGAACCTACTATACATCTGTGTAATTGTTTCACTAGGCTGCATCTGAAATCTCTCATACTGTGTTACCAGAATATCTATTCTGGTTTCTTTTACCTTTTCAGTACCTTCATAAGTGATCCTTAACTTTTCCCATATTTCCATAGCGGATTTGCAGGCAGATATGCGGTTGAACTCTTTCTTGCTAAGAGCACAACACAGGATGCTTTTGGCCTTGCAGTTTAAGGAAATCTTCTTCTTGTTATCTTCCGTCCATTTATCTTTTTCATTCGTGACTAGAAGATCTCCTTCTTCAACAATCGACCAGATCTGATAGTCAAGTCCTTGTAGAAAGAACTCCATCCTTGTTTTCCAATATGTGTAGTCTTCACCATCGAACAACGGTGGCCTTATTACTGACTGACCTTCGAAGTGACCTTGAGCTATCATTTGATCTTTTCTCTTCAGATCGTTGGATCTTCTTCTTTTTTGAAGAGACTAGCTCTGATACCACTTGTTGCCCAGCTAGCAAGCCCAGAGGGGGGGTGAATGTGATTCTAAAAACTGATTATCTAAACATGTCCATAAAAAATGTTCACACAACAGACACTTCGATGATTGTTAGTGTTAGTGAAAAGAAAACAACAAACACAAAGCAAGCAATCACACTACACAAGATTTTATCCTGGTTCGGACCTCCTCTCCACAGGAGTCCTACGTCCAGTCCCTGAGCAACAACTCAGGATTCACTACCCAATGGTACAGTCCCCCTCAAGGACGCTTACACACCCAACCGCAACTGGTCTTCTCTTCACAACCCGAAGAGGAATACACCACCCTGGAACCCTCCAGGTTTTCCTTCAACACGAAGGGAAAACTACGACCCAGGAATCCCCAGGTCTTCCTTCAACACGAAGGGAATAAACACAAAAATGTGTTCAAGGGATGATACGCCCCTAGACCAAGCTAATAGCATAATGCTTGATCTGAAGTGAAGACTGAGAGGAAAAGATCTACAACAAAGAACACTCTCAGTACACGAAAGCTCTCTCAAGGTTCTACACTAGACACAGAGAGCTAAGAGCTTGAACAATGGTGAGTGAGGCTTCGCTCTTCAGATGCTCGCTCAAAACTAAAATTGAAGGCTTCAAGAATTATAGAGTATTTTCTATCGTTCTCTGTTCGAACTTATTTCTTCTGGAGCATCAGTCTTTAATATATATCTTCTTTTGAAAAGTAGTCGTTGAAGTATCTATTGTCTCTATGTTCAGAGAATGTTAGACTGCATGGTTCTTCTTTGCTGTCAACCGGTCTTTACGTTCCATGCACGTAAGAAGAAAATCCTTCTTGATATCCTCCAGCTTCTACTTTTATCTAACGTTGTATATAGTCGTGCTGTCAGACCTGCACACTTAAATGCTAAAACATAGATAGCTAAGCTGTCTCTTGTGTCAGTCAACATTAGAGTGAGAATACATCAAAATAGAAATTCCATTCTGTCTTTCCAAAAAGATATTACATGCAGAAGCATAAGAATAGAAGATATCTGGACATGCATCGTGCAGAGAAATGTACGTTATATTTAGTGCATGGATAAAAGAGAAATACGTGGGACTTTTGACTTGTCAAGATATTTGAATAACAAGTCGTGATATTTCATGAAATGTTGTGAGAATCTTTTATGAATCGTTGTATGAGTGAATCGTTTGAGAACGAATCATTACAAGCAAATCGTTATAACCAAATTGTTGTTTATTTTTATCGAATCGTTACACAGAGTCGTTGTTGTAACTTTTCAAATCGATGTAAATACCAAATCGATGTGGAACTAATCGAATCGTTATGAGAGACAAATCGTTGTAAGACCAAGTCGTTGTTCTCACTCACTTACCAAATCGATGTGAAACCGAATCGTTGTGAGAGTAAATCGTTGTTCTCACTTATCAAATCGATGTGAAACAAAATTGTTGTGAGAGAAAATTGTTGTTCTCACTTATCAAATTGATGTGAAACAAAATCGATGTGAGAGCAAATCGTTGTACATACTTAGAGAATCGTTCTGAGATCAAAATCGATGTGATCACTTAGCGAATCGTTCTGAGATCGAAATCGATATGATCACTTAGTGAATCGTTCTGAGATCAAAATCGATGCGATCACTTAGCGAATCGTTACAAAAATGAACTCGATCGGGTTAAGAAATTGTTATGAAATCATGAAATCGATATGAGTGGAAATCATTATGACTTGCAATGAAATCGTTATAACATTTAGAGAAATCGATGTGTACTTAGAAAATTTATATGCACTAAACTTTAAGTATTACAGGATGAAGATACTTACTAGTTTTTCTTGATTTTCCGAGATTCATTTCCTGTGCTCAAATCTCATGGAAAACTTGTTAAATTAACCTTTATTTTAGTGTTGTTAATCACCAAATAGATATGTATTTATCTAAATTACATGGGGATAAACTGATCATCAAGTTCTGGTGCAATGTCTTCAATCCTCCTTTCAGATGCAGGATGCTCATCCTCTCTTACTACAACTTCTTCTTCTGAATTGGTGAGTTTCAGATGCTTCTCCAAGATGGCTTCTCCTTCTACCACTGAGGTCTTTGTGCACATATTCCTACCATTGAAAAGCCCTCTTCTTCAATTTTTCCAAATGGGCTGACCCATCTTCTCCACAATTCTCCCTTCAATCAATTTCAAATGACTCAAATTCTTGTAAGTAAATGGGCATAGGGAAGGGAACTGCTAATTGTTCTTTTGTCCCAAATAACTTCAGTCGCAGACTTCATCCTTTCTATTATGATTTGAGCCATGTTAATATCTTGCTTCTGAATGGCCCAGAATATCATATCGCATCCCACTCTTGGGTACCAAAATCTGACAGACTATAAAATGTACTATTCTGTTGATCCATTGAACTGGTTGATGTCAATCTTACCATCCTTCACTTATACTCTGCTCCAATAATCCCTAGCCCCTTAGCATGGATATCTACGGAATTTGCCAGACTGTGCCCTACAACAGATACTCCAAACAACCTCTCCAACAGGTCATGAGTGATATGAATGTATTTACCTTTGAACAGGGAGGTAAGAGAACCATCTTCTTCTGACTTCAAACAAGTGTAAAACACCTTGTCCAGGTGCAGGTAGCTTGGTTCAGAAATAGTACAAATCCCCGTCCACTTCAGCCTCTGAAGAGCTTCAACCACACTATGCATACCATGCATCTCCAGATCATCTAGGTCCACTGCCTTGTTGCCACAGGGCTTGATCTTCACTGCTTGATATCTCTCCAGTTGATCTGTCGTGAGGAAGGTGGCGCTGTAGCCACCCACATTGTCAGAACTCCCAGAAGCGGCCATGGAATCTAGCAAGGAAGGGTTCTGGAGGATCGTGGGAGAAGGAGGAACAGGACCCCTCAAGAAATTTGAGCGAGAAGAGAGAGATTCTTCAAAAGCACGAAGAGGAATGCTGGAATCGATGAGGGTTTTATAGGCTTTCAAGTCGAGAGATAAGAGAGAGAGAAGGTGAATCGGTGAGGGAAGGATTCACGTCATAACGGAAGGACATAAGTCACTTTCGAAACGGTGGAGCATTTAATGTGGATAACGACAAAATAGGAGATGATAACATAAAAGTAATGGATTTACTTAAATCTAGCGGGGAAGGATAACTCTTATTCTAAAATTTATTATTTTATCTCAGTTACGTACAGATATATCTATTACAAATTGCCATGCCTAGTTCCCTTCTAAGAGACGTAATCTCTCTTCAGGTCCGGCTTTTGTAAAGATATCTGCTAACTGATTTTGTGTATCTTCAAATGAAATACTAATATTACCATTTGCTATATGATCTCTAATAAAATGATATCTAACCTTAATATGTTTCATCCTTGAGTGTTGTACTGGATTTTTCGTTAGATTTACGCACTTGTGTTGTCACACAACAATGGAATGGTCTTGATGTGCAGTCCATAGTCTTCAAGCTGTTGTTTGATCCATAGGAGTTGAGTGCAACAACTCCTAGTGGCTACATATTCAGCTTCAGTTGTTTATAGAGCTACTGAGTTTTGTTTCTTTGAAGACCAGAAGATCAAGAATCCTGCAAGAAATTGACAACCACCACTGGTGCTTTTTCTATCCACTTTGCATTCAGCATAGTCAGCATCCGAATATCCAATTAAACTAGTTTCACAGGACTTAGGATACCATAGACCTAAGTTATGAGTTTTAGCTAAAGATCTTTTTAACATATATTAAATGAGATTCCTTAGGATCAGATTGATATCTTGCACACATGCATACACTAAATAAAATATCAGGTCTACTAGCTGTTAGATAAAGTAATGAACCAATCATACCTCTATAAAGTTTCTGATCAACTTTCTTACCTTCTAGATCACTGTCTAACCTGGTGGATGTGCTCATGGGAGTGGACAGTGGTTTAGCATTCTCAAATCTGAATTTCTTTAACAGTTCCTTGGTGTATTTAGCTTGACAAATATGAGTTTCTTCATTGCTTTGCTTGATTTGTAATCCAAGGAAGTAGTTGAGTTCACCCATCATGCTCATCTCAAATTCTCCTTGCTTGAGCTTTTCAAAATACTTACACAGAGATTCATCAGTAGATCTGAAAATAATATCATCTACATAGATTTGCACAAGTAATATATTTTTGACATTTGATTTAATGAATAATATGCTATCTACCTGTCCTCTAATAAAACCATGATTTAGTCAGAATGCACTAAGTCTTTCATACCATGCTCTAGGTGCTTGTTTCAAACCATATAATGTTTTATGCAATTTGAAAACATGATTTGGAAAATCTGAATCATCAAAACCAGGAGGTTGTTCCACATAAACTTCTTCCTTTATAAAACTATTTAAAAATGTTGATTTCACATCTATTTGAAAAGGTTTTAAATCTAAAGCAGATGCATAAGCAAGCAATATTTAAATAGCCTCTAGTCTAGGTACCGGTGTAATATCCTCAAATTTTAAACATCATGATTTACTTAGTAACTTTTGTTTATGCAAACCAATTAGTCATAAATTGAGATATTTAGAATTAAAAGTGTATTTAGGACACATTATCCTATACTGGTACTACTTTCGGTCGTACGTACCCCGACAGGGCGACACCGGATTTTGATAACAGAATTTAATTCTGAGACCACCATAATTCTCCAAAAATGTGCCGATATCAGAAATGTAAATATCCGAAATTGTTGACGTGCGGATTTCGAGATTAAGTCGACACAACTATTTTTGGGGTAACTTTTGCTGGATAAAAAGTAAATTCCAAAAATTTAACTAAAATCACCATAATTTGTAAAACGTTCCTATTAGTCAATGGTTGAAATTTCAACTTGAATAGACATCATTTGGTTATAAAACATTAAGAACAAATGGGTCAGTTGAATTATCAACCATTTACGGTAACTAATTTTCTTGAATTATCGGTTGCTTACGTATAAGGGGCCACGTAAGCTCATTTCACATAGAATAGAATAGTTACACGTTTTCACTTTACGTGTAAGCTTTGTGACTTGCATGAGAAACGTGTTATTGTGTAAACCAAATGGTTTTTCACCGTAACACCTGTGAGGCCGACGTGCCGGCATGCATGTAATCTGAAAGAGTTATAAAAACTCTCTCTTCACCCATCGTACAAATATTTTCCCCTCTTGTTCCTACTGTTCTTGCTGTTGTTATCCCTGTTGGAGCTGTGGCTGCTGGAGTGTAGCAGTTGCTGGTCGTGGCTGCTATTGTACCTTCTTCTGCTGATTATTGTCTCCTCAACTGCACTTGCCGAAGCTTCTACCTGTGTGGTTTTTTTCGTTCTTCTTTCTACTACTGTAGATTTTTACGTGAAGGAGAAGAAGAATCTTCATTTCTCTTTTCAGTCAAGTAGGTTCCTTCCTACGTTTCCTCTCCAATCTTCTTCTTTGAGGATAAGAAGTCCAAGTTTAGGCATTAGATCATGTTCACACTTGTCACTGATTCTGGAAACAACATTAGAATTGTGTTTTTATTTTCTGTGATCATGTTTTAGTTAATATTTGTGTTACTCCAAGCATGTTGGTGGAAATCTTCCTATTTGTCGTAAGAGAATGTGCTTTGGAAGAGTATGTCTTCGGTTATCATCTCGTTATAGGTGTATATGCCACAGTATGTCCTTGTTTTCCCATTTGATTTCCTCACATAAGTAGTGTTTAGAACTGTGTACAAGACCCCCCCCCCCTTTAATGTTGTTAAGTATGTATGGGTTCATTGGAACATTCAAAGGGTCTTTAGAGTTGTATAAATCTATTTCTGGAAGCTGGACTTGCGCTGACGACAGTTGGAAATCATCTGTCGACAAGCCTCAAGCTTCCAGAACCTAAAACTTCTAGAAAATCAGTAGTTGTCGACAAATAGCTCTTATCTGTCGACAGATGACCCTGACCTGTCGATAGATGACTCTTGCCTATCGACAGGCACAGTCTAAATCCCAGAAACATGGTTCTGGGAACCAGTACCTGTCGACAGCCACCTTCTGGCTGTCGACACATACTGTCCTATTGTGTTTTCCGCACCAATTCTTGTCCTATCCCTTGAAGACTCACTATACTATTGACCCTATGAGTTGTTTACCTCACTTCCTTGGATTTTAAACTACTTTATGACCAAGATAATTTGATTATTCATTCATCAAACTATCTTTTGAATTTCCATCCCTATTGTGCTCATGAAATAAACTTATGATCTGAAAATAGTGCTCTCATCAAAGAGGAATTAGGATCACTTGTGGTAGCACCAGTCACTTGTGATCAGCTGTGGGCGACAGTTTGTAGGTAAATCCAAGTCAGTGGTCTGATGATGGTGGGTAATAAACCCCGTTCTTGCGCAATGAACAAGATCTAAGGTGCTAGAATCGCCTAGGCATTGAGGATGTATTTACGTTATTTATTGATCTCCTGAGAGCAGTATGATGCCTGTTGAATTCGTTTCGAAATCAAGTTATGGTCTAAATTTTCAAAGATATATATGACTCTTGTTCTGAAATTTGTTTGAGCCGTTATGAAATCAAATTTGGCTATATGTTCCTGTTAAGTATGAAGTTCATGAGAGAATGTATTCTGATCCATATACGTTTACTTTCACCTACTGAGTCCTCCGACTCATGCCTTTGTTTCCTCCACCCCTTTCAGATTGAAAGTGAGTGCAATCTCAGCTACAGATGATTCACAATTCCGCTGCTAACGAAGAAGAAGTGAAGAAGAATAGCATAGTTTTTGTAGCTTTTTAGAGATTTTGTTGTATTGTTAAAAGTCTAGAGAGAGAAAGCTTAACTTTATGTAAATAATGTGTGATAGTACCTAGTTACTTTGTTGATGTATAATACTTTCAAAGATGTCTTTGTGGAATGGTTTGCTGGTTTGGTGCATTACACGGATTTGTCTGCGCATAACGAAATTTGTCAGCGTAACCTCTCTTCCGATCAAAAGTTATGTGATAATGTATATGTGTGTGTGGTCGGAAGAGGGTGTTACAGAGGTGGTATTAGAGCAAGTTATGGGTAATAGACATCTCTGTGACCATTTTCACAAAAGACATAAATAAAACATTTGTGTGTATTTTAGAATTTCTAAAGATTAATTTGGTTCTTAAAATTTAAGTGGCTAGCAAGAATTAATTGAATGTGTTTGATAGTGTTCCAGGAAATGGCAGACAGGAAAGCTATCGACACATCCGGTGGGGATAAACCTGAGGAGATTGAGGAAGGTTCAAGGGAGGAAGTTCCCAACATACTATCGGCCATAAACTCTCAAGAAGGAAGTGTTGGGACTCTTGATTTTGCTACTTTTATGTAGTCATTGCAGAGGTTGGTGCAAACAATAATGAAAAACCAACAAGATATAAGTGGAGAAAGAATTTCTAGAGCATCACTGTTAGAAAATTTTAAGAAGATGGGACCTCCAGCCTTCAAAGGAAGTAGTCAACCCAAGGTTGTAGAAGGATGGGTTAGGGAGATGGAAAAGATATTTAAGGCGATTAGATGTGAAGAAGAAGACAAAGTCACATTGGCAACTTATATGCTTCAGGATAGAGCAGATGAATGGTGGCAATCTGCTATTAGGAATGCATTTAGAAATAGAGGGGATAACATTAGTTGGGAAGAATTCCTAAGAGAATTGAATGAGAAATACACTCCATCGCACATCAAGGATAGAAAAGAAGTGGAATTTTTGCAGCTGGAGCAAAACGATATGACTGTGGCAGAATATGAAACCAAATTTACTGAACTAGAAAAGTATGCACTTGACATTTGTGACAATGAACTCAGAAGAGTAAAGAAATTTGTGAGAGGTTTGAAACCCAATGTGAGGAGTAGGGTAGCTCCACTAGATCCCCAAAGCATGGCAATGGCATTAAAAATTGTGTTTATAGTGGAATCTGAGTTTATAGAGTATATGAAAAACAAAGAAACCAATGGGGGTATGAAGAAAAATATGTATACCAAGGAAACGAAAGGTCATAAGCGAAAGGTTAATTCAACCACGCAGCAGGGAGAACAGAAAAAGAGTTGGCTTGTGTGTGTGCAATGTGGAGGAAAACACCCAGATAATGAATGCTGGAAGGTAGCAGGAAAATGTTTTGGATGTGGTCAGAAAGGGCATATGATTAAGGACTGTCCACTCAAAGTAGACCAGTCAAAAGTACAAAAGCCACAACCCTACTTTCAGCAAGCCCCAAAACAACCGCCCAAGGGACCAGCTAGAGTCTTTGCTCTGACAAAGGAGGAAGTCCAAGACACCCCTACAGTAGCTGAAGGTATTCTCCTAACTAAAAATATGTATGCTAGAGTGTTATTTGACCCTGGAGCTACTCACTCTTTTATTTCTTGGATGTTTGTTAATTCTATATCTCAGGAACCAGAGCAATTGGTAGGAAGTATGGTACTTGACTATCCTACTGGTCAAATAGCTATTCTTACTTCTGTCATCCCTGAAATAAACCTGAAAATAGGAGAGCATGAACTTACAGCATATGTATATGTACTGGATAACATGCAAGATTTTGACATAATACTGGGAATGGATTGGTTAGCAGAAAATCATGTATTACTAGATTGCCATAAGAAAGTTTTAACATTTAAAAGGTCAGGATTAGAAGATTTCAGTTATAGATGTCCAAAGGCTAATGGAAACAAGAAGACTATATCAGCACTTAAAGCCATTAAATGGCTAAGAAACAGTTGTCAAGGTTACCTAGCAAGTGTAATGGCCGTGTCAAATGAGCATAAACAGATATCAATTCAAGATATTGATGTTGTAAAGGAATTTCCAGAAGTTTTTCCTGATGATTTATCTGGGTTACCTTCAAGTAGAGAGATTGATTTTGCTATTGAACTTTTCCTAGGACTTTACCTATATCTATAGCCCCTTATAGAATGGCACCAGCTGAGTTGACAGAATTAAAGAAGAAGTTGCAAGACTTATTAGACAAACAAAGATGGATCCCTCAGATTATGTATTGATTATAGGAAGTTGAATCAGGTCACAATCAAAAATAAATATCCACTACCTAGATTGATGACTTATTTGATCAACTTCGGTCTGCCACAATATTCTCTAAGATAGATCTAAGGTCTGGGTACCATCAATTGAGAGATAAAGAGGATGACATTCCTAAAACAGCATTCAGAACCAAATACGGACACTACGAGGTTTTGGTACTACCTTTTGGATTGACTAATGCACCTGCAGTATTTATGGACTTAATGAACAGAGTATTCCAGCCACATTTGGACAATTTTGTGGTAGTGTTTATAGATGATGTGTTGATATATTCATCTAATGAAGAAGAACACAAGGAACATTTGAGAATTGTACTACAAATCTTAAGGAATCATCAATTGTATGCTAAATTAAGTAAATGTGAATTTTGGCTCAAAGAAGTGAAATTTTTGGGCCATGTGATTTCTGGAAAAGGTGTGGCGGTAGACCCGAGTAAAGTTGAAGCAATTCTGAATTGGGAAAGACCCAAAAATCCATCCGAAATCCGAAGTTTCTTGGGATTAGCAGGCTACTACAGGAGATTTATTGAAGGTTTTTCTTCTATAGCTATGCCTTTGACTCAGTTAACCAAAAAAGAGATACCATTTGTATGGAATGAAAGGTGTGAGGCTAGTTTTCAGGAATTAAAAAGAAAGCTTACCACTGCACCAGTTCTTACTTTACCTCAAGGATCAGGAGGATTTATAGTGTATATGAATGCATCTCAAAGAGGAATTGGATGTGTCCTTTTGCAGCATGGAAAGTGGTAGCATATGCTTCTAAACAACTGAAGGATCATGAAAGGAATTATCCAGCCATGACCTAGAATTGGCAGTAGTTACACATGCTTTGAAGATTTGGCGCCACTATTTATATGGAGAACACTTTGAAGTTTATACTGACCACAAGAGTTTAAAGTACATATTTTCTCAGAAAGAACTGAATTTAAGAAAAAGGATATGGTTAGAATTTTTGAAGGATTATGATTTTATAGTGAATTACCATCCGGGTAAAGCTAATGGGCAGCTGATGTGAGCAAAAAGAAATCAATTGAGCACTACAATTACACTACAATTACATGGAAGAAATGATAAGAAATTGATGATTGATTACTCACCAAGGTGTGGTGAGAAAAATTTGATACTGACATAATTGACAGTAAGGTCAGTACTAGTAGATAAAATTGGAGAGATTCAGAACTAGGATCAAAAACTAAAAGAGATGGTAAACAAACCAGGATACATCAGAGATAGTCAAGGGATAATTAGATTTCAAAATAGAATATGTATACCAGAAAATGAAGAAATAAAAAAAGAATTATTGAAGAAAGGACACAAATCTCATTATTCAATCCACCCCGGTAGCTCTAAAATGTATCAAAATATGAAAAAGCAATTTTGGTGGCATGGAATGAAAAAGGACATAGCAGAATTTGTGAATAGATGTTTAACATGTCAACAAATAAAAGCTGAGCACCAGAAGCCAGCAGGGCTTATGCAACTAATTGAAATTCCAGTGTGGAAATGGGAGCAGATAACTATGGACTTTGTAATGGGTTTGCCAAAGACAAGGAAAAAGCATGATGCTATTTGGGTAATTGTGGATAGACTAACTAATTCAGCTCATTTTCTAGCAATTACAAAGACTCAATCATTAGAAGATTTGGTTCAATTATATATAAAAGAAATAGTGAGACTTCATGGAATTCCCTTGTCAATTATTTCAGATAGAGATCCAAGGCTCACTGCTAGATTTTGGAAAAGTCTGCAAGCAGCCATAGGTACACAATTAATATTTAGTTCAACATATCATCCACAAACTGATGGCCAATCAGAAAGAACTATCATAACACTAGAGGACATGTTGAGAGCTTGTAGTTTGGATTGGCATGGTAGTTGGGATGATTACCTACCCTTAGTTGAGTTTGCATACAATAATAGTTACCATACGAGTATTAGGATGGCACCATATGAGGCGTTATATGGTAGACCTTGTAGATCACCCCTCTGTTGGGCAGAAGTGGGAGAAAAGAATCTCATTGGGCTAGAAATAATTCAGAACTGTTCAGAAAAAATTAAATTAATCAGGAAGAGATTGCTAATAGCTCACGACAGATAGAAAAAGTATGTTGATAAGAGGAGAAGGCCAGTGGAGTTTAGCGTAGGAGAACATGTATTTCCAAAGGTCTCTCCAACCAAAGGTGTCATGAGATTTAGTAAGAAAGGAAAACTCAGTCCAAGATATGTAGAACCTTTTGAAATATTGCAAAGAATAGGCGAAGTAGCATATCAATTAGCCCTACCACCCTCTTGGTCACACATTCATAATGTATTTCACGTATCAATGCTGATTATGAAGATGTCGAGGTACAGTCAGATTTAACCGTACAGGAGGAACCCGTGAAAATATTGGACAAGAAAGAACGAGTTCTCAGAAACAAAGCAGTTTTTATGGTGAAAATCTTATGGAAAAATACACTCGTGGAAGAAGAAACGTGGGAGTTTGAGCAAGAAATGAAAGAAAAGTATTAACAACTATTCGGTAAGTAAATTTTGCCAATTTTCAGGGTGAAATTTATTTTAATAGGGGGAGAAATGTAATATCCTCAAATTTTAAACATCATGATTTACTTAGTAACTTTTGTTTATGCAAACCAATTAGTATTAAATTGAGATATTTAAAATTAAAAGTGTATTTAGGACACATTATCCTATGCTGGTACTACTTTCGGTCGTGTGTACCCCGACAGAGCGACACCGGATTTTGATAACAGAATTTAATTCTGAGACCACCATAATTCTCAGAAAAATGTGTCGATGTCAGAAATGTAAATATCCGGAATTGTCGACGTGCGGATTTCGAGATTAAGCCGACGTAACTATTTTTGGGGTAATTTTTGCTGGATGAAAAATAAATTCCAAAAATTTAGTTAAAATCACCCTAATTTGTAAAACCTTCCTATTAGTCTATGGTTGAAATTTCAACTTGAATAGACATCATTTGGTTATAAAAATTTAAGAATAAATGGGCCAGCTGAATTATCAACTATTTGCGGTAACTAATTTTCTTGAATTATCGGTTGCTTATGTATAAGGGGCCACATAAGCTCATTTCACATGGAATAGAACAGTTACACGAATTTACTTTATGTGTAAGCTTTGAGACTTGCATGAGAAATGTGTTATTGTGTAAACCAAATGGTTTTTCACCGTAACACCTGTGAGGCCGACGTGCCGGCATGCATGTAATCTGAAAAGTTATAAAAGCTCTCTCTTCACCCATCGTACAAATCTTTCCACCTCCTGTTCTTCCTGTTCCTGCTGTTGTTAACCCTGTTGGAGCTGTGGCTGCTGGAGTGTAGTAGCTACTGGTCGTGGCTGCTATTGTACCTTCTTCTGCTGATTATTGTCTCCTCAACAGCACCTGCAGAAGCTTCTACCTGTGTGGTTTTTTTCATTATTCTTCCTGCTACTGTAGATTTTTACGTGAAGGAGAAGAAGAATCTTCATTTCTCTTTTCAGTCAAGTAGGTTCCTTCCTACGTTTCCTCTCCAATCTTCTTCTTTCAGGATAAGAAGTCCAAGTTTAGGCATTAGATCATGTTCACACTTGTCACTGATCCTGGAAACAACATTAGAATTGTGTTTCTATTTCTTGTGATCATGATTTAGTTAATATTCGTGTTACTCCAAGCATGTTGGTGGAAATCTTCCTATTTGTCGTAAGAGAATGTGCTTTGGAAGAGTATGTCTTCGATTATCATCTCATTATAGGAGTATATGCCACAGTATGTCCTTGTTTTCCCATTTGATTTCCTCACATAAGTAGTGTTTAGAACTGTGTACAAGACCCCCCCCCCCTAATGTTGTTAAGTATGTATGGGTTGATTGGAACATTCAAAAGAGTCTTTAGAGTTGTATAAATCTATTTCTGGAAGTTGGACTTGCGGTTGTCGACAATTGGAAATCATCTGCCGACAGGCCACAAGCTTTCAGAACCTAAAACTTCTAGAAAATCAGTAGCTGTCAACAAAGAGCTCTTATCTATCGACAGATGACCCTGACCTGTCGACAGATGACTCTTCCATGTCGACAGGCACAGTCCAAATCCCAGAAACATGGTTCTGGGAACCAGTACCTGTCGACAGCCACCTTCTGGCTGTCGACACATACCGTCCTGTTGTGTTTTCAGTACCAATTCTTGTCCTATCCCTTGAAGACTCACTATACTATTGACCCTATGAGTTGTTTACCTCACTTCCTTGGATTTTAAACTACTTTATGACCAAGATAATTTGATTATTCATTCATCAAACTATCTTTTGAATTTCCATCCCTATTGTGCTCATGAAATATAACTTATGATCTGAAAATAGTGCTCTCATCAAAGAGGGAATTAGGATCACCTGTGGTAGCACCAGTCACTTGTGATCAGCTGTGGGTGACAGTTTGTAGGTAAATCCAAGTTAGTGGTCTGATGATGGTGGGTAATAAACCCCGTTCTTGTGCAATGAACAAGATCCAAGGTGCTGGAATCACCTAGGCATTAAGGATGTATTTACGTTATTTATTAACCTCTTGAGAGCAGTATAATGCCTGTCGAATTCGTTTCGAAATCAAGTTATGGTCTAAAATTTGAAAGATATATATGACTCTTGTTCTGAAATTTGTTTGAGCCGTTATGAAATCAAATTTGGCTATATGTTCCTATTAAGTATGAAGTTCATGAGCAAATATATTCTGATCCATATACGTTAACTTTCACCTACTGAGTCCTCCGACTCATGCCTTTGTTTCCTCCACCCCATTCAGATTGAAGGTGAGTGCAATCTCAGCTACAGATGATTCACAATTCCGCTGCTGACGAAGAAGAAGTGAAGAAGAATAGCATAGTTTTAGTAGCTTTTTAGAGCTTTTGTTGTATTGTTAAAAGTCTAGAGAGAGAAAGCTTAACTTTATGTAAATAATGGGTGATAGTACCTAGTTACTCTATTGATGTATAATACTTTCAAAGATGTCTTTGTGTAATGGTTTACTGGTTTGGTGCATTATACGGATTTGTCTGCCCATAACGAAATTTTTCAGCATAACCTCTCTTCCGATCAAAAGTTATGTGATAATGTATATGTGTGTGTGGTCGGAAGAGGGTGTTACAACTGGTGCATAGGTTTCATCGAAATCTATGCCTTCCTCTTGGTAATAGCCTTGAGCAACCAGTCTAGTTTTGTTTCTAGTGATAACACCAGCTTCATCCAACTTGTTCCTGAACACCCATTTAGTGCCAATCACAGGATGATCTGATGGTCTCGGAACAAGGGACCAGACCTAATTTCTCCTGAACTGATTAAGTTCAGCTTGCATGGCTAAAATCTAAAATTCATCAGACTGTACTCCATTAACTGTCTTCGTCTCTATTTGAGATACAAATGCTAAATAATCACAAGGAATAATATTACGTCTTGTTCTTACCTCGACTGATAGATCTCCAATGATGTTATCTATTGGATGATCCTTTTTGTACCTCCATTCCTTTGGAAGGTCATCATGAATGATATCCTTCTGTTGTAGTTCTTCCAAGGGTGGATCTTCATCATCTTTAATGGTTGTTTTTTTCAGCTTCCTAAAATATTTTCTGCATCTTCATCATCACTACCAATTTTCTTAGACTCATCAAAAATAACATGCACAGTTTGTTCAATTAATAAACTTCTCTTATTAAAAACTCTATAACCTTTAGGTTTAGAAGTGTACCCCATAAAAATACCTTCATCAGATTTGGGATCCAACTTACCAATGTCTCTCTTACCATTGTTGTGAATGAAGCAAGGGCATCCAAATGTTCTGAGATGACTGATCTTGGGCTTCTTTTGCTTGTATAGTTCGTATGTAGTCTTCTTCAGAATTGCCTGATCATGACTCTAATAATTATGTAACAAGTTGTATTTATAGCTTCTGCCCAAAAATATTTTGGAAGATTATATTTAGATAACATTGTTCTTGCCATATCGAAAAGTGTTCTATTCTTCCTCTCAGCTACTCCATTTTGTTGTGGGGTTTTGGTGCTGAGAAATTGTGTTCAATCCCCAGATCATCACAAAATTCCGCAAACCTGTCATTCTGAAACTCTCCTTCATGATCTGATCGGATACTTAGGATATTGAACTTCTTATCTTTCTGAAGTAACTTACTAAACTTTACAAAGCTGTCAAATGTGTCATATTTATGCTCAAGAAATGATACCCAAGTAAATCTAGAATAATCATCAACTATAACAAATCCAAAATTCTTTCCTCCCAAACTAGTTGTTCTCATTGGTCCAAACAAGTCCATATGAAGCAGTTCTAGAGGTTTGGAGGTAGTGACCACTGTCTTGGATTTGAAAGAGGATCTTGCATGCTTTCCTTTTGCACATGGTTCACATATGTTGTCTAGTCTTGAATTTATCTTAGGTATACCTTCCACTAGATCATGTTTGATGAGTTTTCTTATTCCATCCAAGCTGCAATGACCTAATCTTCTGTGCCAAAGTTCAGCATTCTGCTCCTTGCCTACTGCTAGATAGATATCTTGATTCTTCAATACTTCTAGATGTAGTACATACAAATTTTTCTCTCTGCAAGCTTCAAAAATAATTGTACCATCCTTAATGATTGGACACTTAGATTTCTGAAATTTGATCTGATGACCCTTGTCGCATAGCTGACTGATACTGATTAGGTTGTGCTTGAGTTGAGTCCTTTGACGCATAGAACATCTTCTATCAGGATTCTATCTTGGCTTCCAATTGATCCACAACCAATTACTGACCTTTTGCCATTATCACCATAGGTTACTATACCTTCTTCATCTTTAATATACGAGAACAGTCTTTTGTTGCCTGTCATATGCCTTGAGCACCCGCTATCCAGGTACCACTTTGATGCTCTAAGGCTTCCCTGCAATAAATCAATGAGATTTAGGTACCCAAGTTCTTTTGGGTCCTGGTTGGTTAGCTTCTTCACAGTTTCTTTTCGGAATCCATTTTAGGTGCTTGGTTGTACATATTATTTTAGTATGACCTAGTTTATTCCTATGAGTGCAGCTGGAGATATTGTTTATTATCTTGTTTGGCTTATTATTTTTATTATTATTTGATTTATAGTTAGGATTTTGTTCAGCTACGAATTTTAGCAATGGATAAATTTTAGGATAAATAATTGTTTCTTCATTATCAGGTAGAGTATATCCTAAAACATATTTTTTCTTTCCTGATCTTCTTGCTCCTTTTAATATTAAGGAGGATTTTCCATTTGTAAATTTTTCAATTGTTGCAGTCAAGTATTCATTATCTTTTGTTAGTGTATTAATTGCATTTTTAAGTTTATTAATGGTTTCCTGACTTTCTAAACTTGATATCTTTTCATTTTTCGTTTTTACATCTTCACATAGTAGTTTATTTCTTCTTTTTAGTTCAGAAATTTGTTTTTCTAGTTGTTCAGTTTCAGATTTTAAATCCGAGTTGGTTTTTTCAAGGCATGCATAATTTTTCTTGACAGATTTTAATTGTTTGCAAACGTCTTTATATTTACTGTATAACTCATTAAAAGCATCTTCTAAGCTATCAAAATCAGATTCATTGCAAGATGTAAAAGATGAGTCTGAAGTTACCTTGTCGTCGACATTTGCCATGAAGGCCAAGTTGGCCTTTTTCTTCTTCTTCTTCGCTAGAGCTAGACTCACTGTCTGAGTCACTTTCAGTGTTCCAAGCAGCGGCCATGGCTTTCTTCTTATACTTCTTAAATTTCTTCATGTTGTCCTTTTTCTTGAACACCGTCTTCTTCAGTTTTGGACACTCAGCTTTGAGGTGTCCAGGCTTCTTGCACTCATAGCATATGGGTTCAGATCTCTTGACTTCCTTGCCTTCAGATCTTTTGAATTCTCTACCTTTCTTGAAATACCTTCTTTCTGACTGGTATTTCTTCTTAGCTAAAATGCGTTGCAGTCATCTGGAGAGAAAGGCTTCTTCATCTTCACTACTTTCTTTACTTTTGTCACTCTATGATTTGCCCTCAGAGGTGTCTTTTGTGGCCTTGAGAGCATTGTTGTGCTTCTTCTTGCTAGAGGATTCTCCCAGCCTTTCCATATTTATCTCATGAGCCATTAAGGACCCAATGAGTTTTTCGAGTGACATTCTTCTGAGATCATTGGCTTCTTCTATTGTTGTTACCTTTAGAGTCCATGAGGTTGGTAGAGATCTTAATATCTTTCTTACCATGTCTCCAGTCTCATAAGTCTTTCCTAGCCCAGCAAGTCCATTGGTAATGTCTGTGAAGTGACTGTACATTTGGGAGATGGACTCTCCGGACTGCATTTAAAACCTCTCATATTGAGCTACCAATATATCAATTCTTGTTTCCTTTACCTTATCAGTTCCTTCATGTGTGAGCCTCAGCTTGTCCCACATCTCTTTGGCTGATTTACATGCTGATATTCTGTTGAACTCTTTCTTACTTAGAGAGCAGAATAGTATACTCTTTGCTTTGTTGTTTTGGGACAGCTTCTTCTTATCTTCATCTGTATGTTTGTCTTTACTGTTGGTTACCTTGAGATCTCCTTCTTCGATTATTGTCCATAGCTGAAAATCTAGTCCTTGAAGGAAGAACTCCATCATTGTTTTCCAGTAGCGATAGTCTTCACCATCGAATAGAGGAGGTATGTTGACGGATTGTCCTTCTACATGACCTTGGGCTGCCATTTATCTTTGCTCTTTAGATCGTGAGATCTACTTACTCAAAGAGACTTGGCTCTGATACCACTTGTCGCCCAGATAGCAAG
Organism: Colocasia esculenta; assembly: GCA_014218235.1. Lineage (NCBI taxonomy): Eukaryota > Viridiplantae > Streptophyta > Magnoliopsida > Alismatales > Araceae > Colocasia > Colocasia esculenta. The sequence goes on along the minus strand of CM024761.1, from coordinate 41,352,174 downwards.
CCCAGAGGGGGGTGAATGGATTGCTAAAATTTTCTTTTAGAATAATCCTGTAAATAAAAACACTTTGACAGAAGACACTAAGTTTGATGGTTAGAATTAGTGTAAAGCAAACACAAAAGGATCAATCACACAGACAACAAGAATTTTATCTTGGTTCGGATCTCCTGTCACAAGGAGTCCTACGTCCAGTCCCCAAGCAACAACTTGGGATTTCACTAAGCAAGACTACAGTCCCCCTTAAGGACACTTACACATCCAGCCACAGCTGGCCTTCTCTTCTCTACCCGAAGAGGCACTAACCAACCTGATGCAACAGGTCTTCCTTCTTACCAAAGTGAATAACGACCCACTCAACAACAGGTCTTCTCTTTACCACCAAAGAGGAACGCTCAAGAACAAATGAGTAGAGAGTGGAAGGCCCCTAGACCAAGCTTATAGAAACTGCTTGGTCTGAGACAAAGACAAAGATTATCACACAATGAACTCTCTCAGATCTACACAAGCTCTCAAAGTCTAAACAGGTTTCTGTGGAGAGCTAAGAGCTAAAAACTATTTGAGTGGATGAGCAAGCTCTTCTTTCTTCTGGGTGACTAAGATCTTCAAGCTATTCGAAAATTCTTTAGGATTCAAGAGGTGTGCTTTATAGAGTCACCAGTCTTCTATTTATCTTCTTTGAAAGATTTTGACCGTTGAAGTATCCGTTGTCTCACATCTTTATGCACGTTGGAGTGTCTGGTCCGAGGTATGGAGCAAAAAAACCTGCAGGCATTAAATGCTGGAATAGACACTTACCCAGAGGAAGATTGTCTAAATCTCTTCTTGCTTCTGTCAGGTTGACAGGTCCAACGTTTTAACGTATGTTTCTACCGGAACCCTGCAAACCATAAATGTTGAAGCATAGACAACTCATCTTTGTCTAAACTGTCAGTCAACGTTAGTAGTCGTGTTTTAAGAACATATACTAAAAAGGAAATTCCATTTTGTCGACATATAAAGTATTACTTTATGTGACATGAATGTGGTAAACAAGAGATATATCGTGCAAAGACATTGTACCAACACAATAAATGTTAGAGAGCACAGGATACAACATGATTCACAGGAAGACTTGAAATCCACAGAGATTTGAAAATATATTTGAATATCATGTGGAATGTAATTTAAGAATGTCTGAAAAGAATTTAAATAGGACTATTTAACAGCTGTCTAAAACATAATCGTTATTAAAAGAGAGTTGATGTTGGGAGACAGTCTGTGATCAGAGAGAGTCGATGTGGATATGAAATCGATGTTATAACCATAATCCATGTGAGAATGTAATCCATGTTGAAACAAAGTCTATGTAAACATAATCCATGTTATGAAATCGATGTTCTGTGCAAAGTCATTGTTTAACTGAAGTCAGTGTACAACTGAAATCATTGTTGTATTGAAATCAATGTATAGATGAAATCGTTGTTTAACTGAAATCGATGTGCAGATGAAATCGTTGTTTAACTAAAAATCAATGTGCAGATGAAATCGTTGTTTAACTAAAATCGATGTGCAGATGAAATCGTTGTTTAATTGAAATCGATGTACAGATGAAATCGTTGTTTAACTGAAATCGATGTGCAGATGAAATCGTTATTTGAAACGAAGTCGTTGTTCTAGTAAAGTCGTTGTTTCACATGAAGTCGATGTTCTACCGAAATCGATGTTTAAGTGAAATCGTTGTAGAAATGAAGTCGATGTTTGAAATTTATGTTCTACTGAGAAAATCAGTGTTTAAGTGAAGTCGATGTTTGAAATAATGTTCTACTGAGGAAATCGTTGTTTAAGTGAAGTCGATGTAGAAACGAAGTCGATGTTTGAAATCGATGCTCTACTGAGGGAATCGTTGTTTAACTATGAAGTCGATGTAGAACCGAAATCATTGTTTAAGTGAAATCGTAATCGTTCTGACCTATCACATGGAAGTCGATGTATACTTAGACAAAAACATATGTAATGATTTTTCACAGAACAGTCAGTGTGGACAACTTACTAATTTTGTTTGAATTACTGCATGTTGATAAACTTCAGAAAATGATGTTAGAAAATAATATTCAGGGTTTTGTTAATCACAAAAAATACATATTATAAATAACAAATTATATGGAGATGGACTAATCATCAACTTACTCTTTCTGAAGGATACCTCTACTCAAGTAAATTACTTATTCTGCATTACCACATAAACTCTTACTAAACACTACCTTATAATCTATTATATTCATCCTTTCTTCTAAACAATAATGGTGAACTGTAAATTTACTGCAAACTGCATCAAACACAATATCATCTCTGCGAAGTGCTTTCCTTAAATATTTTCTTATCTGGCTAATCTTACTGTACTGCTCAAACTTTCAAATTCATATTGTAACTCTTCTTAGTATATAATTATGTTTTACTAGAACACTGCCAAAATCAAAAATCTAAATATCCATTTTCTTTAAATACAGTGATCTGTCCTTCCTGATTCCTCTGTTCCACACTATTGTTTTACAATGTCAACATCTACTTTTATTGTACTCTACTGTCACATCTCTATTTTTATTCATTGCAACCATTACTGCCATAACCCTGTTGCTGACACTGATAATCCTGTAATCCAAATATAAATCTTGCCTGAAGCTTGATTCAATTACCATTAACACATCTGTTTCTTTACAAATCCTCATATACTAACACTAACATTTCTCATTCTTCTCTTCCCTGAACCAACCTTCCTCTATCTCCTGCCATTCCACTCTCTTTACTGACAATCTTAATCTTAAATTCTCAAAAGTTGAAACACCTTTCTCGGCACCAGATCTGATCTTGCTAAATCTCTAAATCTTACTCAAAATAATACTGACTCCACTTACCTGACCTTATACCAATACCTTACCTCAACTGTTACAATATACTAAACATTTCTACAAAACATCACAAAATCTAACTGCAACACTACAACATATAACAAATACTTCTGCTAACAAGAACAACCTGCCATTCAAAACTGTCAACTGCCTACTCATTACTCAGAAATCCATTCCAACTCAACAACCTTTTCATTCACTTTTTCTTTAATCAATAATTCTCATTCCTGCACTTTTCACAACCTTGAACCAATTCTTCTAATACTGGCAAACATTTCTAATCACAAAACACACTTAATCCCACTGCCACAAGTCATTGCTTCTCTGTTTACTATTACCTCATCTAAAGCTATTCTAAATCATTTAATCATCTAAAGTCTTCCACATTACTGACCTCATCATCATCTAAACTGTTTCTCAATACTTCACAAACACAAGTCACAAACATAACAATTATCTTTACTAAATTTCTCAGTCCTTTACATCTGACAATCTCTAACACAATACTGCTCCACCCTACAACACTATTTCCGTTGTAATTCTATCACACAATTACCTTCATAGAAAATTTTGTTTACACATATACACAACCATTGCCATATAATTGTCTCTACTGATCTTCTACTTCACTAAAAACACCTTCATCCCACTAAATCATATCCCTCTCAAAAAAACTCTACTTTTGCTGAATACCACAACTGAATTTACCAATTCTTTCTCAACTTCCGCTGCTTACCAAACCAATTCACAACCAACTACTAACAACTATTTACACTACATAACACAAGCATTTAATACACATTCAGAAAACACACAAAAAACCACGTGAAACTGCAAACTTACTACCAGCAGTAGACATTAATCATGTCTTGGAACATTGTAACCTTAATGTCTTTTCATATTCTAACTAGACCATGCTCTGATACCAACAATAGAAACTCTGGAAACTTAGGTCCAATAAGGCTCCATATCCAGACCCGCCTCCCGCGAACAGACCGTAGTCTTGCAAGGGATACCTCACACAAGTGTCCAGTAAGAATATAAAAGACAACCACAAGAGTATAAGATACAAGAAAGCCCACATACTCATACTCATTCACATTAAATTACATTGTCCCAATACATTATTATATGTTCAAGAGAAAAGTACAACTACTTGGAGCATACCCCGAGGGAGCAAAGCTCACACAATGACAACTACAACTCAAATGTTGGTGGTACAAGTCTTCCACCATGCCACTGCGAGCCAAGCACATTGCTAACACCTACAAAGAACTACAAGTGAGTAAGCCTAAAAAAGTCACAGGCTCAGCAGGGACCTCTCTAAAACAACAACAAACTAGTAACTGAAAGAAGAAACTGAGACCTTAACCCCCAAGGGTCTTACAGGCAACACCAATAGTAAAACTATAATAGACTTGCAATGAACATAATTAAACTGTATTAAACCATAAACCCACTAGTTAACATAGCTCACAGGAAATAAAGAAAACAACAGGACTGCTATAGAAAACACCAGTCCACTACGACAACTGAATAGACTAACCACAAGTCACACAAGCGAACCACCAACAAGAAGCAACAGGACTGGTAACCAAGGGCCAGTCCACCACACACCCACGATAGCAAACACATCGGAGGACTACCCATAAAAGTGTAAAAACACAACAAGTGGAGGGTCACACAGTGCTCAGTCCACAGAACACTGATCCACCTCAACGCCTGAAAAGGCTGGCACACAGCGTACCACAACAACCAACTACCCATGAAGAGTATAGGTACCTAAGACCATAAGGTACCACATTGAACCACAACCGGAGATTCACCTCTCACAATCACAATCACTGGAAAGCTTGAGTCGGTAGGAACGAAGCTAGTATCCAACCTAGACAACACAACACAAGAACTACCTCTTAGTCACACAGTTCAGGATGAAAGGACCAACTACAGCTCCACAACCACAACACATCAAAGCCAAAGAACTGTGGAGACCAACCAACACTACACCTGCAGACCACACAACTGCAGGCCCATGTCTAGCACCTTTAGAGACTCTAGCCTGAGCTCCATAAAGTGAGACATTGGAAATACAGAACTAGATGGGGACCAGTATGTACCTCCACTGTGTCAGTCTCCCAACCACGAGCGCACTACAAGCGACCAAACTGTAAACCAGCACACTACAAGTCGCTGCCCCACTGCCGTCTTTCCCTCAGCCAGATGAACTACTCAACAAACACACTAGTGAGGGTGTCCAGGAAGATGACACAGACCTCTACGGTAAGCACAGTACCAGAACAAACCTTGAGCACAACATGCCTGGCTCACACAGAACCTAGGGTACCCGACTAGATAGGCATTCCAGATTAGGCGTCGGACCACCAAACTCAACAAATATACAAGCCACGCAGATCACTTAACAAACTCATAAAACTTATATTCTTAAACCATGATAAATCACATTATAAACTTGCTTATCATAGGTCATCATATGACCTCCATAGCAATAACATACCACTGTACACATAAACCACATAAACTTTAACATAACTCACTAACTAGTCACAAGCCTATCCATTAATCTTATAACATGATATACTAACATTAATCAACTTAAAACAACATAAAACAACATCACATACCCAAGGCTAGGTCCATACATGACCATCACTACCCAATCATCACTATACAGACCTCGGAAGCTAAAACGCGATGGCCACAGATGTCGCCTTCCAAATCGTGACGGCCCGACACATCACCTTCAAGCCAATCAGTATTCAAGTCATAAGTCAAAGCCCAAATCGTGACGAATTGATATGTCGCCACCAAGTTAATCGATTATTGAACCACATGAACGTGACGGGACAACCCGACACCTTCCCACCAATCGATATGAAACTCATGGACGCGACAGGACAACCCGACACCCCCAATCCAATTAGAATGCATGAATGCGATAGACCCCGGCGATGCGTTCATGCCAATCGATACGAGCACATCAATCGGAAGAGAAACGCGATAGACAAGCCCGTTGCATTCATATAAGAACGCGATGGGTCAAACCGTCACCTTCTCAGACAAAACCGTCGGACCCCCTTCTCCCTCTAGGAAACCATTCCAAACCACATTTAAACTAACATTTAAATATCTACAATGGAAAGTACACCACCACATACCACAATAGCATGCTTTACAAAGCTTTAAACCATTCAAATAACTCAAGACAAAGGGGAAGTCTCCCTACCAGCTCGAAGAACACAAATATCATGAAGAACGCCACACCGCCGGCCTATTCACGCTCCAGTCACCCTCCTCGTGTAGAAACTGATAACTACAAAAATTTTAGCATTAAATTTCATACATGTAGTTGAGTTTAGACATTCGTTTCTATAAATAATGTACATTTTGAGTTTAATTTTCATTTCATCCTTAAATAGGTTTTTGAGCATATTAATTTTGGTAGAACACATATTTAGATTCTCATTTAATAAATTCAATACCTTTTGAAAAGTTTAACTAATAAAAATATTTTCTCTTTTTACAAGAACATTGTACATAAATAATCTTTGGTTTTATAAACATCTTCTAATTCTTGCAAACATTAATGTGTAAATAAATCAAATTTTAAATAAGTTTTTTTAAATAAAGTTTCCCCAACCAATCCCATATTCTTCTTTCATTAAACTGGCGGTCATCTCTTCTTATTTCTTTTCTTCTCCACCAAGCAGACGGAAGCTGCTGGAACCTACTCGTTTGAAGGGTTGTGGATGCGGTGCGGAGTTCTGGGGTGCGCAACAGCTGGGACTGCGGATCTGTGAGAGGTTGGCGGTGTGATGGCGTGCGTATCTGGCGCTCAGGTGATCTGGGGGCGTGAGCCTGGCAGAAGAGGCGTGCGTAGCAGCTGCGTGCGTGGTGCACAGCCGGGTCGTGCAGAGGCGGGTGGGCGGACGAAGCAGCTGGAGGCAGTGGCAAGGTGCAGCTGGAGGCAGGAAGCCCAGCTGTGCATGCAGAGCTGTGCGATGGAGCGCGGGAGGAGCTCTGGCGATTCGAGGCATGTGAAGCTGGCGACTGCTGGCCATGCGATGTGGCTGGCGGAGCTCGTGGGAAGCGGATTTGGCGGTGGGCAATGGAGCTGGGGCGTGGCCATCCCGGGCGTGCAGAGCTCGGGTGCAAGGTGTGAAGGCCGGATCTGGGGCATGTGAGGAGCTCGTGCAGAGAGGCCTGGAAGGTTCCAGGGAGCCTATATAAGGACCCCAAGGTCCTCAAATTGGGGAGTTTAGCTTTTTCCTTTCTTCTGAGTTCAGTATTTTGAGAGTTCGACAGTTTGGGGGGTTCTGCTGTTGTGAGGGGCTCCTGTATGTTTTTGTATTTTTTTTCATCTCTTCCGAGAGTTCTGCATTTTTGTAAGGAATCACTGCTGCTGTAAGGGGATCAAGTTGTTCTTCTTTTCTTCTTTAGGTTGTTTAGCATTTTTTTTAGTTTTCTTTCTTCTTCTCTTCGCTGTTGTAGGGATTCGACTGCATTTTTTCTCTTCTTCTGTGGGGGATGGTTGGGCAGGAGAGATCGAGTTTGTAATTTTTGGGTTTCTCTTCTTCTTCGCTGTTGGTTGGGCGGGAGGAGATCATTGCTGCTATAAGGGGATCAAGTTGTTGTTCTTTTCTTCTTTAGGTTGTTTAGCATTTTGATGGCTTCCGGAGGGCTTCGAGAGGACTTCTGTATTTTTTTGGTTTATTTCTCTCTTCTGTTGTGAGTTTTCTTAGTTTGTTCAGCTGCTGAGGAGATCAATCCAAGGCAATTTCCATTTCTTTGCATTGGGGAGATCGATCCAGGCGACTGCAGAAGAGGACGATCTGGAGGTGTGTGCTATAGAGACAGCACAAAGCAACCAAGAAGACCCCATTTCTTGGTTTGTTCTGGGGTTGTTTGGCGTCCAGAAAGCTTTCGGAGAGTCCAGATCCAGGGTTGAGTTCGTGAGTTCAGGTTCTTGTTGCAGCAGAGATTAGATTTGAGTTTATGAGGGATTTCGGAGTTTCTTAGTGTTATTTGTTCCCATTCCTGTTCCTAGTGGTAGCATTAGGAATTTGCTTTAGCAACATTAAAATCTTATTCTGAATTTTCTGTTCATCCCTCGAGCTGTGAGGGTATAGCGATTTGAAATTTCTATAGTTCTTGTTGATCTCATTTTAATTCACTGGTTGAGTCCCTCTGATTATTCACTGTCTCATTCTGATCTTTGAGTTGTAATAGAATTGTGATTCTAGTTTAGTAATAATAAATTCTATTTCTGAATTTTCTGTTCAATCCCTCGAGCTGTGAGTATAGTTGGTTGATGTTTGTGGAGAGCTACTATTGTTGACCGTTCATCCCCTGAGCTATAGGGTAAATTGGTTTTTAGTTTCTAGTTAAGCTTTCTATCTACCTGTTTGATCCTTCAATTGAGAGGGTACAATGATACCAAGTTTCTTTAATTTCAATTCTGCTTGTTCTTTCATTATGTTTGATCTATTGGAGTTATGAGGGATCTGATAGGAGTTGTTTATAGAATTGATTTTAATGCAATGTTATTTTCGTGAAAAGGTGTTTGTTAGAGTTGTTTAAAAACAGTTTTTTAAGTCAAACTTTATTCAGTCTCCCTGTGAAAATGACATGTTCTCACCACTTTGCTAGTTCATCTTTGCTATTTTAAATTTGTGAGACAGTTTAGAGAAGGTGAGCATTTTGACATGTGCAACGAACTCTAGACAACGAAAGTGTACAGTCAGCAATGCCGCTTTTATCTTGGCGCCATTACCGGGGAGGCGTTAGAGTTTGATTTAAATCTGCTTTCATTTGATTTTATTTGCATTATGCTTCTTATTGACTTGTTATTGGGTTTTTCATTTCAGATTTGCACAGAAGTGGAACATGGAGATTGGGCTTGACATTTGAGCCGATTGGAGAAGGAGAGCTTGCTGATTTCTTTTCGCATTTTCCTTTAATTCAGAATTTTCGATAGAAGAGTGTGAGTGAAACTTGTAGTGAGGATTTCATGTACTCTCTATGCATGTACAGATATTTCTTTCTCGTTGGCATGTAATAATTGGCCTTTTGGTGGTTTGAGTGGTTTGGAATTAGTTTATAGTATCACTTTATATTTTCTTAGTTAAGTTTCATTTAGTTCAAAAACCAAATAAAAATTAAAAAAATCTATAAAAAAAATTCCAAATTGCTCTTTCATGTAAGCCGTTTGTTTTGCAAATTAAAATTTCATCTTCTTAAAATTAGAATCACTTGTTTTAGGACATTCATCATTTTAATTTCATTTATTGAAGAGTGCGGGGAAAATGTATGATTTCTATCTCTTGTTTTATGCATTAGACTTAGCATTAGAAAACCATTGTTTGAAATTGATTTGTTGCATTTCATATTTGTAAAAGGGACTGTTTAAGGGCATCACCCTTCAGAAAAAATAAAGATAAGGTTTGGGATTTCATCACCCATTCCTTTGCCCAAAAATCACAAAAAAAAAAAAATCCACATTCTTGCATTTGCCTAAACCTTTTAATAAAAACCAGTACACTTGGCCCTAGGGTTCATAACTAGATTTATCCTTTCTTAATTCCAAAACTTCTCTTTTAAGTCTGGTGTCTAGGATTAGAGGTTAAAAAGCTTATGCTTAAGTGAGCTAGAGGTTATTTAATTGGGCCCTTGCGAAAGCAAGGGGGGCCTCCCTCTACTCCACCTCTTACCTGGCCGGTACAAGAAGAGTTAGGATTGGACTTAAGCAAGTATAAATCTGATTTTGAGAAAAATAACATAGGTCCAAGGAACACTTAGCATTTAGGTTAATTTGTTTTGAAAGTGTTTGCTTATTTGTGTTTGTTCATAAAAATTCAATAATCAAAATCCATAAAAATCTAAAAATTCAAAAATCATAAATAGAGGACTTTTCAACTGTGCATGTTTGGTAGACGCTCCCTGAACATAGATTTGGCTCAACCTATAGACGAGATTGAAAGATTGTTTCATAGGAAAACCAGAATGGCTACCCAAGATCAGAACCAATCTACTAGGAATGTAGAAGAGGCCATACCCAGGCAGATGAAGGAGTATTTTATTCCTTCTGACTATCAACCTGCTACTTGCATTAGGCCGGAAATTCCTGAAATCATTTTGAAATCAAGCCAGGAACCATTCAGATGTTTCCATCCTTCTATAGCAACCCCAATGAAGACCCCTATAAGCATATAGATGAGTTCTTAGAAATTTGTTCCACTGTAAGAATTCAAAATTTCACTAAAATGTCTTAAGACTGACCCTATTTCCATTCTCTTTGAAAGATAAGGCCAAACATTGGTTAGGAACCATAGGGAGAACCATTAGAACATGGCTAGAAATGCAGCAGGAGTTTTTGAAAAAAAATTACCCCATTGGCCGCACTAACACCATGAGAAGAGCAATAACTGGATTCTCCCAACACCCGGGAGAGTTAATGCATGAATCGTGGGAGAGATTAAAGGAGTTGCTTAGAAAATGCCCCCATCATGGTTTGTCGAGGTGTCAAATAGTCTAAGCTTTTTATGAAGGTCTGACAGAATCAAATAGGCAGATGGTTGATGCCTCATGTGGAGGAGCATTCATGACTAAGAACGAGGATGAGGCATATGATCTGTTTGAAACATTGAGTGAGAATTCTATCAATCAGGCCTCACTCCACTCTTATGAGAGGGCACTAGGACCATCAAAGAAGGCAGAATTGTATGAATTAAGAGGGAGAGAAGAATCAGATTCTAGGGTAGAAGATCTATTAGCTAGATTTAATCAGAGATTGGAGTAGAAGTTGGAACAAAAAATCGATCAATTACTGTCTTTAACTAGGCAAGCCACACCCAAATTTTCTCAACCACCTGAAACTTGTTCTATGCGTGCTAGCTCAGCTCACTCCACGAATGCTTGTCCCACTACTGCCCAATTACCCCCTTTTATTCAAGAACAAGTCCAAGTTGCCCAAGGTTTCTACAAACCCTCCCATGATCCATATTCTAACACATACAATACTAGTTGGAGAAATCACCCGAATGTTTCATGGAAAAATCAATCTGAACAAGTGTCTCAACCTTCTTTTAAGCAATTTATGTATGGTCAATCATATCCCAATCAGAATCTGGGATTTGGCCAATCTTCTTATTCCAAACTTCCACAAGTCCAAGAAAATCAAAACTCCAATCAATTTGCTCATACCAATTCCCAGCAACCTTCATATAATCAACCACCACTTCCTCAGCCCAATTGGGAAGACAAAATAAACCAACTCCAAAACATGATGGTCACTTTATGCCAAACTGTGCAAGAACAGCAAAATCAATATCAAAATCAAAATCAAAATTTTCAACAAAATTTGGCAAGGATAGAATCCCAGATTGCTGATGTATGTCATAGGAGGGAATCAGGTCAGCTGCCAAGTCAAGCTATAGCAAACCCAAGGAACAACCCTCTCAAATTTTATCAGAACCAGCAATACCATCAAGCCCAGGGGTACAGACCACCTGCTCACCAAAATGCACCTCCACCACCAAACCCACAACAAGCTTTTGTCCAGAACATTCCAGCACCACAAAACTAGAATCAACCTATACAACAGGTCCATCCTCCTGCCCAAGTTAGGGGCCCCCAAGTAGAAAATGTTAAAACGGTGTCTACTTTAAGAAGTGGAAAAATCAGAATAAATCCTCACCCACACATGTCAACATTGCATGAGGATAAAGAAAATGAAATTGAAATAGAGATTGAAGAAAATGTTGAAAAAGAACAATCCAAGGGAAAAGAAAAAATGACTGAAGAATCTCTAGACAAAATCAAAATGAATGAAGACCCAAGCTGTTACATTCCAAGAGTCCCTTTTCCTGAAGCTTTAAAGCCAAAATCCAAAAACAAACCAACTGGTAATGAAGAACTCTTGGAACTCTTTAAGCAAGTTCACATCAACATTCCTCTCCTTGATGCCATTAAGCATGTGCCTGCTTATGCCAAATTCTTAAAAGAAATGTGCACTCCAAAATGTGAAATGAGAAATAAAACTGAAACAATTATTCTTCTAGAAACTGTGAGTGCCATTATCTTGAACCAACTCCCTAAAAAGCTCAAAGATCTAGGCACTCCACTAATTCCTTGCACCATCGGTGGAGTCACTTTTGAAAGCGGCCTTTTGGATTTGGGAGCCAGTGTCAATCTCCTACCTTCTGCTATTTTTGAGAAATTCAAGTTAGGAGAATTAAAACCCACTTTTGTTGTCCTTCAACTAGCCGATCCTTCTGTCACCACTCCTAAAGGCTTAGTTGAGGATGTTATTGTGAAAATCAATGATTGTTACTTCCCTGCCGATTTCATCATTCTGGACATGAACACTCCTCAAGATTTAACTCAGTCCACAATCATCCTTGGTAGACCTTTTTTGGCCACAGCTAGAGCTAACATTGATTGTGCTACTGGGATGATGGATATATCATTTGGGGATAGGCGGGTTAGTATCAATATTTTTAAGGCATCTAGGCATCATGATCAAGGAGAGAGTTGTCTAGTGGTAGACTCCTTGGAAGAATCTTGTGTGGAAAAAGTAGTAGACCAACCCTGTGCTCTAGGGTTTGAGGGAGAGGAAGGACAATTTAATTCCTTATTTCAGAATAATGATCCATCATTTTCATTAGAGTGTCCTCCTAAGGTTGAGCTAAAACCACTCCCTGCTAATTTGAAGTACATCTTTCTAGGAGAGAACGAGACTTCGCCCGTCATAATTGTTAACAATCTTGTAAATCCAAAGCCAAAGATCTATAAAGCTAAAGCCAAAACATTCCATGATAAACACATTCATAGAAAAAATTTTCAAGTACATGATAAGGTCTGGCTATATTCTAGGCATCGTCTGTTTCCGAGAAAATTGAAGTCCCGATGGGATGGTCCTTACACTGTTGTCAAAGTTTGTGACAATGGTGCTGTCATTATTCTTGACCCTAAAACTGGACAATCATTCATTGTTAATGGGCAGAGATTAAAGCACTTCTTTGAAAGCCCACCTTTCTTGAAAATTGAGTCAACCAAGCTAGCTGAGCCAAATGGAGCCTAATTGCGTCCGGCTGTAGACGATAAACTTAGCGCTCTTTGGAGTCAACCCATGTGTACAGATTTTCTTATCAGGTAATTCTCTATCTTACTTTCTTTTCCTGTAAATAAATTAGGAAGGGTAGAATAAGTATGCATTCATAGTCCTCACCCTAACTATTGTTTCATTTCTTTTTCTTTATATTGAGCTTATACATGTGCAAATAAAAAGAAAATTTCACAACGTTTCATCTTTGAATAAAAAATGCTTGGCATTGCGAAACACAGATTATGTGTCTGATCTTTAACCATTAAAATTTTGTAGTTGTCACATTCCTTTGTAAACATCCATGTAGCCTTTAGTAAAGGATTGTATGTACTTCATGTCTACCTTATGTAAGGATTTCTGACAAGAAGTTTTTATACACACACTACACAACCACTTAGACTAGCCGAACCCGAATGTAGCAAATTTGTTAAAGCTAGTAGGAGAGAGGTGATTGGTTTTCTCCCTTCCCCTTAAGTGAATTGCAAAGGAAGTGAAGGCATGTGATCAAAGAACCTGACTGTCTATCCTTCCTTTAAGAGGAAAAGAAAAGAAAAGAAAAGGCAAAAGAAAAGAAAAAAATATATCCATGAAAAAAGCCCCGGATCTGAGTAAAGTTGGACTCACTACTCTTGAAACGTGATGGGTTGTGCAGCATTATGGATGAAAAAGAAAGAAAAATTTTGAGTGCACAAAGTGCAAATAAAGAGGCAAAGTCCTCAGCTCAGATAAATAATCCTCAAGAAAGTTGAGCAGAATGGAACTGAGAGAACAACCCAATCTGACTGAGCAAGGATCTTATTCTAAAATTCTTTTCTTCTCCCTCGAATTAATATAATCTCAAATACTAGCTGAGGCAGAGGAACTCCATGAAGGCTGATGTGAACTCTTAAGTGAGTTATCATCTGTGAACTAATTTCTTGTCATAAGCCCTTACAATTAGGAAAGACATATCTCTACATTAATCTTTTACATGATAGTTGTTTAGCATGAGACATTACCTGTTCTAGTCCTACATTTAGAGTAATTTTTATTGCTAAGGGACTAGCAATGTTCAAGTAGGGGGAGTGATAACTACAAAAATTTTAGCATTAAATTTCATACATGTAGTTAAGTTTAGACATTCGTTGTCTATAAATAATGTACATTTTGAGTTTAATTTTCATTTCATCCTTAAATAGGTTTTCTGAGCATATTAATTTTGGTAGAACACATAGTTAGATTCTCATTTAATAAATTCAATACCTTTTTAAAAGTTTGACTAATAAAAATAATTTCTCTTTTTACAAGAACATTGTACATAAATAATCTTTGGTTTTATAAACATCTTCTAATTCTTGCAAACATTAATATGTAAATAAATCAAATTTTAAATAAGTTTTTTAAAATAAAATTTCCCCAACCAATCCCATACCTCTTTCTTCTTTCATTAAACTGGTGGTCATCTCTTCTTATTTCTTTTCTTCTCCACCAAGCAGACGAAAGTTGCTGGAAGCAGCTCGTGTGAAGGGCTGTGGAGGCGGTGCGGAGTTCTGGGGTGCGCAGCAGCTGGGACTGCGGATCTGTGAGAGGCTGGTGGTGTGCTGGCGTACGCATCTGGCGCTCAGGTGATCTGGGGGCGTGAGGCTAGCAGAAGAGGCGTGTGCAGCAGCTGCATGCGTGGTGCGCAACCGGGTCGTGCAGAGGTGGGCGTGCGGACGAAGCAGCTGGAGGCGGTGGCAAGGTGCAGCTGGAGGCGGGAAGCCCAGCTGTGCATGCAGAGCTGTGCGATGGCGCACGGGAGGAGCTATCACGATCCGGGGCGTGTGAAGTTGGCGACTGCTGGTCATGCGATGCGGCTGGCGGAGCTCGTGGGAAGCGGATTTGGCGGTGGGCGATGGAGCTGGGGCGTGGCGATCCCAGGCGTGCAGAGCTCGGGCACAAGGTGTGAAGACCGGATCTGAGGTGTGTGAGGAGCTCATGTAGAGGCGCCTGGAAGGTTCCAGGGAGCCTATATAAGGACCCAAGGTCCTCAGATTGGGGAGTTCAATTTTGGGGAGTTTAGCTTTTTCCTTTCTTTTGAGTTCAGTATTTTGAGAGTTCGACAATTTGAGGGGTTCTGCTACTATGAGGGGCTCCTGTATGTTTTTGGATTTTTTTCATCTCTTCCGAGAGTTTTGCATTTTTGTAAGGAATCACTGCTGCTGTGAGGGGATGCTGTGAGGGGATCAAGTTGTTCTTCTTTTCTTCTTTAGGTTGTTTAGCATTTTTTTTTGTTTTCTTTCTTCTTCTCTTTGCTGCTGTAGGGGATTCGACTGCATTTTTTCTCTTCTTCTGTGGGGTATGGTTGGGTAGGAGAGATCGAGTTTGTAATTTTTGGGTTTCTCTTCTTCTTCGTTGTTGGTTGGGCGGGAGGAGATCGTTGTTGTTGTAAGGGGATCAAGTTGTTGTTCATTTCTTCTTTAGGTTGTTCAGCATTTTGATGGCTTCCAGAGGGCTTCGAGAGGACTTCTGCATTTTTTTGGTTTATTTCTCTCTTCTGTTGTGAATTTTCTTAGTTTGTTCGGCTGCTGAGGAGATCAATCCAAGGCAATTTCCATTTCTCTGCGTTGGGGAGATTGATCCAGGCGACTACACAAGTGGACGATCCGGAGGTGCGTGCTATAGAGACGTCACAGAGCAACCAAGAAGACCCCATTTCTTGGTTTGTTCTGGGGCTGTCTGGCATCCAGAAAGCTTTCGGAGAGTCTAGATCTAGGGTTGAGTTCGTGAGTTCAGGTTCTTGTTGCAGCAGAGATTAGATTTGAGTTTATGAGGGATTTCGGAGTTTCTTAGTGTTATTCTTTTGTTCCCATTCCTGTTCCTAGTGGTAGCATTAGGAATTTGCTTTAGCAACATTAAAATCTTGTTCTGAATTTTCTGTTCATCCCTCGAGCTATGAGGGTATAGCGATTTGAAATTTCTATAGTTCTTGTTGATCTCATTTTAATTCACTGGTTGAGCCCCTTTGATTATTCACTGTCTCATGCTGATCTTTGAGTTGTAATAGAATTGTGATTCTAGTTTAGTAATAATAAATTCTATTTCTGAATTTTCTGTTCAATCCCTCGAGCTGTGAGTATAGTTGGTTGATGTTTGTGGAGAGCTACTCTTGTTGACCGTTCATCCCCTGAGCTGTAGGGGTAAATTGGTTTGTTAGTTTCTAGTTAGGCTTTTTGTCTACCTGTTTGATCCCTCAATTGAGAGAGTACAATGATACCAAGTTTCTTTAATTTCAATTCTGCTTGTTCTTTCATTATGTTTGATCTATCGGAGTTGTGAGGGATCTGATAGGAGTTGTTTATAGAATTCATTTTAATGCAATGTTATTTTAGTGAAAAGGTGTTTGTTAGAGTTATTTAAAAATAGTTTCTTAAGTCAAACTTTATTCAGTCTCCCTATGGAAATGACATGTTCTCACCACTTTGCTAGTTCATCTTTGCTATTTTAAATTTGTGAGACAGTTTAGAGAAGGTGAGCATTTTGACGTGTGCAACGAACTCTAGACAACAAAAGTGTACAGTCAACAATGTCGTGTTTAGAAACCGCCTCAGACCAGCCACCTGGATGCCAAAAACACCAAAAAACCACCGCAGCAACCCTCTCCTCGACCGGACAGAGCTTCCTCAACTCTGTTTGGCCTGAAACACAATATTAAAGCCACAGTCAAAATTACGACATAGGCAGTTGTCGCATTTAGAAACACTTAAACGTGACAGACCTGACCGTCGCCAATCAAAGCCCACGATAGAAAGGCAGTTCGAAGAACGCGACGTAGGAAGCCGTCGCGTTCAAAACGTGACGACATGCTCCGTTGTCTTCTTCACCAGAAAACTTATGGGCTATATGGGTTCGGTTTTCCGGCCCACAACATCTAGGAACCACCTCTAAGGTGTTGCCCAGATAGCAAGCCCAGAGGGGGGGTGAATGGATTGCTAAAAATCTTTTTAGAATAAAACCTGTCAATAAAAACACTTAACAGAAAAATAATAAGATAGATAGTTGGCGTTAGTGAGAGTTAAGACAAACAAGCAATCACACAACAACAAGAGATTTTTATCCGGGTTTAGACCTCCTATCCCAAGGAGTCTTACGTCAAGTCCCCAAGCAACAACTTGGGATTTCACTAACCAAGTGTATTGTCCCCCGTAAGGACTCTTACACATCTAGATTGCTTGATCTGAGGCGATGTCTGAGAGACAAAGATTTTCAACAAGAAAATCTCTCAAAACTACAAAAGCTCTCCAAAGGCTAAGCAAATGAAAAGGAGAGCAGAGAGCTAAAAGGTTTTTGGAATGAAACGAATGAGCTCTCTCTGCTGATGCTCACAAGTTTTTGGCACGATCAAAAGTGTGTATCTCTTATGTGTATCTGTGTCTTGTTGTCTTCATGGAGTCATCAGTCTTCTATATATCTTCTCTTGAAAAATATATCCGTTGAGGTGTTCGTTGAAGTGTCCGTTGTCTCTAAGTTTGAAGCACGTTAGACTGCATGGTCCGAAGTGTGGAACAGGTAAGCCTACAGTCATTTAATGCTCTGGAAGATAAAAACGCAAGGAGAAGATTCATCCAGATATCTTTCTCTTCAGGTTGTCCAACGTTGTGAGATCTAGTTCTGGCAAATATCTGCACGTAATAAATACCAAGGCACAGACAGCTAGACTATCTCTATGCTGTCAGTCAACGTTAGAAGACATGTTATAAGGATATACATCAAAATAGAAATGCCATTCTGTCACCCTGAAGGGTGTTTGCAATAGAAACACAGGTATAGAAGGCACACAGATATGTGACATGCAAAGAAGTGTTCAGTCACAATAAATGTTACGTGGTGCAAGATGTAAAGATATACGCGGGAAGACTTGAACTCCACAGTGTTTGAAAATGTGTTTGAATATCATAGAGAGTAGATATTTTCAAATTTTTCTGGAAGGATAATAATATTAAAAGTGTATGACAATACATTCAAAACATAATTGTTGTGAAGAGAGTTGATGTAAACATGAAATCAATGATATGTACATAAATGAAATCCATGGTGAAATCGATGTGATTCATGTATATAAGGTGACATTGTTGTTAATGATAAGGAAATCGTTGTGTGAGCAAATCATTGTTCAAGTGGAAGCAAATCGTTGTTTGAGCAAATCGTTGTTTAAGTGAATGCAAATCATTGTTTGCAACCAAATCGTTATATAAGTAAAGGCAAATCGTTGTTTACTTTCAAATCATTATTTAAGTGAAAGCAAAACGTTATAGCGATCAAATCGTTATATAAGTAAAGGCAAATCGTTATTTGTTATCAAATCATTATTTAAGTGAAAACAAATCGTTATAGCGATCAAATCGTTCTAGAAGAGATAGCGAATCGTTACACGGATCAAATCATTGTTTTACTTATCGAATCGCTATTTTCCTTAAGGAATCGCTACAGCGATCAAATCGTTGTCTTCCTTAATGAATCGTTACAGCGATCAAATCGTTGTTTTACTTACGAAATCGATGTGAGACTGAAATCGTTATTTCACTTATGAAATCGATGTGAGACCAAAATCGTTATTTCACTTATGAAATCGATGTGAGACCGAAATCGTTATTTCACTTATAAAATTGATGTGATACCGAAATCGTTATTTCACTTATGAAATCGATGTGAGACCAAAATCGTTATTCCACTTATGAAATCAATGTGAGACCGAAATCATTATTTCACTTATGAAATCGATGTGAGACCGAAATCGTTATTCCACTTATGAAATCGATGTGAGACCAAAATCGTTATTTCACTTATGAAATCGATGTGTACTTAGAGAAAATGCATGCTCTGAACTTTAACTAACAGTGTGAGAATAACTTACAGATTTTGCTTTCATTATTTCCTTTGGATGAACTTCAGAAAAGATTCTTAGAAAATATTTGTTATGATTTTGTTAATCACCAAAATAATAAATAATAAATAAAATTATATATGGGGATGGACTGATCATCAATCTCCCCCTTTTTGATGATGACAAAACATAACATAAAAGGTAAAGTACTGAAATGAATTTAAATAAATTTGCTGTCTAAATTTAGATAAATTGAAGGAATGTATTTTAGAATATTTTATTTTCTCCCTATTTTTGTCATTATGCAAAAAGACATATAAAGAGACAAAGGAAGTAGAGAGAAAAGATAAATGGGAGGCAAAAGAACCATTATATTGGATTACTGAGGGGGTACAGAGATATAGAAGGCAATTGACAAGAGAGAGGCATGGCGAGTGATGATTGGTCAAGCCTTGAGTTCCTGCTCTTCAAAATATTGTTGAAATGCACCCCAAGTAATAGTGTAGGAAGGCCCCATAACAGGAACCATTCGCTGGATGTGAAGTTGCCTTTGAGCTTCCAAGAAATTGGCATATTCATCCTTACCAAGAGACATCTTGTAGGAACTGGATGTGCCAAAGCTGGCATGCTGCAAGAACTGATCAATTGAAATGGGGTAGAAGATTTGCTGCTTCTTCAGATCCTTTTTCATGGGTACATAAATCATGTATCTCTCTGTTGGCCCTTTTGGTACGGCAGCAAGCTAATCTAGAGGGGGGTGAATAGGTTTTCTGAAATCTGAAACACAGAAACTTAAACACAGAAAATTATCACTTAAAAATTTGGTTAGTTAAGTATGATAAAGAGTAGCAGTACGGAAGCAAATAAACAATCACACAAAGGACACAAGGAATTTATCCTGGTTCAGCCCTTCCCACATAGAAGTCCTACGTCCAGTCCCCAAGCAACTTCTTGGGATTTTACTAACCAAGGGTACAGTCTCCCTTAAGGACAATACAACACCCAGCACCCCAGCTGGTCTTCTTCTCTTTCCCGGGCAAGAAGGCAGCCCACTTCTTTTACAGGTCAAGAAGCCAACCTCCTAGTACAAACCCCAGTGCGGTTCTACTAGACACAAACCCCTAGCTAGGTTCTACACTGTATACAGTCCTACAGTTGGACACAAGTCTTTCTTATAAAAGAAAGAACAATGCTGAGAGTTGGAACATATGAAAACCAACTAAAAGAAACTCTCAGCGAAAAGACTCTCTCCCAGATTACAAAGATGCACACAGAGAGAGTGAAGAGAGGAGAAGGAGCTTGAATGCTTAGTGCTTCAGTTGCTTGAACACTTCTTCTTGGGCTCAGGCTCTTTAACTCTTTTCCTTTGAGTGTATGTGGAGTTGAGGTTCTTCTCGGATGTACACTCTTAAAAAATCTTCAGGAAAGCTCTCTTATTTTTCTTCAGCCTTGCTTCTTCTTTTATATGAGCTGCTTTGAATAAATCCGTTGGAGTTCTAGCCGTTGCTCATCTTCTCTTTCTTCTGATAATTTGTGGTCTACGAGGTCTGCAAACATAGAAGAAAATGTTTAGATAAAAGAGTGTTTCTGTTAAGAAGGCTCATACCTCTATGTTTCTGCTATTATCCAGAAGTGGTAGGTAGCCCTCTTTTTGTTCTGACAATAGAGAAGAGATCTGGAAAGATAAAAGAGATCTTCTGTCAGAAATATATTTGACTCTTCACTAGATGCAAAAAACATATTTGAAATATAAGGAAATCGATGTTTAAGTGAAATTCATGTTGAAATCCATGTTTTACAAGCGAATCTATATTTCACTTATGAAATATATGTGAGGAGCATATCCATGTGAGAGCAAATCCATGTGAGAGTCACTTATCAAATCCTTATGAGAGCGAATCCTTATGAGAGCAAATCCATGTGAGAGTCACTTATCAAATTCTTATGAGAGCAAATCCTTATGAGACCGAATCCTTATGAGACCGAATCGATGTGAGAATCACTTATCAAATCCTTATGAGACCGAATCCTTATGAGACTGAATCGATGTGGCACTTTGAACTGAAATCGATGTATATTGAATGGACATCGATTTAGTTTTTTAGTGCAAAACACACACCAATAATTCCATAAATTTATATTTATTAGGAAAACATGATATTAAATATATTTAATTAATCATAAATTATGTTATCACCAAAATATAAGGGTAAAATATAGAGGGTTCAGCACTCTCAACCCAAATAGCAAACGGATCTTGAACAAGATGAATGGAGTTCAGATCTAGAAACTCATCAACAGATAAAGTGGGTTTGGTTGACCTGGCCAGAGAGAGATTTAGATTGAGAAGCTGCTGAGCAGCTTGAGGGTAATGCTTTTCCCACTCAGATGGGGACAACCTTTCACATTCAGATAGAAGGGGAGCAAGTACATCAGACTTGATATGACCACTGTGATATTCCCTAAACAAGAATCTGTGGAATGCAAGGAGATTGCCTCTCTGGATGTGGATCTTGCCCATGACCCTGGCAAACCTTTCGAAAATGATGGGACCTACTGTAGAGTCCACTAGCAAGGAGTGAAGGCTAGGTAGGAAAACACTCTCTGGCATCTTCAAAGTGGCAAAGTCCACTTGGATAGAGGTATTTACTGGATTTTCCGTTATGAATAGAGCTATGTCACCTCTGAATTGGCCAAGCTGAACTTTAGGTAGATTGTTAAGAAATCTATAATCATTGTACATTTGGAAGTACCTGATCAGCTTGACCTCCTTCTAGATGAAAGGACCCCAGGAATTCTTATGGTGAATCATAAACCACTCACTCAGAGTGAGAGGGTGATCTCTGGGAGGGAATTTGTCATTCCTAGCAAGGTCAAATTTTCTGTAGAGAGACTGATGGCCCCAGCCCACTGCACTTCAGTCTTAGACTCAGTTATGGAAAAAAATTTGGACTAATCAGATTTAGATAGGGAAGAAAGAGGGAGAACAATGTTGAGGTGGTCTATGAGATTGAGGTGAGGGAGGCCACAGACTGTGGCAAAAGTGCATTTATGCAAGAATTTCGAATAAATAGATCTCCTTCTATTTTCAACAAAAAGAGAGAACCAAAGAGGTGGAAATTTGGAATCAGAAGAGAGGGCAAGGTCCTTTGAGATTTTCCTCTTTTTAGGGGCAGGACTAGAAGAACTGGTCCTATGAATGTGAGAGGAAACTGAGAGGATTGAGCGAAGAATTGCTTCTTCAAACTCATCTTTAATATTCTCAATGACCACACCCTGAACACGAGCACCCTCAGAAATGAGAGTGATGAATGAGGGAGGAGTGGGCGGATGAAGAGTAGAATAAGAGGTAGGAGGAGGTGGTGCAGATGGTCCAGAAAATGATGGACTATAGGAGGAACCAGCTTCTGAAGATGATGCTGGTGGTTCCTCAAAAGAGGGAGGAGGAGGAATAAAGGTGGAAGATATAGGAGAAGAAGAGGAGGTGTCAGGAAATGGTGTAGGGGATGATATGGATTTCGGAAGAGGTTGTTTGAAGGTAGCAGGAGCTGGAAGTGCAGTAGATGATGAAAGTGGAGAAGGAGGAGCTGGAGTCTGAAGGGGAGAAGGGATAGATGGCTCTGGGGGCACAGCCTCTTCTATAGGTTCTTGGCTTGAAACATGCCCTGCCTCAGATTCCACTGGCCTTGATGGCCCAGACTCTTCCACAACTGGCCCTAGAGGCCTTGTCTTCTCAACCGATGGCCCCGGTGGCCCTGATGCTTCCTGAGCAGGCTCAAATTGATTGGATTCCTTAACAACATTTGGCCCTGATGGCCCAGATTCCAAAACAGATGGCCCTGCTGGCCGGACTGCTTCTTTATTACTTGGCCCTGGAACCTCTGGAGCTATTGGAGTGGGAGCAGGAGGGGCAGGAGTAGACAATTGCACCCTCACCAAATCTGAAAGATTTGACACTAATTCCTTCATGCTTCCCAGCTCATTTCTCATTCCCTGCAGCACTGCTTTGACCATTGCCAGCTCTTTGACTCCAGTACTCTGGCTAATAAAAATGGAAGAGATATCGGACTATACAGAGCAGAGATTTTCCCTTGTGCATCTAATCTTTCAATCACGGGTTTCAAGTGCACAAGTACCCTTTTCTTCTTTGATCTCCGATGTGCCTTCCTAGTAAGTAGTGGAATTGGAGTGACCACACCCTTTCCTTTATCTCTAGTGCCAGCAATTGGCTCTATATCAATATCATTTGCACCATCAGAGGTGCTCTCCACAAGACCTTCTTGAAACTTATCAGCAGGGGCATTAATAGTTGGCTCCCCCTGAGTTGGAGCATCCTCCACATACACATCTTCACTATGGCTTGGTGCCACTACCTCTGAACTGGCCACTGCTACACTGGCTTCTTCAGCAAGGATCTCAGCAGGAGCAATGGGAATATCTTCAGCAAGACTATTTTCTGTGTGGCCTGGTGTCACATCTTCGGAAATAGCTGCTCCCTGGCCAACTTCTACACCAGCAACTTCAGAAGGAAAAATTTGAGGGATTTCTTCTTCAATTTCTTCCTGCTCCCCCTAGATGATAGCAACAATCTCTAAGACTTCTTCAAGTACAGATGTAATAACTGTTGAGGGGGTCTCAACCTCAGATGGTTGCTCAATGGGCCCAATGTGCTCAGGATTAATTTCTTCAATTCTTCTTCCACTGGCCACTGGTTCTTCTGTTCTAACTATTTCTTCCTCTTCTTGGACCACTAGGATTTCTGATCTGATTGCCTCTTCTTAGACTGTTGGAACTTCAGGAGCTTCTATAATAATGGCCTCTCCTTCTACTACAGAGGTCTTGGTCCAAACACTTCCTACTAAGGAAAAACCACTTTTCTTTAGATTTCTGGACCTGATAGGTTGGCCCATCTTCTCCTTCACTTCACCATTCAAATCAATATTGTAATGTCTGAATATCCTGGTCAGTAGATGAGCATATAGAAGTGATACATTCAGATTGTTCTTCTTATCCCATGTAACGACCCGACCTCCCGGATCCTCGCCAGGGGTCCCGAGGGTCGTGTCGTCACCCACGGATCCGAAGATCCGGAAGTGTTAGAAGAAATAGTCTAGTGAGATATGTACTGAATTTAAATAACTATAACAATATGTACAATATACAAAGATTGTACAACGTGTCCCAAGCAAAAGCACAGGTACAAGAAGAAGGTGCAGTCCTTAAGGGGCATACCCCGAGGACTTGCAAAGCACAACTTTCAGCTCACTCGACTACAAGAGCTCATAATGCTCTCTCTCAATGCTTCTAACAACACACGGTGCCACAGTCGCCTCCGCAACCCATCCGACACCAAGCTCCCACAATGACGAGCCCCTAGCTGAAGGGAGTAGGGGGGTGAGCCTCGCGAACAAGGCCCAATAGGGATTACCAGTCCCTCACCAGCCAGAGCAGCAGGAACTCCAAAAATAGGAAACTATCCTAAAAAGGTGTAAAGTGAGAAACCCCTACAGCATGATACTACAAAGCATCGGAAGAGAACAGCACAACACCATGACCACCAACCGAGGTCGGGACACACACACGACTCCCACAGAAACCAACGGAGTCAAGCACACAGCGGAAGCAACCCTCGGCACATCTGCCGAGACCACACAACAACTAGGTGACAACGACGTCTCACCACAAGCACGGCCACCTCAGACCTCTATAGGGTCGAGGGCCCACAAGCAGAACCACCCCGGACCCTGGACACACCGCAAGGTCGGGAAGCTACACACGCCGGTGCCACCATGGACTGGCACCCAAGAGTGGGACTGCGGAACCAAGAGGACACCGAGCGGAAACCACCAGAAGCATGGGTCTGCACAAGGCCAGACCAACGACGCCCACGGAAACTAGGCACAACCAGGATATAACTGCCATGCAAGTTAGGGCAACGGATAACACTTGGAAATGTCGTGAGGAAACGTTGTCACAACAACAGCAACCAAGCCACCGCCGCTAGCAGCCAAGAGGGGACCCGCAGTCCGCACGCTCTGCTCGCTAGCCTAGCTCCTGCCTCCGCCCCCGTGCAAGGGCGAGACAAAGTTGCCATAGAAACACACAACACACGCAACACCGCAGCCTGGCCAAGCTGCGGCCTCACGCCTAACACCACTACGTGGCTCCGGAACCAACGCAGAGAGAGGCAGTGAGACAAGGGACTGACTAGCCTGCACCGGGTAGAACTCCGGATGTCCTCGGTGTCCCAGGCCTAGCCAAGAGAGCTCTACAAACGACTCAGTGTCGCTGTCTAAACCACCATTTTTCCCTCAGCTCCAGAGTCCGCTCACATGGGCTGCCAACTCGAGCACTCTCGTAGCCCAGAGCCACCCTCAACAAGCTCACGAGGACGGGGGTCCCAAGTAACGGTAACAACCTCTCAGATTGGGGACAAGCCCTTAAGGGCCAAGCACCGGGCGGGCAGCACAACAAAACCACGCCGAACCGCTGGCTTGTAACCGTGACAAGCCTAGCAGGTGAGACGCACGCACAAACCCTTAATAGGGTCGTCGGCCAACCAGACACGCACGGAAAAGCTAGAGCCTCGGAACACTACTAGCCAACACAGAAACACGTTGCTCTGCTAATAATCGATTGACCTCTAGTCAATCGATTATTAGACAGACGCGACCCTCCTGGCACCACTGCCAGGACACGGCCATGAAGGTGTCTCCTTCGGTCACTGAATGCAGGGAGGCAACCTTCCGTGTTCCCTACCACAAGGTCCTAAGGGCAAGGCCTGCCCTGGGGCACACGCCGACACCCAACCGGGCCCATGGAAACACTCGAGGCAACACAGGTACTGTCGCGACCCCCAAGGCCGTCACGACACTATCGCGACGGGGAAGGGCACCGCGACAGCCCTTGTTGCGACCGGGCAAGGTGTCGCGACAGCAACCCTGTCGCGACCCAGAAACGTTCTGCGATAGCAATCCTGTCGCGACCGGGAAGTGCTGCGTGACAACCTTATCGCGATTGCCAACCGCATCGTGATAAGGTCATGCCCGAGTGGGCCGATGCCTCCTCTGATGTCGCGACGCACGGAGCCGTCGCGACACAAGCAGAGAGGCAGACCAACAGGATCCTCAATCCCGGGCCGCCCACAAACCATACAAGCATGCACACACGGGGGAGGGGAGCATGGGAAGCTATCTAAACTATCTAGAAAGCACGAAGAGCTCTCGATCCTCCCGGATCGAGAAGAGTTCAAGTAATCCCTACCTTTCACGAAGAACGAACCCCAATGGGGCCCTTCACGACGCATGGCCATCTCCTCCTCGCTCCACGACGCTGCTCCCACGCTCTGCCATGAGCCGTCCGCTGCTCCACGCCCAGATCGCTGGAGGGGAAGCCGGGAAACTGGGTCTTACATTCTACCCCCCTTAAAACAATTCGTCCTCAAAATTGGGACAAGGCCAGAAGATCCCGAGGGACGAAATGAAACGCAGAGAGCAACCACAAGACCAATGCGAATAAGCCACTAAGTCTCAATACGACTTCCTCGCGGCAACATTCGCACAACCAGACACGCGCGGCACATGAAACTAAAAACCAACGGCTCATACAATGAGCCCCAAACACATGGGAAGCACAGAATCAAAAACCCAACGGCTCGCAACATGCCCCAACACTCCAGGAGCACCAAGCCGAGAAACCAACGGCTCACTCCAGCCACACGTGGGGAGCCCAAACGGAATTACAATCCCACCGGTGTCGAGCGACGCTAAATCCGGCCCGAACAGTGGAAGACGCCAGCCGAAACTATACGGCTGCGGCACCAACAGACCTCGCTGTTGGGACCAACGATCGGCAACCTACTCTATCACCAGCAAAACCTGACAGAGGACGCAGTTGCCAACAACCACACGAGTTACGTCTGAGAGTCAAGTGTTGCCCAGCTAGCTAGCCAGAGGGGGGGGTGAATGGGTTAATAAAACTTCGATCTTTGATTAAAACTTTTACTGAAAAGATTGCACAACTTAATAACAGGTTAGAGTTAGAACAAACAAGATAACATCACACAAAACACATCCACAAGAAACAAGGATTTTATCCGGTTCGGAACTCCTCTCCACAGGAGACCTACGTCCAGTCCCTGACAATACCTCGGATTTACTATCAAGGGTACAATCCCCCTTAAGGATCTTTACACCAGCCTCAACTGGTCTTCCTTCAGCCTGAAGGGAAACAACAACCACCCTGGATACCACCAGGTCTTCCTTCGTCCAGAAGGGAACAACAACCACCTGGATACCACCAGGCTTCCTTCTCCAGAAGGGAACACAAACTAATCAGAAAAAGGTGGTGAAACAGGCTTCAGATTCTAGCTTGACCAGCACAAATGAAGCTCCTAAGCCCCCGAGAGAGAGAAAGAGATTTAACAGGTTTTTCTCTCCAAGGACCACCAGGCTCTTACAAAGAGCGGATTCCTTTTGAGCACAGAGAGCTAAGAGCTTAGAACAGGTTTGGAGTGGAGGCTTCGCTCTTCTTCAAAGTTCTAAAGATGTGAGAGATGGAATTCTTTCTTCTTCTAAATCAAGCGATGTTACACCCTCTGTCGCACTATCTTTCTTTTCGTCTTGATTCTATCTATTTAAATGCTGATTCAAATTCGAACGTTGAAGTGTCCGTTGTCTCGTTATCCTTGTGTACGTTAGACTGGTCACTGAGGAAGCTTTGATCGTCAGTCTTTTATCCTGGTGTCCCGCTAAAGGATGTCATGAAACTTTGTATCTTGTGTCCAACGTTGTCCAGATGAGTTCTTGTGATATAGTAAGCATATCATCAATAAATAGAAGACAGCTAGGACTGTGTCTATTGTTAGTTGAGATGGGAACTTGCAGTATATAGCAAAGCTCCTTTCTGTCCAAGAGAAACAAGTACGTAGACAGGAGTAGCATAGAAATGGAAGATATTGTCTGCATGCATGGGAGATACGATCGGAGGCATTTAATGCATAGCAGTCAACGGACAAGATATGAACTTGACACTTTCAACGCTATTAAAAGCATTAACCGATGCATCAAGAAATTGATAAAAAGAATTTGCTGACTTCATAACTTATGGACATCGTTATGAATTATAGAAGCGTTCTGAACTGTAAAGAAATCGTTGTGATATTATGAAGCCGTTACAACAGGACAAGTCGTGCGAGTTCTAAAGAAAATCGTTGCAAGAATCAAGAAATCGTCATGACTAATAAGAAGTCGTTACGCGAAATCGTTATGACTAATAAAGAAGTCGTTACGCGAAATCGAGACTAATAAAGAAGTCGTACGCGAAACGTTAGATAATAAAGAAAGTCGTTACACGAAATCGTTATGATTCTAAAGAAATCGTTATGACTAAAGAGTCGTTGCGAGTTTGAAGAAATCGTTGCGAGGGTCTAAAGAAATCGTTACGGCTAGAGAGTCGTTGCGAGTTCTAAAGAAATCGTTAAGACGAGGTCTAAAGAAATCGTTACGGCTAGAGAGTCGTTGCGAGTTCTAAAGAAATCGTTACGAGGTCTAAAGAAATCGTTACGGCTAGAGAGTCGGTGCGAGTTCTAAAGAAATCGTTACGAGGTCTAAAGAAATCGTTACGGCTAGAGAGTCGTTGCGAGTTCTAAAGAAATCGTTACGGTAACGATTTGATTTGAGTTTTCCGGTCAAGGAGGAAATCGTTCTGCTATCAAAGAAGTCGAACAGAGACTTGGATAGAATTGATGAGACTTACCAGATTGTCTGAACTTTCATTTTTCTTTGATTTCTGTACTTAATGCTCAAGTAATCCTTAGTATTATTTTGTAATCATCAAATAATATATAAATAAATGGAAATATTTATTATGGGGACAGTTGGTCATCATAAGCACGACACTCAGGGTATCGGCCTCACGCTACTAGCAGCAGCTAGCACCTCACCAGCCAAACCAAGATGCCACACGAGTGACAAGAACCAGAGCAACGTCATGCTCGCGGAGAATCCGCAACACACAGAACGACGTCCACCGTCACCACTAGGTCTCACCCAAACCTTCCTCGTGGTCCAACAGGGACAGCAAACGCATGCGGAGAACTCAACACGCGGGAAAACGGCATCCATTATCACCACTAGGTCTCACTCAGAACTTCCTCGTGGTCCGACGAGGACACCAAGCATGCGGAGCCACAAAAACTAGGAGTTACACGCACAAAGTGGCACACCGCGATGGAAAACACGGAAGAAGTCTGAGGTCAAGCTAGAGTAGGAAACTCCAACGTCGACAAACAATGTGGCGAGTATTAGCAAGCCAATAGGCTCAATGTCACCAGACAAACTGACAGGAGACTCGCCCTCGGCTTCCAGACTCACCAACGCCACGCACAACCACACGAACACCAAACAACTGCAGAGGTCGAGGACAACATGTCGACCTCAGAGGGACCCAAACCGAAGTAAAGGTACCACAACCGAAACACACTCGCTTCCAAAGCGAGAGGGGAAAACTGGACACTGCTATGACCAGAGGCTGGCGTACCACCGATAGGGCTAACTAGACAAGACAAAGCAGCCACCCCACAACGGCAACGGTACAACCCAAGACTCAGACAGCAATGTGTCCCAGAGGCAGAAATTCAAGGCGCCGACACCGAGCAAACGGTGAAACGACGCACGAAGCTCACGATCAAGGTACACTGCACAACACATGGTGCTACCACAAGCACCAAAACTAAGCAAAGTGCAACACAAGTGCACCAGGGTCGAAACAACACGGGCTAACGGAAGGCTCTTCACCAGAGACCCGCCAAAAGCCACATGCAAGGAATTGCAAGCTTGGAAGGGCACAACAGGCCACGTCGGCCCCAGCCCTTGAGGCACAGAAATGCGAAGCATCAAAAAATGCTCAGATGCAGCACACACGACCGCACCGACGGCCCAAAATGACACAGGGCCCACCAAAAGAGGACTCTCCACCAGAGACCCACAACAGAAGCACATAGAAAGCTGATAACTACTACAAGAGCACGACAACCACGTCTACTCCAAGAAGCACAAAAAGCACGGATCACCGACTCTGCCGCATGGGGAGCAAAAGCCACAGTGACTCCCTAGCACGCAAGAGCAAGAAGCACCACCTCTATCACGACCGATAGAGAGGCCAAACACCAAACGACGACACGAAAAGCCTCTAAGGCACAAGCTGAGGCACAATCGAGCACACACCGGAGAAACGCTCGCACGAGCAGGCCAAGCAAGAAAAACGGTGCACAGCAGAGCAATGCTCACGCATACAACCCGACAAGACAAATGGTACTACCTCACACCAAACCAACAGGGACCCAATGCCCCTTGTTTAGGTAGGCAGCAAGAAACCATACAGCGGCAAATGGCACGAACAGGTCCACTGACCACGGTGCCACAAGGAAACGTCGGTACGAGGGGAGCACCAGCTCAACCCAAAAACAACTCAAGGGAAAATGACTCCACCAGAAGGTCGCAACGATGCGCACCCTGGCAACACAACACCACAGTGGAGCATCGCCACCCCGAGCAACCAACAGAAAGCAGAGGAAGGAGACACACACAATGAGTCTCTTCCACGTGCGAGAGGGAAAACCACAACGCAAGACTGACGCATCCACAAGAAGCACAGCCAGCCAAACACCCACTGCACTCACCAGACCACCATCTGGGAGAGCACGCAGGGCATGAGAAACGAAGCAAGCCATCCGGGCCACGGGGACACGCAGTCCCACCAGCGCAGCCGAGAGACTCAGAAACGAGCAACAAGGCAAGATGACCAACGCAGCAGCCAGACGCACGGCCAAACGCACCACACCTTGACCAACAATGCCCAAGCAGACTGTAACACAGACAGTCCAACCGGCAACAACGACAGCTCATCTCCACAGAGAGAGAGCAGCGATGGCCAAAACAACATCGGGCAGCTTTGGGGAGGACCTCCACCAAAAGCGCCAAGAGCCGTCCTAGGAGAACCTCACCAGAACGCAGCCTAACCAAATGGCACACCTCGAACCACAGGGGCAACACAACGGTGGCCCGAAACGAACACAAAGCACTCCTGGGAAGAACCTCCACCAAAAGCGACAAAAGGGCGATCTTGGGAAGAACCTTCACCAGAATACACAACCCAATGACACAGATCATCAGAGAGAACACTGCAGTGAGTAAAACTGCAGAGGCAACGCAAACCAGTCCTGGGAGAACCTCCACCAGAACCACCAAGGCATCGTTCTGGGAAAAATCGCCAGAACGCACCAGCCAAACCAACAGCACACCTCAGATTCTGAGGTAGCATGGCAACAGCAGAAACGAGCGCGAAATAGTCCTGAGAGAAACCCTCACTAGGACAACAGCAAACAGTTCTAGGGAAACCTCACCAGAACATAGGGCAACCAAGCGATGACACTCAGCCTAGAGGGCAATGCAACAGCAACCCAGAAACGAGCACAACACAGTTCTGGGAAACCTCCTCTTCTACCAGAACCAATAGAGAAAGACTCTGGGAGCACCTCACCAGAGCTCACAACCAGTCAGCATAAGGCGACAACAACCACATGCAAGTGTCGCAGCGCTCAACCAGCGATGCAACACGGCACACAGAACATCTACTTAGCTCGAGCAACAATGCCGACCAAGTAGAGCATGGTGAACAATAGCGCACAGACAAGAGACCACACACACAAGACCAACACAACACACACCCCAACAACAGAGGGGCAGCCAACAAGGTAGAGACACCTCGACCGGTTCAACAGGCAACAACCCTACACCAGTGAAGGCCACGCCACACACAGGCTCTCTCAGCCTTCGCAACGCACATACACTCAAATGCGCCGAAGACAACCAGGAGCACCACGTCTGGACTTTCCTGAAAGCGTCCTCCACACAAGGAAGACCACTGCCAGTGAGTCCAACACCAACCGCGCCGCCACGGCATGAACATGTCGAGCAACCACACTTGCCATGCACACGGCACAGCAACAACTGCAACCTGCGGCACGCGCACGAACCTTGCAGGGAAGCCGCACACCTGCAAAACAATTGAAAGCACAAGCCTAACACTAGTCGGATGGTGTCAGCAGCGCACTAGCACCTTTCTTTGGGACAGCTATAGTTATTAACTCGTTACCAATCTCAGTAGACTCCTCGCTCTGATACCACTGTAACGACCCGACCTCTCGGACCCTCGCCAGGGGTCCCGAGGGTCGTACCGCCACCCACGGATCCGAAGATCTGGAAGGGTTAGAAGAAATAGTTTAGTGAGATATGTACTGAATTTAAATAACTATAACAATATGTACAATATACAAAGATCTGCACAACATGTCCCAAGCAAAAGCACAGGTACAAGAAGAAGGTACAGTCCTTAAGGGGCATACCCCGAGGACTTGCAAAGCACAACTCTCAGCTCACTCGACTACAAGAGCTCACAACGCTCGCTCTCACTATTGCTGACAACACACGACACCACAGCCACCTCCGCAACCCGTCCGACACTGAGCTCCCACGACAACGAGCCTCTAGCTGAAGGGAGTAGGGGGGTGAGCCTCGCGAACAAGGCCCAGTAGGGATTACCAGTCCCTCACCGGCCAGAGCAACAGGAACTCCAAAAATAGGAAACTATCCTAGAAATCTATAAAGCGAGAAACCCCCACAGCGTCATACTACAAAGCAGCGGAAGAGAACAGCGCAACGCCACGACACCAACCGAGGTCGGGACACACACCGACTCCCGCAGAACAACCAACGGAGTCTAGCACGCAGTGGAAGCACCCTCGGCACATCTGCCGAGACGACAAAACAACCAGGTGAGAACGACGTCTCACCACAAGCACGGCCACCTCAGACCTCCACAGGGTCGAGGGCCCACAAGCAGAACCACCCCGGACCCTGGACACACCGCAAGGTCGAGAAGCTACACACGCCGGTGCCACTGCGGACTGGCACCCAAGAGCGGGACTGCGGAATCGAGAGGACACCGAGCGGAAACCACCAGAAGCATGGGTCTACACAAGAGCAGACCAACGATGCCCACAGAAACTAGGCACAGTCAAGCTATAACCGCCGTGCAAGTTAGGGCAACGGATAACAGTTGAAAACGTCGTGAGGAAACGCCGTCACAGCAATAGCAACTAAGCCACCGCCACTAGCAGCCAAGAGGGGGACCCGCAGTCCGCATGCTCTGCTCGCTAGCCTAGCTCCTGCCACCGCCCCCATGCAAGGGCGAGACAGAGCCGCCATAAAAACACACAACACATGCAACACCGCAGCCTGGCCAAGCTGCGGCCTTACGCCTGACACCACTACAGCCTTACGCCTGGAACCAACGCAGAGAGAGGCAGTAAGACAAGGGACTGACTAGCCTACACCGGATAGAACTTCGACCATCCTCGGGGTCCCAGGCCTAGCCAAGAGAGCTCTACAAACGACTCAGCGCCGCTGTCGAAACCAAGTTTTCCCCTCAGCTCCAGGTCCCGCTCACGTGGGCTGCCAACTCGAGCACACTCGTAGCCCGAAGCCACCCTCAACAGGCTCACGTGGACGGGGGTCCCAGGTAACGGTAACAACCTCTCATATTGGAGACAAGCCCTCAAGTGCCAAGCACCGGGCGAACAGGTGGGGCAGCACAACAAAACCACGCCGAACCACTGGCTTATAACTCGCGACAAGCCTAGCAGGCGAGAAGCATGCACAAACCCTTAACAGGATCGTCGGCCAACCAAACACGCACGGAAAATTCAGAGCCTCGGAACACTACCAGCCAACACAGAAACATGTCGCTCTGCTAATAATCGATTGACCACCAGTCAATCGATTATTAGACAGACGCGACCCTCCTGGCACCATGCCAGGACACGGCCACGAAGGTGTCACCTTCGGTTACTGAACGCAGGGAGGCAACCTACCGCGTTCCCTACCAGAAGGTCCTAAGGGCAAGGCCTGCCCTGGGGCACACGCCCACACCAAACTGGGCCCACGAAAACACCCAAGGCAACACAGGTACTGTCGCGACCCCCAAGGCTGTCACGACACTATTGCGATGGGGAAGGGCACCGCGACAGCCCTTGTTGCGACCGGGCAAGGCGTCGTGACAGCAACCCTATCACGACCCAGAAACGCACCGCGATAGCAATCCTGTTGCGACTGGGAAGCGCGGCGCAACAGCCTTATCGCGACCGCCAACGCGTCGCGATAAGGTTGCGCCCGAGCGGGCCGACTCCTCCTCTGATGTCGCGACGCGCCGAGCCATCGTGACACTAGCAGAGAGGTAGACCAACGGGATCCTCAATCCCGGGCTGCCCACAAACCATACAAGCATGCACACATGGGGGAGGGGAGCATGGGAAGCCATCTAAACTAGATAGAAAGCACGAAGAGCTTCCGATCCTCCCGGATCGAGAAGAGTTCAAGTAATCCCTACCTTTCTCAAAGAACGAATCCCAATGGGGCCCTTCACGACACACAGCCATCTCCTCCTCGCTCCACGACGCTACTCCCATGCTCCGCCACGAGCCGCCGGCCGCTCCACGCCCGGATCGCTGGAGGGGAGCCTCCCCATCACTGAAGAAGAGGGGAAAGGGAAAAAGAGGAGAGAGAGGAGAAAGGGGTAGCCGGCCAGCGCCTTAAGCCCCCGGCACCCAGAACGCGATGGACCGCCCCGTCGTGTTACGAAGCTTAACGCGACAGGTCAACGGACAGCGATAAGAATGCGCCCCCCAAGGGCGCCGCGACAATGCGACAGGCCGTACTGACACACCTGCCACTCCGACAAGCATCAGACGATCAACAGAATAGAAAGTAGTCGCGAACCGTTGACCGGTCGTGACACCATGACACGACGGGAAACCCCGGGCGCGACAAGAACGCGACGGACACACGCGTCACGACACGGATGACTGTCGCGTCGGGCACCTCGATGCGACACTAAACGCATCGTCCAGCCTGGACGCGTAGGGCCAGTCATCCACGACACCGGACGAAAGCTGGGGAAACCGGGTCTTACATGCCCATATCATAGCTGTAGCAAACTTCATGCTTTCAATGATTACTTGAGCCATTTTTATCTGATTTTGGATTGCCCAAAACATCATATCAGAATCAGCATTAGGACAAGTCGAGAAAGTGGCATTCTTGGTACTAGAATGGCAGACTATGAAGGTAGAATCCTGTTGAATGCATTCAGTGGTTGATGTCATTCCCATCTTCAGCTTGTATCCATACCGATGATGCTAACTCCACTCCTCTTGGCATGGTATCCACGCTATCTACTCCACTTCGACAACAGTAGATACTCCAAACAGACTTCCAAAAAGATCAATGTGATGTGGATAGGTGTACCTTTAACTGAGGAGGTAAGGGACCATCTTCTTCGGATTCAGGCAAGTGAAGAACGCCCTGACCAGGTTGGAATAGCACCTAAATCTGCAATATCTACGGCCTTGTTACCACAAATCTTGATCTTCACTGCTGCAAATCTCTCCTGCTGCTCTACTGTGAGGAAGGCGACGCTGGAACCACCAACTGTGCCGGATCTCCCAGAAGCGGCCATGGATTTTTATGGGAAAGATTTCTGGAGGATTGTGGGAGGAATAGAACAGAAGCTCTCAAGAAATTTGGCCAGGAACAAAGAGATCCTTCGAAATCACATAAGGAAGAGTTGGAATCGATAGAGTTTATTGCTCCAGGCAAGTCGAAAGAGAGGAGAGAGAGGATGGAAATCGATATGGCATGGATTTTGGCTTAGCGGCAGGAATAAAGGTGATTTTGAAAAGTCACATCAATAAATGCGGAAAACGACAAAAGAGGGGAAACGATTATGCAGGTGATAAGAACTTTTAAACAATGAACCGTCAAAGCAATTATGACGCAAGCAATAAAGGATTTTCTGACTTTGGGAGAGAGAGAGAAGAAAGATTATTCTGAAATTTATTCTTTCAATTATGTGCAGAGAAAAAAGTGTTACAAATTACACATACCTAATTCCCTTCTAAGAGATGTTAACTCTCTTCAGATAAGGTTTTGTAAAGAGTCTGCCAACTGATTTAAAGTATCTATAAAAGAAATATTTATATTTCCATTGGCTACATGATCTCTAATGAAATGATATCTAATCTCAATATGTTTCGTTCTGGAGTGTGGACTGGATTTTTTGTGAGATTTATAGCACTTGTGTTGTCGCACAACAATGGGATGATCTTGATGTGCAATCTATAATCCTCAAACTGTTGTTTTATCTATAGGACTTGAGTGCAATAGCTTCCAGCAGCTACGTACTCAGCTTCAGCTGTTGATAGTGCTACTGAATTCTGCTTCTTTGAGGACCATGAAATCAAGCATCTGCAAGAAATTGACACTACCACTGGTGCTTTTTCTATCTACCTTGCATCAGCATAGTCAGCATCAGAATATCCAACTAAGCTAGTTCACATGATTTTGGATACCATAAACTTAGATCATGAGTTTTAGTAAATATCTAAAAAAAAAAATAAAGATATTAAATGGGATTCCTTATGATCATCCTGATATCTTGCCCACATGCATACACTAATAAAATATCAGGTTACTAGCTGTTAAATATAGCAAAGATCCTATCATACCTCTATAAAGTTTTGATCAACCTTTTTACCTTCTTTATCACTATCTAACTGGTGGATGTGTCATTGGAGTGGATAGTGTTTTGCATTGTAAAACCCAAATTTCTTCAATAATTCTTGGTATACTTACTTGACAAAGATGTGTACCTTCTTTACCTTGCTTGATTTGTAACTAGGAAGTAGTGAGCTCACCATCATGCTCATCTCGAATCTCCCTGCATAAGCTTCAAAAGTACTTGCACAAAGATTCATCAGTAGATCCAAATATATATCATCTACATAAATTTGCACAAGTAATATACTTTTGTTGATTTTACATCCATTTGTAAGAGTTTTAAATCCAATGCACATGCATAAGCAAGTAACATTCGAATAGCCTCTAGTCTAGCCACTGGTGCATAGGTTTCATCGAAATCTATGCCTTCCTCTTAGGAATAGCCTTGAGCAACCAATCTAGCCTTGTTTCTAGTGATAACACCAGCTTCATCCATTTGTTCTTGAACACCCATTTGGTGCCAATCACAAGATGATCTGATGGTCTCAGAACAAGGGACCAAACTTGGTTTCTCTGAACTGATTAAGTTCATCTTGCATGGCTAGAATCTAAAATTCATCAGACAGTACTTCATTGACTGTTTTAGGCTCAATTTGCGATACAAATGCTAAATAATCACAAGGGATAACATTACCTCTAGTTCTTGATGATCAGTCTGTCCCCATGTAATTTTAATTAATTATGTATATATATTTTGATGATTAACAAAACCAAACAAGAGTTTATCAATTATATCTAATGAATATTTCATAAGTCTTAAGTATAGGAAAAACACCAAGGTCAAACAAGCCAATAAAGGTATGCATTACTTCTCTGAAGCTTTAATCGTTTTAACATGATATTTCTCAAAGTCATATCGATTTCTGTTAAAGATCATAACGGTTTCTGTATAAGTATAACGATTTACTTATAAGACTGAAAAGTCATGTTGTTTCAAGCAAGTCGATGTCATAACGATTCTATAAGTTACCATAACGATTTCTTTAGAGCTCGTAACGACTTGCCTGTCATAACGATTCTATAAGTCATCGCAACGATTTCTTTAGAAAGCGTAATGACTTGCCTGTCATAACGATTCTATAAGTCATCGCAACGATTTCTTTAGAAAGCATAACGACTTGCCTGTCATAACGATTCTATAAGTCATCGCAATGATTTCTTTAGAAAGCGTAACGACTTGCCTGTCATAACGATTCTATAAGTCATTGCAACGATTTCTTTAGAAAGCGTAACGACTTGCCTGTCATAACGATTCTATAAGTCATCGCAACGATTTCTTTAGAAAGCGTAACGACTTGCCTGTCATAACGATTCTATAAGTCATCGCAACGATTTCTTCTGTGAACACAACGATTTGCTTTCTATAATGATTTGTTAAGTGTTTCACAACGATTTCTTCAGTGAACACAACGATTTGCTTCATATAACGAATTGTTAAGTGTTTCACAATGATTTCTTCAGTGAACACAACGATTTACTTTCTATAACGATTGTTAAGTGTTTCACAACGATTTCTTCAGTGAACACACGATTTGCTTCATATAACGAATTGTTAAGTGTTTCACAATGATTTCTTCAATGAACACAACGATTTGCTTCATATAACGATTTGTTAAGTGTTTCACAATGATTTCTTCAGTGAACACAACGATTTGCTTCATATAACGAATTGTTAAGTGTTTCACAATGATTTCTTCAGTAAACACAACGATTTGCTTTCTATAACGATTTGTTAAGTGTTTCACAACGATTTCTTCAGTGAACACAACGATTTGCTTCATATAACTAATTGTTAAGTATTTCACAACAATTTCTTTAGTGAACACAACGATTTGCTTCATATAACGATTTGTTAAGTGTTTCACAACGATTTCTTCAGTGAACACAATGATTTGCTTCGTATAACGATTTGATAAGTGTTTCACAACAATTCTTCTGTGAACACAACGATTTGCTATGTCTCATAATGACTTGGTCAACCTGACTTATTCATAACGATTTCATAAGTCATATAGCCATCGATTTCATATTGACTTGATATCTTATTCACCTTAAAAGCGTTGACTGGTCAAATTCCACGTAGATATCTCTCTGACGCCTCTGCATTTATGAGATCTGAACATATCTCTGCATGCATGCAGACGATATCATCCTTTACCGTGCTCACTCTGATTACGTCTTTTAGACTTAGCTATTTGGCATTACTATTTTCATGTATGTTGCTACTAACGTTGACTGACATCAGAGACAGCTTAGCTGTCTGCTATTGAGATGACATTTGTGCAGACCTCTGAACCAGCTCTACGTTACAACGTTAAACAAAATAGAAGCCAAAGGATATCTCTGAAGATCTCATCTCTTTGCGTGCTCAAGTAATCAAAGACTGTTGACTAGAAGCTTCCAAGACTCCAAGTGTCATTCAGTCTAACGACTACTCAAGAGAGAGACAACGGACACTTCAACGTCTATATTTCAAATTGAAGATTTAAATACAAGACAGAAGAGAAGATCACAAACAGAGAAGCAGAGAACGCTCGTTCAAGCTATCAAAAATCTTCTGCTAGAATTCTAAGAGCCAACAAGTTCATTCCTTCTCGTGTTGCTCTTTGCTCTCTACTCTGTAGTGAAAATCTTGAGAGAGCTTGTGTAGTTTTGAGAGTGTGCTAAGCTTAGATTCTTTGCTCTCAGTTCTAGTTGCATCAGATCCTTGCTTGTCAAAAGCTTGATCTAGGGGCTTGAATTTCATTCAATTCTCTTTGAGTTGGTGTTCCCTTGGGTGTGAAGGAAGACCTGGTGGTAGTGATAACTACATGAATTTTGCGTTAAATGTCATACATATAGTAATTTTAGACATCTTTTATCTGTAAATAATGTGCAGTTTGAGTTTAATTTTCATTTCATCCATGAATAAAATTCTGAACATATTAGTTATTTTTTGGGTAGAACACATAGTTAGATCCTCATTTAAATAAAGTCGATATCTTTTGAATAATTCTTCTCTCTTTTTACAGGTATATTGTACATAAATAAATCATTGGTCTTCGATTTTCTTAACCATTTCTTGTACATATTAGTTTGTAAATAAATCAAATTCTAAATAAATCTTAGTCAAATAACATTTGCCTAAACACCATCATGCCACCCAATACCAATAAATAAATAAAAACATTTTAAATATATAACTATTTTTATCACATAGTGCCACATACACAATCCCATTAAATTAAAAAAATGATTTTAATAACCCACCAATACATGCCACTTCTCTCATCTCACTGGCCACCACCAACATTTCTTTATTCATTTCTTTCTTCCTTTTAGGTTCGGAGGAAGCTGGGGCAAAGGCGGCTTGAGGAGGAGGAAGCTTGAGCCCAGGCGGTGCGATGGAGGCAGCTGTTGTGCAGATCTCCTGCGGCTGGTGGTCTGTGAAGATGGGCGCCCTGGTGTGTGGTGCTGGGCTGGCCGTGCAGACCTGGGCCATGGAGCTGCGAAGAGGCTGGCGCGCTGGTGAGCTGGCTGGGACGGCCAGGACCAGGGGTTGTTGCGGGGCTGCTGCTGGCCAGGGCGGCTGGAGCCAGGGTGGCTGGGTCTACTGGATGCGCTGGCGGAGGAGCTGTGTGTGGCCGCGGTGCGTAGCAACAGAGGCCCGTGTGTGCTGTGTGTGAAGGCCAGGGGTTTGGGTGGTGCGAGCGGTGCGCTGTAGCAGTGCGATGGAGGCTGAGCACGATGCTGAGGTGGCGGCGGCCTGCTGAGCCGAGGCAGAGCGGATGAGGCAGATGCTGGTGTGGCGGTCTCCTGGGCGTGATGGAGGCGGTGCACTTTGGATCTGGCCAGATGAGGCTAGCGTGGCGATCCGGGTGCAGAGCTGAGGCGGCATCCATGAAGCGGGAAGAAGCATTGCAGAGGGCCTTGAGGCCTATAAAAGGACCCCAAAGTCCTCTTCTCCGGGGGGTTCCCTAGTTAGAATTTCTTAAGAATTTTTAGTTTTATTTTTCTGTGTTTTTCTTTCAAGTAGAGCATGTAGAAGGGAGACGAGTGGAGATGTTTTGTGAGGATTTTAGTTTTAGTTCTTCTTCCCTGTATTTTCCTGTTTGAGCAGAGCAGTGAGGGATGAGGACACCAGGGGGGAATTTCGTAGGATTTTTAGCTTTCAGTTTTCTGTTTTTTTTTATATCTGTATTTTTTCCATAGAGCAGTGAGGGAGGAGAGTGGAGTTTTTAAGATTTTAAGTTCTTGTCATTATTTCTTCTATAATCTTTCTTTCAGCAGAATGTGAGAGATTGAGAGCTTAGCCAGTTCAGATTTTAGTTCTTGCCATTTCTACTGTATTTTCCTTTTCGCAGAGCAATGGGGGAGATTGGTTGATCTTTAGTTTTAGTTCTTTCTGTTCTTCCTGTGAGAGCTGGGGTTGTGAGGGAAACTTTGGGGGGTTTAGTTTTTAATTCTTCTGTAAGGGTTCGGTTGTGATACTGCCATTTTATTTCTAAATTTTCTTCTTGGAGTCTTTCTTATGTGTTTGGTTTGAACTGAAGAATGGGTGCTTTCATTTGCGGTTTTCTTTCAATCTTTTGTTGGCTATTATGGGGAGAGACCGGGTGTTTTATTTTCTTCATTCTCTGTTGATCAGATCTTGGAGGGGGTTTTGGGGATTACAAAAATTTTCTGTAGTTTTTTTTTGTTCTTCCCGTCTTCGCTAGTTCAGTATTTGTCTTGAATTTTTAATTCTTCCATTTCTCTGGTTCGGCTGGAGATCAGAACTGTGAGGGTTGGATTGTTGGAGTTTTTATTTGTTCCTTCTTCTGCTGTTGAAGGGGATCAGATTGGGGTTTCCGGCTGCTGTGGGGAGATCGAGTGTTCTTACAATTCTTCGATGTTTATGAAATCATTCCAGTCAATTTCCATTTTTTTGTGTTCCAGAAGGCGATCCAGTGGCATTTTCTTTCTCATTTTCTGTGTGGTTCTGCATTTTCTCTTAAGCATCCGGTGATCAAAGAGAATGGTTGTCCAGAGAGCTTCCGGAGAGTTCAGATACTTGTTGGATCATGAGTTCAAGATGCAATTTACATTTCTTTTATTGTGTACCTGATTTTTCATCTCTCGAGCTGTGAGGGTACAGTGATACCAAGTTTCGCTAATTTCAATTCACTTGTTCTTTCATTAAAATTGATCTATCAAGTTTGTGAGAGATTTGGTCAGTATTGTTTTCATACTCACTTTTAATGCATTGTCGATAGAGTGATGTCAAGTTAAAGTGGTTTAATTCAAATTCTATTCTGCCTCTCCGTGGATATGACCTGTTCTCACCACTGTATGAGTTCATTTTGCTATTTTATGTTGTGAGACAGTTTAGAGGAAGTGCGCATATTGTTCTGTGCGATGAACTCTGAACAACGAAAATGCACAGTCAACAATGTCGCGCGTTTCATCTTGGCGCCGTTTCGGGGAGGCATTAGAGTTTGATTTAATTCTGCTTTTGATTTGATTTCATTTGCATTGGGCTTTTTATTGACTTGTTGTTGGGCTTTCATTTTAGATTTGCACAAGGAGAGGAGCTTGGAGATGGGCTTGACTTTGAAGCCCATTGGAGGAGGAGCTGCTGAATTTTTTTTTAATTGCTTTTAATTCTGAATTTTAGATAGAAAGAGTGTGAGTGAACTTTGTAGTGAGGCTTTGATGTATTCTCTGTGCATGTACGAGACTTCTTCACGTGGCATGTAATAATGGCCTCTTGGTGGTTGATTGTTTGGCATTAGTCTATAGTACCACTTCATATTTTCTTAGTTAAATTTCATTTCATTCAGTTTAAAAACCAAATAAAAATTAAAAAATCTAAATCTAATTTTTTTTTCCAAATCGCTCTTTCATGTTAGCCGTTTGTTTGTAAATAAAAATTTCATTTTTCAAGATTAGAATCTCATGTTCTAGGACATTCATCATCTTAATTGTCATCTCTTTTCTTGCATTGAAGAGTGCGGGGGAAAGGTAAGTCTTCCATCTCTTGTTTCATGCATTAGACTTATCATTAGAAAACCTCTTGTTTGAACTTGTGTGTTGCATTCACATTTTAAATGGGACTGCTTAAGGGCTTCACCCATTAGAATAAAAGATAAGGTGAGGGATTTCATCACCCTTTCCTTTGCCCAAAAATCACAAAAAATTCTCACATTCTTGCATTTTCCTCAGCTTTTAATAAAAACCAGTAGACTTGGCCTAGGGTTCATAATTAGATTTGTTCTTTCTTAATTCTAAGACTTCTCTTTGAGTCTGGTGTCTAGGATTAGAGGTAAAAAAAGCTTACGCTTAAGTGAGTTAGAGGTTATTTAATTGGGTCCTTGCGAAAAGCAAGGGGGGCCTCCCTCTACCCACCTCTTACCTGGCGGTACAAGAAGAGTTAGAATTAGATTTAAGCAAGCATAAATCTTGAACCAACTCCCTAAGAAGCTTAAAGATCCAGGCACTCCACTAATTCCTTGCACCATCGGTGGAGTCACTTTTGAAAGCAGTCTTTTGGATTTGGGAGGAGCCAGGTCAATCTCCTACCTTATGCTATTTTTGAGAAATTCAAGTTAGGAGAATTGAAACCACTTCTGTCGTCCTTCAACTAGCTGATCGTTCTGTTACCACTCCTAAAGGCTTAGTTGATGACGTTATTATAAAAATCAATGATTGTTACTTCCTGCCGATTTCATCATTTTGGACATGAACACTCCTCAGGATTTAACTCAGTCCACCATCATCCTTGGTAGACCCTTTTGGCTACAGCTAGAGCCAACATTAATTGTGCTACCGGGATGATGGATATATCATTGGGGATGAGTGGGTTAGTATCAATATTTTTAAGGCATCTGGGCACCATGATCAAGGAGAGAGTTGTCTAGTGGTAAACTCCTTGGAAGAATCTTGTGTGAAAAAAGCGGTAGACCAACCCTGTGCTCTAGGGTTTAAGGGAGAAAATAATCCAGAGCCAAAGCCAAAAATCTATAAAGCCAAAGACAAAGCATTCCATGACAAACACATTCATAGAAAAAATTTTCCAAGTGCATGATAAGGTCTGGCTATTTAATTCTAGGCTTTGTGGAAACTTGAAGTCCCGATGGGATGGTCCTTACACTGTTGTCAAAGCTTGTGATAATGGTGCTGTCATTATTCTTGACCCAAAAACTGGACATTCATTCACTGTCAATGGGCAAAGGTTAAATCATTTCTTTGAAAGCCCACATTTCTTGAAAACGGATTCTACCAAGCTACCTGAGCCAAATGGAGCCTAATTGCGTCTGGCTGAAGACGATAAACTTAGCGCTTCTTGGGAGGCAACCCAAGTGTACAGATTTACTTTATCAGGTAATTCTCTGTCTTATTTTCTTTTTCTGTAAATAAGTAGGGGGGAGAGGTAGAATAAGCATGCATTCATAGTCCTCATCCCGAACATTGCTTCATTTCTTTTTCTTGAGCTTGTACATATGTAAATAAAAATTTCACAATGTTTCATCTTTGAATAAAAATGTGTGGCATTGCGCTACGCAGACTATGTGTCTGATCTTTAACCATTAAAATTTTGTAGTTGTCACACTCCTTTGCAAACATCCATGTTAGATAGCCTCTAGTAAAAGATTACATGTACTTCTTGTCTACCTTATGTAAGGATTTATGGCAAGAAGTTTTCATACACACACTACACAGCCAGTTAGACTAGCTGAACCTGAATGTAGCAAATTTGTCAAGGCTAGTAGGAGAGAGGTGATTGGTTTTCTCCCATTCCCTTAAGTGAATTGCGAAAGAAGTGAAGGTATGTGATCAAGGAACCTGACTGTTCATCCTTCCGTAAAGAGGAAAAGGAAAATCAAAAGCAAAAGAAAAATATATCCATGAAAAATGCCCCGGATCTGAGTAAAGTTGGACTTGCTACTCTTGAAAAGTGATGGGTTGTGCAGCATTATGGATGAAAAAAGAAAGAAAGAAATTCTGAGTGCACAAAGTGCAAATAAAGGGGCAAAGTCCCCAACTCAGAGAAATAATCCTCAAGGAAGATGGGCAGAATGGAACTGAGAGAAACAACCCGATCTGACTGAGCAAGGATCTTATTCCACAATTCTTTTCTTCTCCCTCGAATTAATCTAATCTCAATTACTAGCTAAGGCAGAGGAGCTTCAGAAGGGCTGATGTGAACTCTTA
Organism: Colocasia esculenta; assembly: GCA_014218235.1. Lineage (NCBI taxonomy): Eukaryota > Viridiplantae > Streptophyta > Magnoliopsida > Alismatales > Araceae > Colocasia > Colocasia esculenta. Next base: position 41,307,480 of record CM024761.1, on the reverse strand, counting down.
AGTGAGCTACCATTTGTGCACTAATTTCTTGCCATAAGCCTTTACAATTAGGAAAAGACATGTCTTTACATGAATCTTTTACATGATGGTTGGTTAGCATGAGATATTACATCTTCTAGTCCTATTTTGAGTAGTCCTATATTTGAGTAATTTTATTGCTAAGGGACTAGCAATGTTTAGTAGGGGGGAGTGATAAACTACCATGAATTTTTGCGTTAAATGTCATACATATAGTTAATTTAGACATTTTAATCTATAAATAATGTGCAGTTTGAGTTTATTTTCATTTCATCCATGAATAAAATTCTGAACATATTAGTTAATTTTTCGGGTAGAACACATAGTTAGATCCTCATTTAAATAAAGTCGATATCTTTTGAATAATTCTTCTCTTTTTTACAGGTATATGTACATAAATAAATCATTGGTCTTCGATTTTCTTAACCATTTCTTGTACATATTAGTTTGTAAATAAATCAAATTCTAAATAAATCTTAGTCAAATAACATTTGCCTAAACACCGTCATGCCACCCAATACCAATAAATAAATAAAAACATTTTAATATATAACTATTTTTATCCACGTGCCACATACACAATCCCATTAAAATAAAAAAATGATTTTAAACCACCAATACATGCCACTTCTCTCATCTCACTGGCCACCACCAACATTTCTTTTTCATTTTTTCATCCTTTAGGTTCGGAGGAAGCTAGGGCAAAGGCGGCTTGAGGAGGAGGAAGCTTGAGCCCAGGAGTGCGATGGAGGCAGCTGCTGTGCAGATCTCCTGCGGCTGTGGTCTGTGAAGATGGGCGCCCTGGTGTGGTGTGCTGGGCTGGCCGTGCAGACCGGGCCATGGAGCTGCGAAGAGGCTGGCGCGCTGGTGAGCTGGCTGGGACGGCCAGGACCAGGGGTTGTTGCGGGGCTGCTGCTGACCAGGGCGGCTGGAGCCAGGGTGGCCGGGTCTGCTGGATGCGCTGGCGGAGGAGCTGTGTGTGGCCGCGGTGCGTAGCAACAGAGGCCCGTGTGTGCTGTGTGTGAAGGCCAGGGGTTTGGGTGGTGCGAGCGGTGCGCTGTAGCAGTGCGATGGAGGCTGAGCACGATGCTGAGGTGGCGGCGGCCTGCTGAGCCGGGGCAGAGCGAATGAGGCAGATGCTGGCGTGGCGGTCTCCTGGGCGTGATGGAGGCGGTGCACTGTGGATCTGGCCAGATGAGGCTAGCGTGGCGATCTGGGTGCAGAGCTGAGGCGGCATCCATGAGGCGGGAAGAAGCTGTGCAGAGGGCCTTGAGGCCAATAAAAGGACCCCAGAGTCCTCTTCTCCAGGGGGGTTCCCTAGTTAGAATTTTCTTAAGAATTTTTAGTTTATTTTTCCTATATTTTTCTTTCAAGTAGAGCATGTAAGGGAGACGAGTGGAGATGTTTTGTGAGGATTTTTAGTTTTAGTTTCTTCTTCCCTGTATTTTCCCTGTTTGAGCAGAGCAGTAAGGGATGGGGACACCAGGGGGGAATTTCGTAGGATTTTTAGCTTTCAGTTTTCCTGTTTTTGTTCCATACCTGTATTATTTTCCATAGAGCAGTGAGGGAGGAGAGTTGGAGTTTTTAAGATTTTAAGTTCTTGTCGTTTATTTCTTCTGTAATCTTTCGTTCAGCAGAATTGTGAGAGATTGAGAGCTTAGCCAGTTCAGATTTTAGTTCTTGCCATTTCTACTGTATTTTCCTTTTCGCAGAGCAATGGGGGAGATTGGTTGATCTTTAGTTTTGTGTTCTTTCTGTTCTTCCTGTGAGAGCTGTGGGTGTTGTGAGGGGAACTTTGGGGGGTTTTAGTTTTTAATTCTTCTGTAAGGGTTCGGTTGTGATTACTGCCATTTTATTTCTGAATTTTCTTCTTGGAGTCTTTCTTATGCGTTTGGTTTGAACTGAAGAATGGGTGCTTTCATTTGAGGTTTTCTTTCAATCTTTTGTTGGCTACTATGGGAGAGACCGGGTGTTTTATTTTTCTTCATTTCTCTGTTGATCAGATCTTGGAGGGGGGTTTTGGGGATTACAGAAATTTTCTGTAGTTTTTTTATGTTCTTCCCGTCTTCGCTAGTTCAGTATTTGTCTTGAATTTTTAATTCTTCCATTTCTCTGGTTCGGCTGGAGATCAGAACTGTGAGGGTTGGATTGTTGGAGTTTTTATTTGTTTCCTTCTTCTGCTGTTGAAGGGGATCAGATTGGGGTTTCCGGCTGCTATGGGGAGATCGAGTGTTCTTACAATTCTTCGATGTTTATGAAATCATTCCAGTCAACTTTTCCATTTTTTTGTGTTCCAGAAGGCGATCCAATGGCATTTTCTTTCTCATTTCTTCTGTGTGGATTTCTGTATTTTCTCTAAAGCATCCGGTGATCAGAGAGAATGGTTGTCCAGAGAGCTTCCGGAGAGTTCAGATACTTGTTGGATCATGAGTTCAAGATGCAATTTACATTTCTTTTATTGTGTACCTGATTTTTCACCCTCGAGCTGTGAGGGTACAGTGATACCAAGTTTCGCTAATTTCAATTCACTTGTTCTTTCATTAAAATTGATCTATCAAGTTTGTGAGAGATTTGGTCAGTATTGTTTTCATACTCACTTTTAATGCATTGTCAAGAGGTACAGACCACCACCTGCTCAAGATGAAACGCGCGACATTGTTGACTGTGCATTTTCGTTGTCCAGAGTTCATCACACAGATCAATATGCGCACTTCCTCTAAACTGTCTCACAAACATAAAATAGAAAAAATGAACTCATACAGTGGTGAGAACAGGTCATATCCACGGAGAGGCAGAATAGAATTTGAATTAAACCACTTTAACTTGACATCACTCTATCGACAATGCATTAAAAGTGAGTATGAAAACAATACTGACCAAATCTCTCACAAACTTGATAGATCAATTTTAATGAAAGAACAAGTGAATTGAAATTAGCGAAACTTGGTATCACTGTACCCTCACAGCTTGAGGGATGAAAAATCAGGTACACAATAAAAGAAATGTAAATTGCATCTTGAACTCATGATCCAACAAGTATCTGAACTCTCCGGAAGCTCTCTGGACAACCATTCTCTCTGATCACCGGATGCTTCAGAGAAAATGCAGAAATCCACACAGAAGAAATGAGAAAGAAAATGCCACTGGATCGCCTTCTGGAACACAAAAAAAATGGAAAAGTTGACTGGAATGATTTCATAAACATCGAAGAATTGTAAGAACACTCGATCTCCCCACAGCAGCCGGAAACCCCAATCTGATCCCCTTCAACAGCAGAAGAAGGAAACAAATAAAAACTCCAACAATCCAACCCTCACAGTTCTGATCTCCAGCCGAACCAGAGAAATGGAAGAAGTAAAAATTCAAGACAAATACTGAACTAGCGAAGACGGGAAGAACAAAAAAAAAAACTACAGAAAATTTCTGTAATCCCCAAAACCCCCCTCCAAGATCTGATCAACAACGAAATGAAGAAAAAGAAAACACTCGGTCTCTCCCATAATAGCCAAAAAAAGATTGAAAGAAAACCTCAAATGAAAGCACCCATTCTTCAGTTCAAACCAAACGCATAAGAAAGACTCCAAGAAGAAAATTCAGAAATAAAATGGCAGTAATCACAACCGAACCCTTACAGAAGAATTAAAAACTAAACCCCCAAAGTTCCCCTCACAACACCACAGCTCTCACAGGAAGAACAGAAAGAACACAAAACTAAAGATCAACCAATCTCCCCCATTGCTCTGCGAAAAGGAAAATACAGTAGAAATGGCAAGAACTAAAATCTGAACTGGCTAAGCTCTCAATCTCTCACAATTCTGTTGAAAGAAAGATTACAGAAGAATAAACGACAAAACTTAAAATCTTAAAAACTCCAACTCTCCTCCCTCACTGCTCTATGGAAAAAAATACAGGTATGAAAAAAAAAACAGGAAAATTGAAAGCTAAAAATCCTACGAAATTCCCCCCCTGGTGTCCCCATCCCTCACTGCTCTGCTCAAACTGGGAAAATACAGGGAAGAAGAAACTAAAACTAAAAATCCTCACAAAACATCTCCACTCGTCTCCCTTCTACATGCTCTACTTGAAAGAAAAATACAGGAAAAATAAACTAAAAATTCTTAAGAAATTCTAACTAGGGAACCCCCCCGGAGAAGAGGACTCTGGGGTCCTTTTATAGGCCTCAAGGCCCTCTGCACAGCTTCTTCCCGCTTCATGGATGCCGCCTCAGCTCTGCACCCAGATCGCCACGCTAGCCTCATCTGGCCAGATCCACAGTGCACCGCCTCCATCACGCCCAGGAGACCACCACGCCAGCATCTGCCTCATCCGCTCTGCCCCGGCTCAGCAGGCCGCCGCCACCTCAGCCTCCATCGCACTGCTACAGCGCACCGCTCGCACCACCCAAACCCCTGGCCTTCACACACAGCACACACGGGCCTCTGTTGCTACGCACCGCGGCCACACACAGCTCCTCCGCTAGCGCATCCAGCAGACCCGGCCACCCTGGCCAGCAGCAGCCCCGCAACAACCCCTGGTCCTGGCCGTCCCAGCCAGCTCACCAGCACGCCAGCCTCTTCGCAGCTCCATGGCCCAGGTCTGCACGGTCAGCCCAGCACCACACACCAGGGCGCCCATCTTCACAGACCACCAGCCGCAGAAGATGTGCACAACAGCTGCCTCCATCGCACCGCCTGGGCTCAAGCTTCCTCCTCCTCAAGCCGCCTTTGCCCCAGCTTCCTCCGAACCTAAAAGGAAGAAAGAAATGAATAAAGAAATGTTGGTGGTGGCCAGTGAGATGAGAGAAGTGGCATGTGTTGGTGGTTATTAAAATCATTTTTTTTTTATTTAATGGGATTGTGTATGTGGCACTATGTGATAAAAATAGTTATATATTTAAAATGTTTTTATTTATTTATTGGTATGGGTGGCATGATGGTGTTTAGGCAAATGTTATTTGACTAAGATTTATTTAGAATTTGATTTATTTACAAACTAATATGTACAAGAAATGGTTAAGAAAATCGAAGACCAATGATTTATTTATGTACAATATACCTGTAAAAAGAGAGAAGAATTATTCAAAAGATATCGACTTTATTTAAATGAGGATCTAACTATGTGTTCTACCCGAAAAATTAACTAATATGTTCAGAATTTTATTCATGGATGAAATGAAAATTAAACTCAAACTGCACATTATTTACAGATAAAAGATGTTTAAAATTACTATATGTATGACATTTAACGCAAAAATTCATGTAGTTATCAGTATCCAGGGTGTAGTTCCCTTCGGTTGTAAAGGAAGACCTGGTGGTGTCCAGGGTGTAGTTCCCTTCGGTTGTGAAGGAAGACCTGGTGAGGTATCCAGGGTGTTGTTGTTCCCTTCGGGTGTGAAGGAAGACCAGCTGAGCTGGGTGTTGTTGCGTCCTTAGGGGGACTGTACCCTAGTTAGTGAAATCCTGAGTTGTTGCTCAGGGACTGGACGTAGGACTCCTAAGGAGAGGAGGTCCGAACCAGGATAATCCTTGTGTTGTGTGATTGTCTTCTTTGTGTGTTTGATATTTAAACTAACAGTCATTAACCTCCTTCGAAGAACGTTTGTGTGAATATTTTTTAGTTACAGGTATATTGTAGATTATTTTAAAAGACCCATTCACCCCCCCTCTGGGCTCGTCAACTGGGCAACAGTTCTTACCCCAACTGATGGATCTCTAATGATGTTGTCTTTTAGGTGATCCTTCCTGTATTTCCATTCCTTTGGAAGATCATCATGAATAATTTCCTTTTGTTGTAGTTCTTCTAAGGGTGGATCTTCATTATCCTTGATGGATTTATCTTTCAGTTTCTTGGATAGATTTTCTGCATTTTCATCATCACTATCTACTTCCTTTCTTAAGGAAGGATTAGACTCATCAAAAATAACATGAACAGTTTGTTCAATTAATAAACTTTGTTTATTGAAAACTCTATAATCTTTAGGCTTAGAAGCACACCCCATAAAGATTCCTTCACCAGATTTGGAATCCAACTTACCTATATCTCTCTTACCATTGTTATGGATAAAGCATGGACATCCAAATATTCTGAAGTGACTGATCTTGGGCTTCCTTTCCTTGTACAATTCATATGCGGTCTTCTTCAGGATTGGCCTGATCATAACTCTATTTATAATATAGCAAGCTGTGTTGATAGCTTCTGCCCAGAAATATCTTGGAAGATTGTATTCTGATAACATAGTTCTGGCCATATCCAACAAAGTTCTATTATTCCTCTCAGCTACTCCATTCTACTGAGGTGTCCTTGGTGCTGAGAAGTTGTGCTCTATTCCTTGATCATCACAAAATTCTGCAAACTTATCATTTTGGAATTCTCCTCCATGATCTGAACGAATGCTTACTATGCTGAACTTCTTGTCCTTCTGAACTAACTTACTGAATTTCACAAAGCTTTTGAAAGTATCATCTTTATGCTCTAAGAAGGATACCCATGTAAATCTTGATTAGTCATCTACTATTATAAAACCAAAATTCTTTCCTCTCAGGCTGGTAGTTCTCATTGGTCCAAATAAATCCATATGAAGCAATTCCAAAGGTTTGGAGGTAGTTACCACTGTCTTTGATTTGAAGGAGGATATTGCATGCTTGCCTTTTGCTCATGGTTCACAAACACCTTCTGTTCTTGAGCTTATCTTGGGCAGACCTTCCACTAGATTTCGTTTGATGAGCTTTCTAATTCCATCCAAGCTGCAGTGACCCAGTCTCTTGTGCCATAGTTCAGCAGTTTGATCTTTATTTGTTGCTAGACAAACATCTTGATCTTTTAATTCCTCTAGGTGTAGTACATATAAGTTCTTTTCTCTACTAGATTCGAACACGATTGCACCATCCTTCATAATTAGACACTTAGACTCCTAAAATTTGATTTGGTGATCGTTGTCACATAGCTGGTTGATATTTATGAGATTGTGCTTGAGCCCTTTGACGCATAAGACATCCTCTATGAGCGTTCTGTCTTGACTCCCCACTGATCCACAACCGATCACTGAACCTTTTCCATTATCTCCATATGTTACTGTTCCTTCTTCATCTTTGATGTATGAAAATAATCTTCTGTTACCAGTCATGTGCCTTGAGCACCCGCTGTCTAGGTACCACTTTGATGCTCTAAGGCTTCCCTGCAATAAATCACTTAAGATTTAGGTACCCAAGTTCTTTTGGGTCCTTGCTGGTTAGTTTCCTCATTTTGTCTTTTAGGAATCCACTTTAAGTGTTTGGTTGTACAGGTTATTTTAGTGTGTCATAACTTGTTGCAATGACTACAACATGATATATTATTTACTATTTTAATTGGTCTGTATTTAATGTTAGATTTATATTCAGTATTTTGTTCAGCTACAAATTTTGGTGTTGAATAGATTTTAGGATGTATGATGGTTTCTTCATTATCTGGTGGAATATATCCTAAACCATATTTTTTCTTACCAGATCTTCTTGCTCCTTTTAATATTAGAGATGATTTTCCATTTGTAAATTTTTCAATTGTGTTAGTTAGATATTCATTATCATTTGCTAGTATGTCAACTTCCTTTTTAAGTTTACTTAAGGTTTCCTAGTTTTTCAGATTTGTTATTTGTTCATTTTTAACTTTTAGATCTTCACATAACAATTCATTTCTTCTTTTTAATTCAATGATTTATTTTTCTAGTTGCTCAGTTTCAGACTTTAAATCTGAGTTTGTGATTCTAAGCATGCATGACTTTTCTTGGTGGTTTTTAATAGCTTGCATACATCTTTATACTTACTGTATAGTTCATTGAAGTCGTCTTCTAAACTATCAGAATCAGATTCATTACATGAAGTAAAAGATGAGTCAGAAGTTATATTGTCATCCACACTCGCCATGAAGGCCAAGTTGGCTTTTTCTTCTTCTTCATCGCTGGAGCTTGACTCACTATCTGAGTCACTCTCATTGTTCCATGCAGCTGCCATGGCTTTCTTTTTATACCTTCTGAACTTCTTTGAATTGTCCTTCTTTTTGAACTCCGTCTTCTTCAGCTTTGGACACTCTGCCTTGATGTGTCTAGGTTTTTTGCATTCGTAGCAAATGGGTTCTGACTTCCTAACATCCTTGACTTCAGGTTCCTTGAAGTCTTTCCCTTTCTTGAAGTATCTTCTCCCTGATTGATATTTTTTCTTGGCCAGAATTCATTGCAGTCTTCTAGAGAGAAGAGCTTCCTCATCTTCGCTGTTCTCATCACTTCTTTCATTTTCTGATTCTTCTTCTGAGCTACCTTCTGTAGCCTTCAGTGCGTTGCTATGCTTCTTCATGCCGGAGGATTCTCCAAGCCTCTCCACATTTATCTCATGGGCCATTAGTGACCCAATGAGCTTCTCAAGTGACATTCTTTTTAGGTCATTGGATTTTTCTATGGCTGTCACCTTTGGAGTCCATGAGGCTGGTAGTGATCTCAGTATCTTTCTCACCATATCTCCGATCTCATAGGTTTTTCCAAGCCCAATCAATCCATTTGTGATGTCAGTGAATCTACTATACATCTGAGTGATGGACTCTCCTGGTTGCATCTAAAATTTTTCATATTGGGCTACCAGGATGTCTATTCTTGTCTATCTTACCTTGTCAGTTCCTTCATATGTGATTCTGAGCTTCTCCCACATCTCCATAGCTGATTTACATGCTGAGATTCTATTGAACTCTATCTTACTCAATGCATAGCATAGTATACTTTTGGTTTTGTTGTTTAGGGATATCTTCTTCTTGTCTTCTTCTATCCAATTTTCCCTACTGTTGAGTATTACAAGGTCTCCTTCTTCGACAATGGACCAAAGTTGGAAATTGAAACCTAGAAGAAAGAACTCCATTCGAGTCTTCCAGTAGTTGTAGTCTTCACCATCAAATAGAGGGGGTCTGTTGACAGACTAACCTTCTGCATACCCTTGAGCTGCCATTTATCTTTGCTCTTCAGATCGTGAGATCTTCTTTCTTGAAGAGACTTGGCTCTGATACCACTTGTTGCCCAGATAGCAAGCTCAGAGGGGGGGGTGAATGGATTGCTAAAAATCTTTTTAGAATAAAACCTGTTAATAAAAATACTTAACAGAAATACACTAAGATAGATAGTTAGCGTTAGTGAGAGTTAAGACAAACAAGCAATCACACAACAACAAGAGATTTTTATCCTGGTTCGGACCTGCTATCCAAAGGTGTCCTACGTCCAGTCCCCAAGCAACAACTTGGGATTTCAGTAACCAAGGGTACTGTCCCCCTTAAAGACTCTTACACATTCAGCAGTAGCTGGCCTTCTCTTCTATCCCCGAAGAGGTACAAATCACCACCTGATACACAGGTCTTCCTTCCTCAATGAAGGGAATAACAACCACCTGTTTCCAACAGTCTTCTCTTCACAACCGAAGAGGAACACACAGAGAATTGTGTAAAAAGGCGAATGGCCCGTAGACCAAGCTTATAGGAAACTACTTGATCTAAGGCGATGTCTGAGAGACAAAGATTTTCAACAAGAAAATCTCTCAGAACTACAGAAGCTCTCCAAAGGCTAAGAAAATGAAAAGGAGAGCTGAGAGCTAAAAGGTTTTTGGAATGAAACGAATGAGCTCTCTCTGTTGATGCTCACAAGTTTTTGGCACGATCAAAAGTGTGTGTCTCTTATGTGTATCCGTGTCTTGTTGTCTTCATGGAGTCATCAGTCTTCTATATATCTTCTCTAGAAAAATATATCCGTTGACATGTTCATTAAAGTGTTCGTTGTCTCTAAGTTTGAAGCACGTTAGACTGCATGGTCCGAAGTGTGGAACAGGTAAGCCTGCAGTCATTTAATGCTCTGGAAAATAAATACGCAAGGAGAAGATTCATCAAGATATCTTTCTCTTCAGGTTGTCCAACGTTGTGAGATCTGGTACTGGCAAAGACCCGCACGTAATAAATACTAAGGCACAGACAACTAGACTGTCTCTATGCTATCAGTCAACATTAGAAGACATGCTATAAGGATATACATCAAAATAGAAATGCCATTTTGTCACCCTGAAGGGTGTTTGCAATAGAAACACAGGTATAGAAGGCACACAGATATGTGACATGCAGAGAAGTGTTCAGTCACAATACATGTTACATGGTGCAAGATGTAAAGATATACGCGGGAAGACTTGAACTCCACAATGTTTGAAAATGTGTTTGAATATCATAGAGAGTAGATATTTTCAAATTTGTCTGGAAGGATAATAATATTATAAGTGTATGACAATACATTCAAAACATAATCGTTGTGAAGAGAGTTGATGTAAACATGAAATCAATGATATGTACATAAATGAAATCCATGGTGAAATCGATGTGATTTATGTATATAAGGTGACATCATTGTTAATGATAAGGAAATCATTGTGTTGATGAAATCGTTGTGTGAGCAAATCGTTGTTCAAGTAGACGCAAATCATTGTTTGAGTAAATCGTTTGTTTAAGTGAATGCAAATCGTTGTTTGCGACCAAATCGTTATATAAGTAAAGGCAAATCATTGTTTGCTATCAAATCGTTATTTAAGTGAAAGCAAATCGTTATAGCGTTCAAATCATTATATAAGTAAAGGCAAATCGTTGTTTGTTATCAAATCATTATTTAAGTGAAAGCAAATCGTTATAGCGATCAAATTGTTCTAGAAGAGATAGTGAATCGTTACATCGAGCAAATCGTTGTTTTACTTATCGAATCGTTGTTTTCCTTAATGAATTATTACAACGATCAAATCGTTATTTTCCTTAACGAATCGTTACAGCGATCAAATCGTTGTTTTACTTATGAAATCGATGTGAAACTGAAATCGTTATTTCACTTATGAAATTGATGTGAGACCAAAATCATTATTTCACTTATGAAATCGATGTGAGACCGAAATCGTTATTTCACTTATGAAATCGATGTGAGACCGAAATCGTTATTTCACTTATGAAATCGATGTGAGACTGAATTCGTTATTCCACTTATGAAATCAATGTGAGACCGAAATCGTTATTTCACTTATGAAATCGATGTGAGATCGAAATCGTTATTCCCCTTATGAAATTGATGTGAGATCGAAATCGTTATTTCACTTATGAAATCGATGTTCTATCAAGAAAATCGATGTGTACATAGAGGAAATGCATTCTCTGAACTTTAACTAAGGGTGTGAGAATAACTTACAAATTTTGCTTGCATTATTTCCTGTGGATGAACTTCAGAAAAGATTGTTAGAAAATATTTGTTAATGTTTTGTTAATCACCAAAATTATATATAATAAATAAAATTATATGTGGAGATGGACTAATCATCATAAGGCTCAATGACCACATACAAACCATTAATCCCTGATCCGAATGGCCACGATGCTACACAAAGACTATGGTGAGAGATCATGGAGATGTTGAACCATTCTTATATTTTATCCTTTTATTTTGATGATAACAAAACTCATGATTAACTTAAATATCATGAATATATTTAATATCATGTTTTTCTCATAAATACATCATACTATGGCACTATCATTTTATGATTTGCACTGGAAAGCTAAATCGATTGTTGTTCAATGCATATCGATTACTGACTAAGTGCCACATCGATTACTGTTTTAAAGTGAGACATCAATTACTATTTTAGTCAAACATCGATTACGTCTCACATCGATTACTGTTTAAGTCAACATCGATTATGCTTTCACATCAATTACAGTTCACTTAAACATCGATTACCTTAAAAGATCGATTGTCTGAAACATCAGTTGCGCTTCACTTAAACATCGATTATGTTTAAACATCGATTATGCTTAAACATCGATTACGTTCAAACATTGACTGTCTTAAATATTGATTGCCTCTTTATAGATCGATTGCATCATAACATTGACTGCTTCACTTAAACATCAATTACAGTTACAAATCAAACATCGATTGCTCTTCATTTAAACATCAACTACCTTTGAGCAACATCGATTGCCTTCATACATCAATTATGGTTGTTCACATCGATTGTCTTTCACTCAATTACATAAGAACATCGATTGCTTCACTTAAACATCGATTACCTTTATGAAACATCGATTGCCTCTACATTTCAAATGTTTCAAAATGTCTTTGGCGCCCAAATAAAAGTTCAAATATACTTCATATGTTTAACTTATTATTTCTCTGACTGAAGATCTTTTTTCCTATCTCATAGGATCTCTTCTTTCCTACAACAAAAGAAAAGCACCTACATTCTATTTCTAGCTATCTGCAGAAAATACAGACAAAAGACAAAAGAGGTATGAGCCACCTGACAAAAGACTTCATGAGTCTAATCATCTGCCTTGCATTTAATGTCTGCAGGACTATTCTACTCCTAGTAAAAACATCTTGGACCTACTGTTAGCATCTGCTAGACACCTGAAGATGTCTGTTAGATAGAAGAAAAAGGAAAGCATATGAAGAAGAAGATGAGCAAAGGATCCAAGAAGCTCCAACGGCTACTCTTCAACGAATCTCTTCAGGCTGCTCCATAAAAGAGAAAAGCAAAAGAAAAAGAACAGAGAGCGAACCTAAAGATCATTCAAGGAGTGTGCATCCAGTGAGCATCCAACTCTATATACACTCAAACAAGAAAGGAAGAGAGCTCGATCCTATTCAAGCTGAAGGATTCAAGCCATCTTTCTTCTTCCTCATTCTCTCTCTATGTGTCTCTGTGTTTTTAAGAGAGAGAGAGAGAGAGAGAGAGAGAGAGAGAGAGAGAGAGAGAGAGAGAGAGAGAGAGAGAGAGAGAGAGCTGGGGTTTGGCCTAAGGAGAGTTTTGTCCTGTAAACTCTTTCCTTCTTAGGCTCAGTCTCAGATCAAGCATTTCATTATGTTATCTTAAGCTTGATCTAGGGGCTTCAGATCCTAGCTTCTATGTTCAGAAGTGTTCCTCTTCGGTTGGAAGAGAAGACTTGCAGTGCAAGCGTTCCCCTTGTGTTAAGGGAAGAACCGCACTGGGGTTTGTACCAGGAGATTGGCTTCTTGACCTATAAGAGAAGTGGGTTGCCTTCTTACCCGGAAAGAGAAGAAGACCAGCCTGTGTCTGGTGGTGTAACCATGCTAGGGTTTGTTCTAGCAGGTTTGCTTCTGAGCCTATAAAAGAAGTGGGATGCCTTCTTGCCCGGGAAGGAGAAGAAGACCAGTTGGGGTGTTGGGTGCTGTATGCCCCTTGTTTAAGGGAAGACTAAGGTTACTTGGTGGTTAGTGAAATCTCAAGAGTTTGTTTGGGGACTAGACATAGGACTTCCATTTAGAAGCACTGAACCAGGATAAATCTCTGTGTTCCTTGTGTGCTTGCTTCCACGCCTTTAATTTCCTTGCACACGCTTATTTATACTAACCAAATATTTTTAAGTGGTGATTTTTGTTTTAATTTTTCAGATTACCTATTCACCTCCCCTCTAGGTTAGTCTTACTGCCAACCGTAAGTGGGCCAACAGGAGACAGTGCATACGCAGCTGGCACAGTCTCAGAAGTCGACCATCTCCACCACTGCCACAAGAGTGATGGCCTTCTACTTCAACTAGTTTCAGGTGCCTCCTCACCATCCTTCACCATCGACCTCAGCACATACTTCTCAGGTGAATACAACATTTCTTACATCTTTTAATACTCTTATTCATAATTAGTTGTTTGTGTAGCGCATTTAGAGATTAAGTTAAGTAGAAAACTAAAGAAGTCAAGTTCGAGGGCACAATATCTGAAAATATCGGTCCGATCGATATGTCAATCATTCCTACATGACCGTAGATGCGTGAGTAACCCATGAGAGTTGACAAAATTCAAATTAGATGCCCGATTTGGGCTCGACACTCAAATCACTCATATAAAAATTAATTTAAGTAGAAAAATAAGGAAGTTGAGTTCGGATGCCCAATATCTGAAATACCATTTTCATTAATTGATCGTTCCTACACGACCATAGATGTGTGAATGATCTGACGAAATTTAAATTAAACTCTCTGTTTGGACTTGGTGCTCAAATCGCCAAATTAGAAATTAAGTAGAAAACTAAAGAAGTCAGAATTGAGGTCTGAAATACCAATCCAATCAATGTGCTTATTGCTCTAGCACAATTAGAAAATGTGTGAATAACCCATGAAAGCTGACATAACCCACATCAGATTTCTGATTTGGCCTTGACACTTAAATCTCCCATTTAGAAATTAAGTTAAGTATAAAACTAATTAAACAAATAGGGCTTAGGGGCCCAATATTTGAAATATCGATTCGATCTCTGTGTCGATTATTCCAACATGACCGGAGATGTATGAATGATCTTTGAGAGCTGATGGAATCCAAATCGGTTTTCGGTTAGGACTCGATGCTCAAATCGTCCATTTATAATTTAAGTTATGTAGAAAACTAAAGAAGTCTAGTTTGGAGTCAAATATCTAAAATAGTGATCGACGTGCTGATTGTTCCAACGCGACTGGAGATGTGAGTGATCCGTGGGACCTAACATAATCCAAATTGAATTTTCGTTTTGGGCTCGATGCTCAAATCACCCATTTATTAAGTAGAAAACTAAAGAAGTCAAGTTTGGGTGCCCAATATTTGAAATACTATTTCGATCAACGTGCTAGTTATTCCAACATGACTAAAGAAATGTGAGTAACCCATTGGAGCTGACAGAATCTAAATCGGATTCTCAGTTTTGACTCGATGCTCAAATCACCCACTTAAAAAATAAGTAGAAAACCAAACAAGTCAAATTCGTGGGCCCAATATATGAAATACCAGTCTCATTAATGTGCCGATTTTTCCTACATGACTGGAGATGTATGAATAACCCATGGGAGCTGACGTCCAAATCGAATACTAGATTTGAGCTTGGTGCTCAAATCACTTATTTAGAAATTAAGTTAAATAGAAAACCAAAGAAGTCGGATTTGAGGGACCAATTTTTTAAATCTTAGTCTGATCGACATGTTGATTATTCTAACATGATCAGAGATGTGTGATTAACTCATGAGAGCTAACAAAATGCAAATCGGATCTTGGTTTGGGCTCAACGCTCAAATCATCTATTTAAGAAAATTAAGTTAAGTAGAAAAATGAGAGTTCAACCAATACTTAAGCTTTTGTTGGGTCAAATTTTAATTTTTTAATTTTTTTTTTTATAAAATTTCATTTCACATTCATATGTCTAATTTTCTTTTATATTGCATATCTTATGTAGGATCTTACTATGCGTTCACCACACGACAACGGGGGGCGAGGGTGAGGGCCGGGAGGGTCTTTCTTGATATATTTCTGATATTGCATTAAAATGTATTTCAAAATTTGTATTTGGTTGAATATTTTATTTTAATTCAATACTAAAAATTTTTAAGTTATTCTGTGCATGAATTATATATGTGTGATCATTATCAGTATGTAGTATATATGTCCATCTGATTTTTTAAAAAATTAAAAAATAAAAACTTAGCGATGGATTTGAGGGGATCTGTGACCAATACTTCAAAAGATTCAAAAATGGAGACTTCTCTAGAGAGAAAAGCTATGGGGTTTTCTTCCTTGTTCACCGTGGCCCCGTTGGCCTAGGTTCCCTCATCGCCTTCCAATTCGGAGGAGAGGGGGATTTCGTCACCTGTGCGAACCTCCCTCCCCCCGTTTCCATCTCTGATTCAATTAGAGGAACCTTTTCTTTGGAAGTTTGTCTGAGATTTCTTGAGCTCCTCCCAAAGAAGATTTTTCTTCCGCTTCGCTTAGGGGGTGCCTTTCGGCTTTACCGGCAAGGTGATCGTCAGGGTAGAGTGGTTTGGCATCAGCTTTGTTCTATCTTTAGCTTTTTTTGTCTACTTTCGTATCCTTTCTACATGTATAGTTTTTGTTGGAGTAGGTGGTCAGCGTTTCACCTCCGATCCATTGGTCCAGAGTAACCTTTGGGGTCTTTCTATGGGCAACAGGGCTTGTCGTTCCCGTTCCGCCTTCGTGAGTTGGCAACATCTCCGGCGTGCCGATGATCACACTCCCTTGCTCGTGGTCTGCAACTATGAGGCTATGCCTCCTATCAAATTGGTGAAGTTGAGCTCCCCCTACGGCAATCTTGGAAGCTGTGGGTTCGCCTCCCCCTGTCAATTCTCCGCCGTTCACTGGTGAGCTACACTGGCAGCCTAGTGCAACTTTTGTCCCCGGATTTTGTCAACCTTGATGGCGCCAATGTCGGCACCCCTTTGTTTCCCCCTCCCTGGCCGATCTCTGGTTCCTTTTCCTCTCATCGACGTCATCCGACTGTCTGCTATTTTCTTGTTTGCCGATCTCTTTCTCTTCGGGTTGAGTTCTCTTCTCTCTGTTTGCACTGTCAGTCCCTAGGTAGTATGCCTCTTGGTCTTTCTCCGGTGATGTGTGACATTTCCACCCGATAGAGGACGATGGCCACTGTTTCACCTTGTACTATTTGCGTAGGAATGAAGCAACGCCTTTTAACGTAAAAGAAGAAGAAGAAAGATTCAACAATGAATTTTTTGGGTTTTCGTGATCAATAAATTAGCGACCAATTTGAGGGAGATCAAAGACCAAACATTTAGCAACCGATTAGTGATAGATTTTTATCGTCGTTGATTTGCAATAGTTCAACAACTAAATATAATTTGTCGCCGAAACATAGAGTGCGATTAGTACTTGAAGAACCATCCTATATAGCGACCAACTAGCGGCTATTTTATCCCTTGCTTTTATTCAGTGACAAGTTCTACGATGAAAAATTAGTCGCGAATCTAGAACTATTTAACGGCCATTTCAATATTCTTCGTAGGATTATTTTACCTTCATGATCAGCAGCGATTTGAGGTCAATTTTTTTTCTCACAAATTAATGGAATTTTTTCTGACATGAATTAGGGTCCAAATTTTTTTACAACAGACATATTACATCATAGAACGGCTACTGTTCAATCGCAAATGTTGTTTGCAACCAAATATCGACCAATTTGTGATGGAATTAGTCTGGCGTAAATCTCATATATATTTTTTAGAAGAAATATTGAATACAAGAACGCACTTACATTATAGTTGCAAACGGGTTCATAAAATTTTGAGTTGGATTCATAAAATTTTAGATTAGACTCATAAAACATATTATTCCATCTTAAATGAATCAAGAGAAGAGAGTGTTCTTGCAATAAATATTTATTTTGTTGTAGCGAGATATGATGTAGTGGTGCTCATTCTGGTAGATGTTTTGGGCGGACATTAAGGGTCTGTTTGTTTCCACGTAAAATCTCTTACCAGAAAATGTTTTCCAAGAAAACTTCATAAAATCAGTTATTTGGTTGACAGAAAATTTGATACACGAAAATGTTTTCTTTAAAACTCACGGATTTTGGCATCCGAGGAGAAATCCCGGACGCCGTTTTCTTTCGTTTCCGCCTTCCTCTTCGTCTTCGCCCTTGTCCTCCCCTCGTCCAGTCAGCAACCGTTTTCGCCTTTCTCGTTGGCAGCAAACATAGCAAGCAGCAGCGGCAGCGGCGGCGTCTCCACCCTCCTCGGTGCCACACAAGGGGAAGAGGAAAGAGACGGCGGCGACGACGTCTTCTCCCCCTCTGCCACCCTCTTCTACCTCTGCGAGGTCCTCCTCGCTCTCTCCCACGTCCACTCCCTCGGCATCGTCTACCGCGACCTCAAGCCTGAGATCGTCCTCGTCCAGGCCTCCGCCGTACCCGGCACGGGCGGGCATGAGATCGAGAGGCTGGAGCCTACGGATCTGGCGATGGAGCCGATGTCGTCGTATATGGTGCCGGGTATGAGCTGGGGGTCGCCATGCACGCTGGGCTTCTCGTGATCAGCTGCTACGTCGATGAGCACACCCGGTGGAGAAGAGAGGGTAGGGGGAGGTGACGATGGGGTATGGGAAGCCGGAGGGGCGGGGGAGGAGGGGCCGCCGGGTGGTAGTGGAGGAGGAGGGATGGGAGAAGGAGGGCAGCGCGAAGGGCTGGAGGTTGAGCTGGGCACAACATTTCTGTACTTGCCGTTGTCGGGTCCCCCTTCTCACCTCCGCCGCCATCGATGGCCTCCAGGTTCTCCAGCTCGAACAGGTCCGAGCTCACACTGACAGCTGCCAGAGGGATCGGATTTTCGCCCACAGCTGGTCAGGAAGCTGGCAAGTCGGGCACCGGGCGAAACCAGCGGCTTCTTCTGTAGCTCGCCGTAGAACTCGGATGCTCGAAACCGGGTGGAGCCCCCGGTGGTCTTCTTCCTCCCTCCGGGGTGCCCTGCTTCGGCGTTCTCCTCAGTGGGTCGCCGGTCCGGATGGGCCTCGGCGGCGGGGGAGTATCGAGTGCTGTCGAGTCATAGGAGGAGGGCCCGGCGCTCAAGCTGGACCTGGAGGAGGTGGACGCCAGGGTGGCGGAGGACCAGTCCCCACGGCGGCTTGGCGCTCGCCTCTCAAAGACCGTCGTGCTCCTCACGGCGGCAGCTTCCGCTGTGACAGGACAAACAAATGTCAGAAAATGTTTTAAAGAAAATTATTTTACTGACAACCAAATAGATACTTAAGATTTTTATTTCTTTGTAAAAGTTATTTCATAGAAAACTTTTTCCTTGTTAAAACATTTTACATAGAAACAAACAGACCCAAAGTGGAGTGGTCTGGCGTTTGTCACGGTATCTGATTAATTACAAGGTTATGGATATCTATAGTACTCACAAAGAGAGATACATGTATGACATTTCTCAGAAACTAGATTGCCTTTGTCATTAAATATTACAACATACAGCAAAATGCTACATTCGCGTGATAGGTGTGAAACATGGTTACGGATGGTGTTATTTTATGGAAGTAATTACAACAACATGTCCTACCCTGAGACAAAATTACTATACCGAGGGATGCATGCAACTATCACATTTCTGCTTTTGCTTCAACGGGCAACAAATTAAGCTGCTAGCTCCTATTCCTTCCATTAATTGCCTCAGACTCGCTCAATTGGGCTTTTGACTTGAACACTAACGTCTCCACTTGCCTCTTGGGCTGAGATTTAAGACATCGGCCCAGTTCTCCTCCTTTTTTCCCCCTTCCCCCATTCCCGCCGCTCATTCCGCGTGCCCTATCCTGACGCCATCGTCTTCGCCTCTGACTCCTCGGCGCCAATCGTCGCTGCGCGTCGCATCTTTCCGGTCGCCGTTGCCGTCATCCTCGCCGTCGCCACTGCGCTCATCCGGTAAGATGTCACGGAGCTGTTCGTGGAGCGCCCTCGGGTGAAATCCCGGCGGCGCCATTGGGGCCCCGTCCGTGAACCTGTTCCTCCCACACACACACACACACACTCTCTCTCTCTCTCTCTCTCTCTCTCTCTCTCTCTCTCTCTCTCTCTCTCATGTCCGATGAGGCCTCCAACAATGGCGACGCCACCTCTGCACCGCCGCCGGCAAACATCCTGGTGTTCCCCTTCCCGGCGCATAGCCACATCCCCCTCCTCGACCTTGCCCACCACCTCTCCCTCACCATCCTCGTCACCCCCGGCAACCTCCCGCTCCAACCCCTCCTCTCTCGCGCCCTCGCCCCTGGCCTCATCCATCCCCTCGTCCTCCCCTTCCCACCCCACTCCCTCCCGTCCCGGCGCCGAGAACCTCCGCGACGTCCCCTTCGGCGCCGCCGCCATGTCCTACGCCCTCGGCTCCCTCCGCGATCCCATCCTCCGCTCGGCCCGCTCTCAACCCTCCCCTCCCGCCGCCCTACGCTGCGACTTCTTCCTCGGCTGGACCCAGGGCCTCGCCGCGGAGCTCGTATCATAGATACAAATGGCTCTTATTTCCAAAATAGTCTCCTCTTAAGCATCATATAGAAATTTAACTTTCATTCCGGAAAAAAACACTGCACTCTTACCAGCACGTGATCATTTGCATGCATAAGCAGATGGTCATTTTTTTTAAATGCTTGATTTATTAGATATTGTCTTATTTTATTACACACATCAAAGGTGATGGATTCATGAGGACTAGGGTTCCGAATTGGTGTAACGATGCAGATCGTCTTTTAGCTGACTTACTTGCTGAACATCGTGTTAGGTGTAATGGTTTCACTAATGACACTTTCACAAAATAAGTATGGGGAATAGTGTTTGAGAAGTTCAATCAAGTGTACCAAGTAGGGTACACTAGCAAATTTAAAAAATCATTTAAAATTTTTGAAGAGACTATACCATGGAAGGCAGAATCAGCCAATCCGGATTGGATCGGCCATGACCGATTCAGGCTGATTCCTCCGATTCTAGCTGATTCTGACCGATTTTGATTAGGAATCGGTCGGATCGAATGGGGATCGGCTCTGGCCGATTCAGGGATCTGATTCGATCCTGCCTTCCATAGACTATACAATCTCTATAGGGATTTAAAAAAATAGATCAGGTTGGGGTTAGGATGACACAAATCATCTACCAATCTTTGGAACAGTTGATGCGTGGGATGTACTAGTTGTGATATGTATATTATTTTCTCATGACATCTTTTTAGAAAAAATTCCCCATACTTTTTGATAATATTTTTACGTTTAATCCTTTTCAGAGTTAGAAAGAGTACAATCATATTCGAGGCAAACTATTTCTCATATGGGAACAAATGAACCTTATTTGTTCCAACAACATGACTAATAGATATCTTGCAAGTAGTTTTCTGGCTCAGGAAGATAGTCATCCTCCATCCCAAACTAATCAACAAGATGTTGGTGATGAGGATGAGATAGACTTAGATCTGAGCATGAGTGGCATAGGTCTAGAGGATGATGCACCAAACTTTTTCACTCAGTAAACACCTATACAAACAAATGATGTGAATGATGAGACAACCTCAAAAGATGCACTAGGTGCATCTATTAGTAGGCGCAAATGTAAATGCAACCCACAACTTAACGCTGAAGTCTTTGAAAGGTTATTAAAATTGGGTGAAGAGAAGCTCAAAGTTACTAGAGAATTGGTGGAGAACGAATGTAGGACAATACCACCACAAGTTGATATTACATTGCAAGAGTTGTTAAATGTGGAGGGGATACCCCAACATTACCTTTATAGGGCCATTAATCTGTTGAAGGACAAGGATGACAGATACATCTTTCTTGCTTTGCCTAATGAAATGAGGCTTGGATGGATATTGTCCCGCCTTGAGTGATTTTATGATATCCTTTATTTACTTTCACTGCCATTTTAATGTTGTAATGATGTTATATTATTATGCTTTGTTTACTTGTTCTGCGTACTTCTGCATGCTTTATATTGTTATACTGATGTCATATATTTTCTTTTACATCGTGCATTTATATAATTTGGTTGTGTAAGTAGGTTTGAAATGACATCATCTCCTTGTACCTCCTCTTTTGATCCGGTGAAGTTTTTTTTTGGAGGAAGATGATTATTGGGATGAAGTTGAACATACAATACTAGTCCACATGAAACCACCCAAAACACTCATTTGCAAACAACCAATGCACATAGATCAAGGGAGAGGGCATAGGTAAAATTATGTACCTCTGCCTCATAATTTACAAAGTTCTTCTAAAATCTGCAAATAATAATAGCAATAACTACTATGGGGTAATGTGAAATGACAAATATTAAACCCTAAAACAACACATCAATGCATTAACTCGTCAAGTGACAAAGACACGTTCCCAACCCAACACATCAACTCATCAAACTGTGTGAACAAACACACATGACTGTGTTTAGTGGGGTACAGAGGAGACAAAGTTTGCCATATCGGATCTCGGCTTCGTCTCGGGAGGGTCAAAGAGAAGAGATCTCGAAGAGATCTCGGAGAGATCTCGGTAGATCAGGATAACATAAAAGTGTGGATCACATAGGTTCACATAAATAATTTCTTAATGAACATAGATAATTACATACATTCTCAAGTCTCAACCATGGATGACATAGGTTCACATATATCATACAACAAGAGTGTGGGAATTGAGATTCGGGATGTGCATTTTCATTTTTCTCTCCATAGGATTTTATTTTAAGCATAAAAACATTTAATTCATGACATGGGAACCCTATGTCAAAATATCTTATTTATCTGAATATCACAGTGGACCATGACTAAGACTTAGTTGCTATCAGTAGGAGAGTGGCTCTTTGGAGAAGTCATATACACGTTTGACTTTTTTCACCGGACTTTCGATTTTTAGTGTTTTATTAAGTTTATTTGAATTATAAAATTTTTAGATAGGTCAAATTATGAGGGATTAGAAAGACGCTATTTTGATGGAATTATCAAAATCACAATTTTCTTCTTGGATGAGAGAGTTGACTTTTTATTGGTAAGAGATATGATTTTTTTGATATTTTTAGTGGATTCAAATGGGGGGTACTTCCTTATTTATCTGAATATCATTTAAATAAATATTAGTATTTGTAGTTTCATTTACTTAAGATATTATATGTAAATAAGAAGATCCTGACAACCCTACCTGAAGAGGATGAGACCGAGATTCTCGCGAGATTGCTTACCATGAGAGGAGGAAGGAGGAACACAGTCATATAGGACATAGTCATGAGATCGGGTAAACAAGCACAACCATGATGAGACTGTGTGAACACAATCACACGGGTGGGGGGTCGGGGGGTGGGGTGCAAGGTTTGCCATATCGGATCTCGGCTTCGTCTCGGGATGGTCAAAGAGAAGAGATCTCGGGAGATCAAGATAACATAAAAGCGTGGATCGCATAGGTTCACATAGATAATTCCTTAAGGAACATAGATAATTGCATACATTCTCAAGCCTCAGCCATGGATGATATAGGTTCACATATATCATACAACAAGAGTGTGGGAATTGGGATTCAGGATGTGCATTCTCATTTTTCTCTCCTTAGGATTCTAGTTTCTTTTCAATTAGAAAGTGAAAAATCTCATGAGTTTATGTGATGATAGCTTAGGTTTGACCAAATCCTGATAGGTTTCGAGCAGACTAAGTGCTGTCAGTAGGAGAGTGGCTCCCTTGGAGAAGTCATATGCACGTTTGACTTTTTTTACCGGACTTTAGATTTTTAGTATTCTATTAGGTTTATTTGAATTATGAAATTTTTAGATATGCCAAATTATGAAAGATTAGAAAGTCGCTATTTTGATGGAACCACCGAAATCACGATTTTCTTCTTGGATGGGAGAGTTGACTTTTTATTTGTAAGAGATATGATTTTTTTGATATTTTTATTGGATTCAAATGGGGGGTACTTCCTTATTTACATGTAATATTAAATGATATTCAAGTAAATAAGGGATCCTGACAACCCTGCCTGAAGAGGATCCTGAGTCCTGACAACCCTACCTGAAGAGGCATCTCGGTCTTCTCGTTTCTCGGGAAGGGGCCGAGACCGATATTCTCGCGAGATCTCGTGAGAATCTCGCGAGATTGCATACCATGGTGGGGTGTTGAAGGGGGGAGGGCCCGGGTGTGGGGCATTGGGAGGGCCCGGCTGTGTGAACACAATCTCTCTCTCTCTCTCTCTCATTGTGAGAGCAAGCTCTTCGTCTTGCTGCGACCTCGGCAGGCGAGGTGCTCATTCCCACATTACCTGTTCCAGATTTGCTGTTTTTTTTTTCTCTATGCGGGATCTGATCCTAGTACTGCATGTTCTTGTTTTCATGGCCGTCTTCCTTTCGACGTTCTCTGTGGTGAATTCTTATGTTTATGGCTGGTTCTGGGTTCTCAAGTTTGCAAATTGACGTTGCCTTCTTTCCGATTGACTATTGTGTTCCTAGTGTCCAGTGCTTAGTCCAGATTGTTGCCTGCAGCTCTGTTTCCCACTCGGCCGATAAGGTTCGTCGACAGAATCGAAGTGGCAGATGTGAAATCTCTCTCTCTGTCTCTGTCTCTGCTGTGTATGCATGTGTGCTGGTTGTTGAACACCTGTTACTGTGTGTGGGCAGCGTTTTGCTTGGATACATTGGTGTTTATTTCAGTACTAGAGTTGTTGTGAGCAACACAGAAGGTCAACATGTGCTGTGCAGTAGAAACAACATTTGATATTATCAGTAAAAGAAGAAGAAACTACATATAGACTATACTGGTGATGAATTGTTATATTCCTTATGTAATCGGAACCTCTCATTCACAAGTTACTTGGAAAGGGTTCTCTGTTGAGAATTCATATGGCCTTTTCTTTGGGTAACTATGGTGTTAATCAGTCAAATAGTCTGTCACTTGTGATCCCCGGGGATCCATTCATCAAAGAATTTTATTAAATGTTAATGCAAGACTAGGATTTGTATCCTTTGCCCCTTCGTTGACATTTGCTAAAGATATTTGGTCTCTCTATGCACAAGTACATGCTATACAAGAAATAAAACAAGTCCACAAGTTACTTGCATGGGAATCTTTTTCTAATTTTTTTTTCTTTCCCGCACAAGAGATAAAATAACATAACCACATTAGGATCAGCCTACCTGTTTCATGAGCCACCTTTGTACATAGACAAGAACCTTTATTTGTGAAGGGACTATGGGGGCAATAGGAAACAGGAAACTCGTTATTGCTTGCCTTTATTTTTAGATGGCATACATTTGTTTTCATTTTAATTTCATCTCTATTGAATATTAGCTTAATTCTACGGTCATTTTCTTCAACATGCTAGCTGTATGCCAGGATTATTTTGAGAAAGTTATCAATTACTGAAAATATTCTTCAAAATTTGCACATCACACAGAATTTGAAATTACCTGGTGATACATTGTCATTTACACTTGATTCAAAATTCAGCTGGCATCCTGTTAGCTCAGTCTCTTTTATTAAGGTTAGTAATGCAGGTTGCATCTTGATAGTCATCATTTCATACCTTGCTATTTCTGAACATACGTTTCACATATTCTCTGAACCAAGGTTCGCCGCATCGGGGAATCGGGGCGAATCGGATTTTTCCTGATCCGCAACGATTTGCCTGAATCGGGCCGATTCGCATGGGAATCGGATGGGAATCGGTTCGATTCGATGGGAATCGGAAGAATCGGGTTTCTCCTGATTCAATCCGATTCGGCCGAATCGGACCGATTCGATCCGCCACGCCAAACCATGCTCTGAACTAACATTTCATGTACTTTCTTCTTTGAGTTCAATCTTAATGCAAGTTGCAATCTTGAATTTGATGCACATCACTTGCACAGCTCTTTCATTTTTAATTTGGACCACTGTTCCATTTGCTACTTGGCCATAGCATCCAAATGCCTTTGCAACTGGAGAGGCACTGAGACGCAGCACACTAGGTTATTTTGTCCAATTATGTGGAGGTCTATCATCAATAATGGTGCTATAAAATGCATGTCTTACACCTAAGCATCTTTTTTTATTTTTGGGTTTGAGTTGGATGAACATTCTCTTCACCAATAAAGTTTATTGAAAAAACACGAAGGAAGATAAAAAAATGATATGTAGAATTCTTATTTTAGTGGGAGGTTTTTTCTGGATGATATCCAAACTTTTGTCGAAAGAAATAATCTCATACATATGAAGTAGTTTACTAAATTAGGTTTCTAAAAGAGGACATAAGGTGATAACTATATTAGACTAAATTTATTTGAATAATGGGCAAAAGTTTAGGCTTGTGGAACCTCTTCAAACCTATTGAAAAATGTTACGAATAGAACTTCCCAGAATTCTGCATACAAAACATCTGAGAAAACTCAAAAATGAAAACCTACTGCAGTATTACTATATTATGCACCAAAAGTAACTAATAGCCCTGCCTTCCCTACCTGTTGAGACCCCATTCATGATTGGTATCAGTCCTTAGGGTACCCATAATCCAAAGAACGCATCAGAATTGGTTGATGGAAATGATTGAGGTTTACCATATTTGTCAACCATATATTTGTCTGGTTAATCCTTCTTCAGTCTTTCTCAATCTTTACTAGTTCCAATGGTCAATAACTTATATGACTGAAGTCACACTGGGTCAACATCTTTGCCAATAAAATTATGCCTGTCTCAGGCCGTTGGCCAGTTTCTAATTCATGAAGTACCTATAGGTTTATTCTTGATAGGAGTAACATGACACTAAGCTAATTCATAAACATGGATGCCAGTGACTCAATAGTATGAGGTAAGTACATTATTACCATATGTACAACTTTAACACAAAAATTGATTAATCACTTCCCAACCTAAAGATCATGTGAGTTAGTTTTTGAGGATAATTACATAGTCTGAGAGAATCTCGATGTGCCTTTTTCTTTTTCTTTTTTTTTTTATTGGGGCTTGGGGGAGTGGGTCACTTACTTTTCTATTGTCCTCTTACTGATGGGTTCTGTTTCTGGTGTTTTTAGTTAAAACCTGCATGATTTTGTGTGAAAAATGGAGGATGCTCTTATAGGGAGAGTTTCATCATACATATCCTGCAACATAGCTCTAGGATATTCAGGAATTATTTTTCAGTTATCGAGTGTTGTTATATTGTCTTCATGAGAAAGATACAGTAGTGCTACAAGAGGAATATTAAATCATATTATGCAGCTTAGACATTGAGTGAGGCTTACCATGGATACAGGTTAGATGTTCAATTCTCCCTAGCATAATGGCATAATGTGTTATGTGAAGAGAGGGTCCACAGACCAATTACGAGGAATCTGTCCATGCCCTGTTTAGCACATACATGACGGTATCTGTGACCCAAAGCGCGCAGTTCTAAACATGAAATTGCCTTGTGGGTACCACCACAACTTTTGTTAGCTGATGAGTGACCTGAATTTTACCCCCAGATTTTGATCTAAACTCTATTTGCATAAAAGTCCTTGGTGAATGATCTCATAGGCACTCATGCTTGTATTTTGGTTTAGTTTTGCAAAAAATAGAAGATGATGATAATGAGAATGATGAAGATGAGAATGATAATAGTAAAACAATAAATATATGAAGAAATGTTACTATTACTGTTGCTGTTGTTTTCTTTTCTGTAGGATGATTCTTTGAATTTTATGGTATTTGCTATTACTCATGGTTTCTTTTGGATTTGGATGCTGAGACTGTATTTCCACCGTAAAGAGTGTTGATATCTGTGGTATGTATCAGAGGATTTTATGCTTTACACAGAATGCTTGATTTAGAGAACTGCTATTTGAGCTATTTTCTACCTAATTTGAGTTCTCTCTTTCATCATCTACTTGTCTTTTCTTATTTTGAATGCTTTTTAAAAATTATACAAACCCCTTTACATTATCTAGTTTTTTGTGTGAGATGAAGTGTAGATTAAAGGCATAATCATTGAATGTCCACCTAAGCTTCATTTTTCTGTCGAATCTAGATGGAGCCTTTTGATCACCCACAAAACTTTGAGCTTGGGATCACATTCATAGTTGTCAAGGCGGATGTCTAGGCGCCGCTTAAGCGCTAAGGCGCTTCCTTAGCCGCTTAAAAACACCCCGCCTTTTTAAGAGTAAAAAAGGCGCCCCAAGATGCGGCTAAAGCGGCCAAGGCGCATGCCAGGCATGCTTGGGCGCACCAGGTATCTGTTCCGGCCTGTGGTAACCTTGCCGGGGGCTGAGTCTAGCCTGATTTCAGGAAACGTCTTATTTACCTGAATATCATTTAAGTAAATGTTAGTATTTGTAGTTTCATTTACTTAAGATATTACATGTAAATAAGAAAGTACCCCCATTTGAATTAATATACATATCAAAAAAATCATCTCTTACCAATAAAAAGTCAACTCTCTCATCCAAGAAGAAAATCGTGATTTAGGTGATTCCATCAAAATAGTGTCTTTCTAATCCCTTATAATTTGGCTTAACTAAAAAATTCATAATTCAAATAAATCACTATCTGGCTTAACTAAAAAATTCATAATTCAAATAATTTGGCTTAATCTGCCATATTATGATATGTCATTATCTTTATATCTGTCATATTATGATATATTTTATTGAATTTTTATTATCATATATATTTTTAGAGACATCAATATCATATAAGAGGGACACTTGAAAACAGCTCATACTTGGTTCCGTCCTAAATGCCTAGGCACCGCTTAGGCAGGCGCCTAGGCACCGCTTAGGCAGGCTGACGGGGACCGTGACTCGTGACGGACGTGGAACGAGACTCGAGACTTCAGACATCCGAAGATATATTGACATCAATTTTATTTTATTATGTATTTTTTATTTTTATTTTATTAGAGTATGTTCTAGCCAAGTAGAATTAAATATCTAGTTTCATGGCAAGTGGGGTTTATTTGTGGGTCTAGGACAAGATTATCATTTGTCATTTGTCCAAGGATATTTTGGTCCAGTGTAAAGATGAATAGTAGGGTTTTATGGGGCTTGTCCTATATATACTTTGTACGAAGCTTTTGGGAGAAGAGGGAATAGACGAAGAAGAGAAAACAGAAGTTTCTTGGGGCCAAAGCCGCCTGCAACTGTGTGCAACCTTCTCCTCTCTCTCAACCCCTCTCATCTTCGTCTGCTCCTCCTACCTCTTCTTCCCTTCTTCCCTGCACGATTTCCCCTCCCTGCTGGCTGTCTTCCCGTTCTCTGGAAGCCTATGCATTCCCCTTCCCCGAACTCCCCCTCCCTGTTCTCTCTCTCTCTTCCTCAGAACCCCCCTGCACGAACTCCTTTTCCCCTTCCCTGTTCTCCCTGCTCTCCCTCCCAGAACCCCCTGCGCATCCCCCCATCCCAGTTCCCTCTCTCCCCACTTCGCCTCCCCCTGCGCTACTCCCCCTCTCCCAGTCTCTCTCTCTTCTCCCCAGCTCACCCCCGCCCCTCGCGAAGCCCCGCGCCGGCGCCCCCTCCCCGCGCTCACCTCCCGTCCGTGTTCGTGGAGCCCCGCGCCGTGCGCGCCCGGGCTCCACCTCACCCCGTCGCCGCCCCGGGCCAGCATCGCCGCCGGCCGCGCCCCCTCCATCGCGCCAAAGCCTCTGCACGGGTTCCTCCCTGAGCTCCCCGCGTCACGCCGCCTACCTTCGCCGAGCGCACAGGAGTCCTCTGTGGATGCCCCAGCTGCATGACCTCCCTGGTTGCGTCCATCCGGTCAATTTCCCCCACTCCGGATCGGGCTCCTCCTGCTCGGGTGCTGCCTGCGACCGGAGGCTTGGCTAGCGACGCGGATCGGCCGTAACAGGTTTGTCCCGCATCACAGGCGCCTAAGCGCTTATGCAATCTGAGACCCCAACTACGCCTTGGTCGCCTTGACGCCTTGACAACTACGATCACATTTAGTGTTTTATTTATTTGATAGTTTTAGGAGAAACTACTACCCACTTTCAAATAAAGATAGTTTTAGAAGAAACAAGTATCAATATAGTGAGAATGGTTTTCCTTTATTTATCATGTTTGCAGCCTAGATAAATTAATAAAGGACTCAGAGGTTTGGAGCATTGTAAAGGGCATACCTAGTGCACGAGGCTCCCGCCAGCGCTAGATCTGGGGAAGGGACAATGTATGCAGCCTTACCCAACAAGTGAAGAGGCTATTTTTGATTTCAAACACTTGACCTCCAGGGCATGCAGGGGCAACCTTACTGTTGCTCCTTGGCCCACACTTCAGATTTGGAGCATTGTCATCATTATGTTGTTTTCTAGCTTAAACAATGAATTTCTAAAGGAGTCAGAATAATGCTGCCATGAAATGGTTAGAATGCTTTAGGTTGTGATATCTTGGAGTAGATATGCCGCAAAACAAAGCAATGGTTTTGATAGTTACCTTATGTTGACCACTTGGACTTCTAGACATGGTTGTAAGTTTTGCCCGAAATCGACACGAAGTTGGACCGGAACACTATTCCGGCCTGACAGTTCAAAAAATAATAATATTTTATTAGTTTTGGGAGACACCCGAAACCGCCGAAATTGGGCGAAACCCGACCGATTCCTAATTTGATACCCGTCATATATATGGAAAACTTTCAATAGTTCAATCCCTTTACATATACATAATACCTTATTTATCTTAATATTATTTAAGTAAATGTTAGTATTTGTAGTTTCATTTACTTAAGATATTACATGTAATAAAGAAGTACCCCTCATTTGAATCTAATAAAATATAAAAAAAATTATCTCTTACCAATAAAAAGGTCAACTCTCTCATCTAAGAAGAAAATCACGATTTTGATGATTCCATCAAAATAGTGACTTTTTAATATCTCATAATTTGATATTTCTAAAAATTTCATAATTCAAATAAACTCAATAGAATACTAAAATCTAAAGTTCGATAAAAAAAGTCAAATGTGCATATGACTTTTCCAAGGGAACCATTCTCCTATTGACAACACTTAGTCTGTTTAAGATCTCTCAGAATTTGGTCAAATTTAAGCTATCATCACCTAAACTCATGAGAATTGCCAAACCTAAGCTATCATCATCCAAACTCATGAGAATTGTCACTTAAAGGACTTCTCATGAGTTTGGGTGATGATAGTTAGATTTGACTAAATTCTGAGAGGTCTTAAGCAGACTAAGTGTTGTCAGTAGAAGAGTGACTCCCTTGGAGAAGTCGTATGCACGCTTGACTTTTTTTACCCGACTTTAGATTTTTAATATTCTATTGGGTTTATGTGAATTATGAAATTTTTAGATATGTCAAATTATGAGAGATTGGAAATTCGTTATTTTGATGGAATCATCGAAATTGTAATTTTCTTATTAGATGAGAGAGTTGACTTTTTATTGATAAGAGATGATTTTTTTGATATTTTTATTAGATTCAAATGGGGGGTACTTCTATATTTATATGTAATATCTTAAGTAAATGAAATTACAAATACTAACATTTACTTAAATGATGTTCAAGTAAATAACCATGCCCTGATATGATGTTAATATGCATCTAATATTCTATTAACATATCACACACATATATATCTATCACTTAATCTAATTTCTTTGAATCTTATATGCATATCTACTGTTTTTTTTTGGTGTTGTAATGATTTTTTATATTTTATCAAATTTTTTAAAGTTTTTTTTTACATTTTTTGTAGTCTTTTATAGGTTTCAGTCAATTTTGGCCGAAACCGTCTCCCTCATCATTGCTTCTAGACAATTGCGATAATTGTGAAATGTGGACTACTTGTTGGATGAGTATGTTATTTCTCGTTAATTAATTGCAGGGTAACATTTTATGATGCATTTTCCATGTCCTTACTATTGAATCATAGTTGTCAAGGTGGATGTCTTGGCGTCGCCTACGGACAAAGGTGCTTTCTCCATCGCCTGAAAACAAGTCGCCTTTCAAGAGGCCTAAAAGACGCTCCAAGGCGTCGCCTGGATGGTCAAGGCGTGTGCCTAGTGCTCGTTTGGGCGCCTTGCACCGTTGAGACCCATTAAGGGTCTAAGACCCACCCAATGTCAAGTCGGATCTTAAAAAAAACAATCCCTTTTTCCCCCAGACCCATTCACAAATGGCCATGATCACCAACCCATTCTCTACAAACCCCACCCCACACCTAGGCCCTCCCCCCTTCCACCCCCCCGGCCCCCCACCCATATGATTGTGTTCACACAGTCTCATCATGGCTGTGCTTGTTCACCCAATCTCTTGACTATGTCCTATATGACTGTGTTCCTCCTTCCTCCTCGACACCCCACTAAACACACTCATGTGTGTTTGTTTACACAGATTGATGAGTTGATGTGTTGGGAATGTGTCTTTGTCACTTGATGAGTTGATGCATTGATGTGTTGTTTTAGGGTTTAATATTTGTCATTTCACATTACCCCATAGTAGTTAGTGCTATTCAAGGTTCAAGAACAAGGGGATCGGGGCCGGATCAGCCAGCCAAAAATCGATCGGATCGGTCGATCCCGATCCGGACCAATCCTGACTAAGCTAGGGGTGGCTGGATCGACCCCCTATAAAAATGGTAAAAATTTAGAAAAAAAAAAAGAAAAACATAAGAATTGCATTTATTAACTGAAATACATCAATATCAAGTGTATGATGCAATCATATATTCATATTAATGTATAAACATAAAAACATAATCAATATGTATATCGATCATACAACTGTGTACTAATGTACAATATCTTATTTACATCATTTTAGTAAATATTAGTATTTGTAGTTTTATTTACTTAAGATATTACATGTAAATAAAAAAGTACCCCCAATTTGAATCTAATAAAAATATCAAAAAAATCATATCTCTTACCAATAAAAAGTCAACTCTCTCATCCAAGAAGAAAATCACGATTTTAATGATTCTATCAAAATAGTATCTTTCAAATCTCTCATATTTTGGTCTATCTAAAAATTTTATAATTCAAATAAACTCAATAGAACACTAAAAATTCAAAGTCCGATAAAAAAAGTCAAATGTGTATGCGACTTCTCTAAGGGAGCCACTCTCCTACTGACATCAACTAAGTCCTGGTCAGTAGGAGAGTGACTCCTATGGAGAAGTCACATGCACTTTTAACTTTTTTCATCGGACTTTGATTATTTAGTGTTCTATTGAGTTTATTTGAATTATGAAATTTTTAGATAGACCAAATTATGAGGAATTAGAAAGACGCTATTTTGATAGAATTACCAAAATTGCGATTTTCTTCTTTTATGGAAAAGTTCACTTTTTATTGGTAAGAGACATAATTTTTTTTTATATTTTTATTGGATTCAAATGTGGGGTACTTCCTTATTTACTTGTAATATCTTAAGTACTTACTGAATCGGCTTAGACTCAGCCTGGAATTGGCTTGGACTCAGCCCTTGGCATGGTTACCCCGGATCGGATCGGTCGGCCCAAAACCAACCCGAATCGACCGATCTGATCCCGATCTGGACAATTTTTGATACCTTGGTGCTATTATTATTTGCAGATTTTAGAAGAATAACTTTGTAAATTATGTGGCAGAGGTTTGTAACTTTACATTTGATATTTCTTTTATATATAATTATTTCAATATTTCCCTCTTCAATTTTTGTGATATGTTATTGCAATAATGTCTATTACTTTATGATCTTTTCTATTTAATTTCTATGAGCATTATATATTTTTAGAGAAATAAATATTATATAAGGGAGAGTCCAGATTGGGCGATCATCTTTGGCGCCTAAGTGGCGGAGCCCAAACATGCCTTGGTCGCTTTGACAACTTTGTGTTGAATGTATTTATGTTGAGCCCAAACATGTCTTGGTCGTCTTGACAACTGTGTTGAATGTATTTATGTTCCGCTTTTTAAATTTTTATTAGCCTTCCATGTATGATTAGGAAAGATGAGAAATGGAGCATTTCAACTTACAAGAAAACAGAACAAACTAAAAGAAAAGCAGGAAGATCCTCTGCTCAAATAAATTGGGGATGAAAATGAAATATTTTTTTGGTATGTATTAACAACATGATGATGTTGCTTAGTCATAAAAACTTGCAGACTATTATCCCATTTTCTTGTGTTTCACTTGTTTTACAATTTTTAACGTCAAGGTAACATTAGGCGACGCGCCGCAGTGGCGTCCGATTGCCATGTCAAATAGGCAAAAGTTCCCGTGTGGGGTTCGGCGAACACGGGTAAAGAAGTTAGTTCAATAGCGTAGAATTCGTCTAGCTATTCGGAATATAGGAACCTTAACGGACAAGTGTTTAGAGTTAGTTAAGTTAATGAAGGATAGGAGGGTTAGCATAGTATGTCTACAAGAAACAAGGTGGAAAGGATCTAAAGTTAAAGATATTGATGGATATAAAATTTGGTATACAAGAACTAGTAACTCTAGAAATGATGTGGCTATAATAATAGATAAAGTTGTAGAAGTTAATAGACTGGGGGATAGACATATTTTGATAAAACTTATCTTAGGTGAGGTTATTTTGAATGTAGTTAGTGCATATGCACGATAAGTGGGTTTAGAAGAGGGCATTAAAAAGTAATTTTATGAGGCTATTGATAGATTGATCTAAAATATCCCTAATGAAGAGAATTTTTATCGGTGGGGATCTTAATGGCCATGTGGGTAAAAGTAATAGAGATCCTAGAGGATATGAGAGGATTCATGAAGGATTTGGTTTTGGCGAGAGAAATGATACGGGTACTACTATTCTTGATTTTGCTATGGCCTATGATCTAATAGTTGCTAATACCTTCTTTAAAAAGTGAGAAGAAAATCTAATAACATACAAGAGTTAAACGCATAAGAGTTAAATTGATTATTTTCTTATTAGAAAGGCCGATGGAATTTTGTGTAAAGATTGCAAAGTTATCTTTGAATAGAGTTTAGCCCCACAACATAGGTTAAGTAATGGATGTCATTATCCCAAAATTTAAAAGAAAAACCATCATAAATAATTGTTCTAAGATTAAGTGGTGGAATTTGAAAAGTAAAAATTTGGAAACATTTAAAAATCATCTAATAAAAGAAAATATTTAGAATTTAGATAAAAAATTAATGTAATGTGGAATAATGTTACAAATTGTACGAAGAATGTAGCAAAACAACTTAGGTGAATCTAAAGGCAAAATGAATGTAGAAAGAGAGACTTGTTAGTGGAGTGATGAAATTCAAAATACTATTAGAGTGACAAATACAATGCTTATATATTGCTAATAAAGTTTATTAGTGTTAACCAAGTAGCTTTATTAAAGCCAGAAACATTCATCATAATGTTTTACTGGTCAATGACATTGTGAAAGATTTGCACTCACCTAAACGAGGGAGAAGAATATGTTTCAAGGTTGATCTAATTAAAGAAGGCATTTGACTTTGTCTATCGGAATTATCGATGGGGGGCATGGGTTTTCCAGAGATTTGGATTTCTTAGATTCGGGTATGCATTGATAGTTCGTTGTTTATAGTTCTCTTTAATGGATCTCCCATTGCGTTTTTTTCGTAGCACCAGTGGGATCAGGCAAGATCCACTTTCCCCCTACTCAATTGTTTACAATTGTTATGGACGGTCTATCTTGCATTTTGATTTAGACAGTTCAACGAGCAGGTGATATAAGAATTTTTCACATTATTTTTGTGTTGTAAGTGGGTTTTTTTTTGGAGTTTCTACGTTAGTGGGAATCATATAACCCACTAACCCCACGAAGACTTTCCGTAATAGACATTATTGCAATAACATATCACAAATTAGAGATAAAAGAGATTGTTTTAAGGCTTCGCATGCTAACAAAAATAATCAAACTATAGAAGCTTATAAAATAGCTAAAAAGAAGGTTGAGAGAATAGTTAGTGAAGCTAAATCTAAGGCATCTGAAGAATTATATAATAAATTAGGAACTCGAGAGGGTGAAAATGACATATTTAAACTTGCTAATTAAGAGAAAGGAAAAGTAGAGATCTAGATCATGTTCGTTACATTAAAGATGAAGATCGAAGGATTTTAGTTAAGAATTTAAAGGTTAAAGAGAGATAATGTAGCTATTTTTAGAAATTTACTTAATGGAGATTGTTTTAAGGATGTCTCTTTAGAAGAGAACCAAGAGTCAATAAAATTTGATAAATATCAATATTTCAGGCATATTAAGATGTCAGAAGTGGATGATGTTTTACGAAAAATGAAATTGGGTAAGACTTTAGGACTGGATGGCATATCTATTGAAGTGTGGAAATGCTTAGAAGATATTGGAATTAAATGGTTAACTAAACTTTTCAATAAAATTTTGATGGAACGGAGAATGTTAGAAGAATAGAGAAAATGTGTTGTGGTTCTTTCTATAAAAACAAAAGGGATATTCAAAGCTGCAATAATTATCGTGGAATTAAGTTTATGAGTCACACTATGAAACTTTAGAAAAGAGTAATTGAGAATCGAATGCGATGTATGACTACTGTATCAGAAAATTAGTTTAGTTTTATGCTAAGTAGATCTACTACAAAAGCTATTTTCTTATCATGACAGTTAATGGAGAAGTATAGAGAGATGAGAAGAGATTTATATATGATTTTTCTTGATTTGGAGGTGTATGATCGAGTACCGAGGGATTTGATTTGATGGATATTAAGAAAGAAGGGAGTCTCTCAAGGATATATTAACTTGATTCAGGATATGTACGAGGGTGCTACTACTAGCGTGAGAACTATTGCTGGAGAGACTTGTGAATTTCTGGTCACTATAAGTTTGCATCAAGGTATCACTCTAAGTTCGTATCTCTTTGCTCTGGTTATAGATGAGGTAACAAAGTAATTGCATGATGATATTCTTTGTGTATGTTATTTGCAGATGATATTGTCTTAATTGATGAGAGTATTAATGGTTTAAATATTTAGGTAGAAAGTTGGAGGCATGTCTTGAAGTCTAAAGGTTTTAAAATTAACAGAAGTAAGTCAGAGTTTATGTATTGTAATTATAGTAATGAGAAAGTGTTACAAGAAAATATGGTTTAAATTGATGGACAAGACATATCTAAAGATAGCAACTTTCGATACTTAGGGTGTATCATCCAAGAGAATGCGGAGATTTATGACAATGTGTTACACAGGATTAAGGCAGGCTGGCTAAAATGGAGAAGTGCATTAGGAATTTTCTGTGATCTTCGTATACTAGTGAAATTTGAAGGAAAATTTTATAAAACAGTAGTGAGGCCTACTTTATCATATGGTACCGAGTATTAGGCAATGCAAAATGAACACATTAACAAAATGTGTGTAGAAAAGATAAAGATGCTGAGATGGATGTGTGGTAAGACTAAGAAAGATAAGATTAGGAATGAGCACTTCCGTGAGGATTTAGGGATAACTTCAGTTGATAGAAAAATGAGAGAAAATGGACTTAGATAGTTTGGACACGTATACCATCGCCCTAACTGTGCGCTGGTTAAAAGATGAGATTAAATCTTAGTGGATGTCAGTAAAAGAGTTAGGAGAAGACCTAAAATGAGATGATACGATGTTATTAGGAAGGACTTGAACTTCTTAAGTTTAAACACGAGTATAGCACTTGATAGAAATTTTTCTATCTAGCGGAAAAAGAATTCATGTAGCCGACCCCAAATAATGGGATAAGGCTCTGATGATGATGATGAATGTGAAGGTAACATTAAGACATTATTATTTCCTTTTGATCTGTCTGATTTTGGTGCAATCTTTTCTTTTCTTAATATATTTTATGTTCTGGATCATTTTGTTTTCTCTATAAGATTATATGCTGTTGGATTCCTCTTAAGGATTTGGAGGATGAGATCATTCTTTGTGTATGTTCCTGAAAGAATGTAAGTTTTAAAGTGTTAATTTGTATTTTCAGGATAATAGGTTGGTTTTAATAGTTTGTCATTATTCTGGGCTTGCACCGATGGGGGATGTAGCAAGAGACCTGACTGCTGGAACTGTTGGTGGGGCCGCACAATTGATTGTTGGGCATCCATTTGACACCATCAAGGTGAAACTTCAAAGCCAGCCTGCTCCACTTCCAGGTCAGAGTCCAAAATATTCAGGTGCAATGGATGCGGTTAAGCAAACAATCTCTGCTGAAGGCCCAAGGGGTTTATATAAAGGAATGGGAGCCCCACTTGCCACTGTTGCTGCTTTTAATGCTGTTCTCTTCACTGCAAGGGGCCAGATGGAGTCACTATTGAGGTCTGAACCTGGTGTCCCACTTTCTGTGAACCAACAAATCATATGTGGTGCTGGTGCTGGAATTGCTGTTTCCTTTCTGGCATGCCCAACAGAGCTGATCAAATGCAGGTTAGTGTCTTTTACAATTCTATTTGCCCTGCAATCTTTGCCACTTTCACTTCTAATCAGTTCAGATGTTTAATAATGACAAACTTATATTGCTCCAGAGTTATGACTTGTGATGTTGCTAAACTCCAACATTCTGCTATAAAAGGATGGCAGATATCCTTCTGTCACTGAACTGAAACGATCCTCAGATGATAGGAGTTTAAAGCAAAGAAGATAAGTTCTTTGCCTTCTGAGAGAAAAAACATAGAAAGAGTGGGAGAAACATAGCCTCTATTGATTTGTAAAAGAAATATATGTACCAGGCATATTAAAATGTATACAAAGACAAGGTGGCTGTTCGCACTTTGAACTTCATATAGTGCCTTTAGGACTATTGATTACTTCATTGGAATCTGCCACTTGCCAGCTTTCTGCAGACAAGTCCTATGATAAACTACTCAAAAATAATTTGTTTCTCCCAGCCAACAACCTAAATGAAGACCAGTAGGACTTAGCTCAGAAATGCTTGTGACACAATTTTTATTTTAAAAGCAAATAACCAAAGGCTAGCATCAGGAGAGCTCACCCCACTTCAGAGAAGTGGAATTAGGGGTGTAAATGAGCCGATATGTTCGACGAGTAGTTTGAAACTCGACTCGATAAAAACTCGGTCTGACTCGTTTATTTAATTAACGAGTCGAACTTGAACAAAACAAAAAGCTCGATTCATAAACGAGCCGAGTCTGAACACATGTGAGCTCAGCTCGATTATACTCGTGAACAGCTCGTTTAAGAGCTCGATTAAATACTCGTTAATAGTTTGTCTAAGTACTCGCTAACACTTCGTTTAAATATTTCTTTAAATATAATAAGTATATATTGATATAAAAATATTTATTTATTTTTATACAGTTATTATTCCAATATAAAATATTTATGAGGGCTTAAATGTCATAGACTAAATCCAGTGTATATACACAAATTATGCAAATGAGGGTATATACACAAATCATGTAAATAGGGGCATGAACACAAAATTTAGTGTTGTAAGGTCCCCCAGCATATCAAACATCTTCCTCCTAAGATCGACCCGCGCAGTAGGTGAGCCCCCCGATGGGGTCGAGGGGCGCATTGTCGGCCACTGGCATCTCCGGCGACCACTGTGGACCATCTGTCAATGGCAGACGGTGCTCTCAGAGGCTGCAGTACCATCACTGATGGTGCAGAAAAGGGGGATCTAGGCAATGTGCGAATGGGAGTTGCAGCATCGCCCCTACCTTGTCATGCACCAATCCCCTCCCTCGTGGTGTCTTATCTATTAATCTCATATTGCTTGTGACAAATTATGAATATATTTCAAACATTATATTAAAATAGTTAAATTAAGTAACTTATCAAAACTATTAAGATACGAGCTTGAAATAAGATAAATTTAGGTCTTATGAACGATCAGTTTTTTTACTTATAGATTGGATTGGACTTATTTATATATGCGAACTCGCAAATTCAATTAAGCTCGTTAAAATACCTGTTAAGGGCTCGAGCTTGAGAGTATTTAAACGAGCCGAGTTTGAATAGGCATTTTCAATACTCGATAAAGCTCGAGCTCGGCTCGAACTCGATTAAAAGTTAACGAACAGAGTTTGAACAGCATACTACTCGGCTCGACTCGGCTCGTTTACACCCCTAAGTGGAATGGACCCGCTCCATCAAGCTTGGCCCTGATGAGAATATATTTCATAAGAAGGAAAAATTACATCAGCTGGACCAAAAAGCTAGGTGCGAAGTGAGGGACAATCAGACTTATCTTAATCTGAAAGAACCCTTCACATCAAAAGGAGGGCGCAGCCCAGTTGGTCCAAATATGAGGGTCTGGATACACATGGAAAGTTGGCTAATCTATGAGCAGGCTGGTTGCCTTCACGAAAGATATGACAAAAGGAGACATTCATGGCTGATGAAATAGCTAGGATGTCATTCAAGATGAGCAATAATTTCCACGGCTTCCGGCTTTCCCTTTGATGATATCAATAAGACAAGCGGAATCAGACTCCACAATGAGGCATCAAACATCTTTAGCTAAGCAGCATCGAAGGTCATCCCTCGACACTATCGCTTCAGCAAGCAGGCTTGAATCAGCATTAAATCCACAA
This sequence comes from Colocasia esculenta, assembly GCA_014218235.1. Classification (NCBI taxonomy): domain Eukaryota; kingdom Viridiplantae; phylum Streptophyta; class Magnoliopsida; order Alismatales; family Araceae; genus Colocasia; species Colocasia esculenta. The sequence goes on along the minus strand of CM024761.1, from coordinate 41,267,723 downwards.
GCAAAAGCCAAGATCAGATCACCATTGTGATTCCGCAACATTCTTGCGCCTCGTTTGAATGCAACGTCAATGTTCAGCTTCAAAGAAGGCCAAGGTGGCTTCAACCATCGTACAATAATTGGGCAGCAGTGAGTGACCACAGGTGTGATGATATTCCAAGACAATAAAACGAGGCGCAAGGCACATGGCAAATAGGAGGAAACGGGGAAGAACTTGACAGCCAATTTGAGATGCCCCAGGACTACATTTGTGACCGCTGTCGCAGACATTTTCCTCCCCTCATGAACAGCTCGATTTCTGCTGATCCATAGCTCCCATAGGATAGCCTGAAAGATAAACCTCTCGAAAACCCTTGTAGAGAATTGTTGCTGCAATGCCGCTCCATGCAAATCATTCTTTTGCCTACTCTTCTCTTATCTCCAGAAATTTATCTAGTTTTCATAATTCTTTTCCAAGGCAATAAGGTATGAGGTTGAGTGTCTCAGGTTGGAGTTAATATCTGCATGATATAATGTTGGTTACCATGCGACAACATCCTTGTAATGATGACATCATTGCCTATATGTTGGATATCTCCTATCCTGGGGAAGATTAGTGCTTCCTGCATACCTAGGTGGTGTGCAGCAAGTGTGGTGTGGGTTGCTGTGCTCCCCCCCACGCAATTGGTCCACATGGGTGAAGACATTCGGATAAGCTAGTCTCTACTAAACAAATAAAAAAGAGTACATAAGACCCTAAAACACGTCATCTTGTCCCCATGGCTCGTCAACCCAAAGTGGGCCATTAATCAGATGGGCAATTGGCAAGCAACATCTCACTTACTGCACACATTGCAACAAGTGTTACTGGAGAAAGATTTATTGACATTTGTCCTTTTTTCTTTGCAAAATGATTCTATTTTTAAGCTTCACATTTTCTGTGCATGGTTGTCGTTGAGGGAGAGTGAGCACCTAGCCTGGTAGCATTCTTGCGTAAGATACCTTGATGGGGTCACATCTTCCTGGAATACTTTAAACTCTACAAAGTCATCAGGATAGACAGGGGAAGGAAATGTGGTAAGAGAGCAACTACGTTAAGATTTGCGTGTCGATGGTCGCAGTTCTTATGTTCACCATATGTAAAACATTCAACAGGTTGCAAGCGCAGAGTGCCTTGGCGGGTTCTGGATCCTCGTCTTCAGCTGTGAAGTATTCAGGTCCGATGGATGTTGCTAAGCATGTTATTAGATCAGAAGGAGGCATGAGAGGCCTATTTAAAGGCCTGGTTCCAACTCTGGGACGAGAAGTTCCAGGAAATGCTATAATGTTTGGTGTCTACGAAGCTGTCAAACAGTTCATCGCTGGGGGCACGGACACTTCGGGGCTCGGAAGGGGCTCTCTTATCGTGGCTGGTGGCTTGGCTGGGGCATCCTTCTGGATATCCGTCTATCCAACAGACGTAGTAAAGAGTGTTATTCAGGTAGATGACTACAGGAATCCCAAGTTCTCCGGTTCAGTTGATGCCTTCAGGAAGATATTGGCATCAGAGGGTGTGAAGGGTCTCTACAAAGGTTTCGGTCCGGCAATGGCACGAAGTGTTCCTGCGAATGCAGCTTGTTTCTTGGCATATGAGATGACAAAGTCCAGTCTCGGATGACCCTCGCAGCTTTGGACAACCTACCCGGCAGAGATGGTGAATCGCCAATGTTAATTCTTTCTCCCAATTTGAGTCTATTTTGGGAAGGATTTCCGGTTAACTCTGCAAGCATTTCCCTTCAAATATTCATCATGTCATTCATTTCTTCTAACCATTGGATGATTCCTTCGGTGATGGTTTTATAAAGTTGCTTCTTTATCAACTAGTCTTTGAGTTTTTTTGCTTTGATTTTCTGTTGATTATCCTCTTTACCGTTCTTTAGCCTTTCCTTCCTTCCTAACTGCTGAAATTATTTGAAAGCGTTTCAGATATTTTCTTGCACTTTAAATGAAACGAAGTCCTTTTTTAATTTCCCGTAAAGTACATATGATGAGACAGGAGTAGCAATCTAATCAACTTGAAAAAAAAATGCATACCAAGTTTATGTTTGACTATGGTTTTATGTCATTTATTCTACTAGTATAACTACTTATTATTATTATTATTATTGTGGTTCTTGGAGTGAAATCATTCAGAAGTGACTCCAGCATCAAATTGGAGCAACTTATATCAACATGAATGAAATTAAATAGTGCATAAACCTTTGAATTTAGTACAGGAATTTCTTACGATATTTGAGGAGGGTAAGAATGTCCAGGCATATGGCGATTGCTTTATTGCTATCACGGTTGGCCAAATCGCACTATACTTTGAGCCATGACACGGTCGGGCCACCTCAATAGGGTGACTCGGGCGTGTCGCAATGGCACGTTGTGGATTGGTACGGTCCTGTCTCCATAGGCCTATTTTTTTTCCTTCCTCGTATCACATCCAGTGCATCTAAGGGGTTTAAATTGTGTCTAATTGAGATGAAATTTTAAACATAAATTAATTAAGAGATGATACAAATTATAGTAATTTTAGTTTAATTTTTTAAATTAATTTTTCATGTAAAAATTGTCTTAAAGATTATTAGATTGACTTAATTTTAACATCTAAGGGATCTAAATGGTGTCTAATTGAGATAAAATTTTAAACATAAGTTAATTAAGAGATGATACAAATTATAGTAATATTAGTTTAATTTTTTAAATTAATTTTTTTATCAAGTAAAAATTGTCCTAAAAATTATTAGGTTGACTTAATCTCAACATCTATATATCAATAATTTTTATATTTATATTTTTAGTATCAGTACATTTTTTTTGATAATTATGATGATTTCAGATTTGATTTTATTTTTGAAATTGAATGTCATTCTGTCGAAGTGTGTATAATCAAAGATAGAATCAAACTTATATTAATAATATAAAATATTTTAAAATTAAATATAATTATATTTTATATAAGTGGTCATGTCTTACGTATAATTTGCTATCACTTTTAATTTTTTAGTGTCATATTAATATTTTATTATAAGTTTTAAAACGTTATAGTTTTGTTTATGTTTTCGGATTCTTAGTGTTGATCTAATAGAATACATTGGTCATATTAGGAACAACTTTTATGAAGAGCCTAAAGACTATATCACTCTCGTTCAGGCTGTAGAGAGGTCTCACTCGCTACTGGTTTGGATCACGATGTGAGAGAGAAAGTCAAGATTAATCCACTGTATTTTTAAGCACAAATATTTATTTGATGTGATTCCAGTTGGAGCTCATAGAGGAAGTCGTGGGAAACAACTTTCATGAAGAAGTCTCGACGAGATATGCCTTTGTTTGGGATGTGGAAGGCATGATAATCCCGTATATGCAGATCATGATATGAGAGAGAATGTAAAGAATAATCTGCTATAACTTTGAGCACAGATTACCAATTGAGGTAATTCTACTTCGAAGACGAAGCTGATGAAGAGTAGAACAATTTTGATGAAGACCTCGTGAGCATATCAACTCATTTTCAGGTTGTAGAAGGCATGATATCCCTGATGATTCTTGAGGATATGAGAGAGAAATGTGAGAGAGAAAAGATGCAGCGTTTAGAATGACTTTTCTAGTTTTGGGGCGATGGAACTTGGTGAGCGGAGTCTCTAGGGGTCTCTTCACGTGGTGGTAGCCTTCTCCTATCCTATAGAGTCCTAGCATGTGTTTAAGAGAGAGAGAGAGAGAGCCCAATCTCGAGTTAGAAAAAAAGTCCATGCATGAGTTAGGTTTTTCCTATCTAATAAATCTTTTTTCCCACCGTATCTCAACGGTACGGTATGATATGGTACTATACCGTACCACGGAGAATGCGGCACGGTTGATCCGAACGGTATGACAAACCATTATTGCTATTTGTATCTTGAGATTGCCAAAGCAGATGGGTTACGTGCTCCTGGAGGGCCCCACCACAAGGCCGTGTGTCTGGTGTCCAAATATTTATTGCCCTTCAGACACTTAGTATTTCTCTTATATCATTGTCTCTCAAATGACCTCCAATTAAACAAGAGAAAGGCTTATTGCACTTTCACATTGCACTTTAAGTGCAATGTGACTAGGCAAAAGCCCATGTGGCACTCCTCCCATGAGGAGTGATAAAGTGGTCATCCAATTGTTGGATGCCACATGAGCATGTTGCCTAGTCACGTTGCATTTTAAGTACAATGTGAAAGTGCAAAAAGTCTTTCTCATTAAACAAAGACGGGGTCCATCGTCGGAAGGTGTGATCCATTTTCTGAAGGAAACCCCTTAAGAGAGTAAGATGACTAGCTCATTGAAAGGGACTCCTTCCGTCAGTCTGCAAACCTATACACCTCAACTAAAAATCTTAGAGCACTCAAATTATTTGAAGCTATCCGTGTAAAATGTTCATAAGTTATACCTAATTTTGAAGACACTGTTAAGTAATTCTAAAGTAGACCCTTTCTGATGCGGTTAGCGTTATCTGTTTTTGGGTATGTATGCCAACTTACAAACTTTGAGAGACATCACTTACAGTAGAGAGGAGAGATTTTGAATCCACCCAACTAAATTCATATCACGCATAGTCAACCATAGGTCCTCTCGAGGGTCGGGTCTAAGTGGCTCCAAAAACAAGTCCTGCGAGAGCCGCATGCAACAGCGGGCTAGACCAAAGGCCCAGATTGGTATTAGGATAAAAGTAATGGGACATGAATATGTCATCCCCCGTACTATAGTCTTTATCCCCATGTCATTTGGTACAGTCAAAGATAAGAAAAGAAGAAATGCGTTTGGTACGAAAGAGGATAGGAGTAGAGATAAGTTGTTGGAAATTTCCTAAAGATTATTATAGTTTTTAATTTGGGTTTTATGTTCTCTTAGATCAGGTTATTCAAGATAATTTTAAGAAAATATGCACACTCAAAAGATGTATCTTTGAAGGAAACTTTGATTGTGCTATCTTCATGTAATCTTTATTATATTAAACTATAATTTATTTATTAAATTTAAAAGTAAAGAATATTTACTTTTTTAAGATGAAATCTTAATTTTTATACTTGTAGTGATCAATGTAAAAACGAATCTATTGAACATAATAAATATTATAATTTAAACCAAAGTTATATTTTCTTATCTGCATTAAAGATATTTTCAATTCTAAGTTGAACTTTGTTTTGTATGCTTAAAGTGCTAATTTTAAGAATAGTAACACTTGCAGAAGAACCTAAGTTATCTCGAGAACATTCATCAATGTTAATTTTCAATTTATCTAGTGGAAGAGCTTGCTCATGAACCCGTCTTATGCATGTTTGAATAACTTGTGTTATATAACCTGATTTTGTTTATACATTACGAAACAATCTGACTTCCTTCTTATTCAAGCATACACAACTTGTCAAGTACTTGTCTTGTTCGCAATTTTTATCAATATAAATTAATGTCAATCACATGTTTTCAAACAATGTCATTCATAAACACACCACAATGTGGGTGGAAAAAAAATAAAATGGTTATTTCTAAACAAACATAATTTGTATCCATTACAATGTTCAACATTCACCATCTGTTCAAAAATAATATCCAATGTTTAACATTCACTGTCTATTCAACAATCGTAAAGATAAACTATCCAAACACCAAAATATCTAACCATCATGATAAAACTCAAGACTTCTATCCACCAATTTCATATTGCGCATGGTTTCACATCTGTCATATTTAAGGTTCATTAAAAAGTTTAAATAAATAATAGTATAATAGTGTGCAACGTTAGAAATAGTACAACAAAAATAGTACACACAAATAATACGACAAAAAGTAGAAATAATATAAAAGCTAAATATAATACAATATCACAGTAGGTGGAGGATGTGAAAGATTTCTAGCATTCAAGATGAATGACTTGAATAAAATAGATGAATGCCTAAGTTAACATCACAATAGGTATATACTCACCTCAGCTGATAAAATATATAAATGCCTAAGTTAACTTGTTCTTTCATTCAAATCATCTTCCACATTGTCAGACTTCAATCTTAGCTAGTTCATGAGACTTGTTTTTAACTATTTTTAGGATTGATTTCTGATGAGACTTAAGACTCAATTTAAAATGTTATTGTAACTTACTTATAAATTTAGTTTAAGCTCAATTCCCATTATTTATAAATCTATGAAGAATATGGATAAACTAACCCACCTATAATTATTGGATTATATCTATAAATCTTTCCACGAGATCCATGAGGCTTTACTAATGAAAATTAAATCTAAAAAGGGATTCTAGAAGATATACATAACCTGATTGAGGTTGTTATTTTTATTTTACATGCATAGAGACTAGATAAACAGTGAAAGATAGAATTAAGAATTTGTTAAAACATGAGAAATTAAGATTGAATCATGTGGACGAGTTTTCCTGTTTGGGCCTGAGCTAAACGGGCCTCCACTGAGAGAAGAGAGGGAAGACGGTCTCCGGTGCGGACGAAGGCCTGCGAAACCAAAAGAGGATCAGGGGGGCTCGGTTGAAGAACCGGGGGGAACCCTCCGATGCCTAAGTCAGATGGGACTGTAGAGAGGCTTGGAGAAGAAGGTTTGCTGGTGTGTGTTTCGTGCGAGGGCGTGTGTGTGGCAGAAATTTCGTACCTTTGCATGGGGATTACCTGTACTTTTTATAGGTGAGGGAGACCAAGAGTCCAGGCGGGATTCTCCCCCCATGTTGATTGAGGGGATGCGTCGGTTCAGGTTTCCAGGCGAGGGGTTGCCCGTTGAGACGCCTGTTGGGATCTTTTATGGTTAATGTCGTACCGTGGGACGCGTGTCATGCTGCCTTTATTAACTGTCTGGGAGGCTAACAACCGCTTCAAGGGCTCTTGGGTGGAGGATACCGAACAGGGCTTCTGTTCGGCGGCCAGCTAGGCTGCTCGGTGCTCGGATGCGTAGCTGCACTTGGTCAGGCTACTTCAAAGGTCCGCACAGGCCCTGTTCGGCAAGCTGCATCTTTGGCCGAACAGGTCATAAGGCGTCTTGGTAGCCGAAATGTGTTCGAGAGCCTTGGGCTGAACCCGAGGACACGTGGCACGCCGCCTGAAGGCCACGCCAGCCTACTGGGTCATGATGGGCCGTGATGGGCCATGATGGGCCCTGCAGGCCTAAGTGGCTAGAAATAGCCACCACACTTGCCCCCCATGCTCTCAAGCTGTCTTGGGTGCAACGACACTTGAGAGTGGAGGTCTGCTCGGTTGTCACTTCGCATTAAATGTGATACCGACCGTGATGGGGATATCGGCTCCAGTGCGACGTCGTTAGACGCCTTTCTTGGGGACGGAATTTCCATCATGGCAGGGAAGACGTGTCGCCTGGAGAACACGGGTCAGCACATTTGAACAGTCCGTTTGGGGAAAAAACCGCCATTTTTATTTTTGGATTTCACGCTCCTCTCTCCTTATAAGGATGAGGAGGGGAGAAGGCAATGACCCACGCCTTCTAGCTTTAGCCTGAACCCTGGTCTTTCGCACTCGTCGTCTTCTTCTTGCTCCTCTGACGCTTCTCATATTTGTTGCCTTCGTCTTCTTCTCCCTCTTTGTTCCTTCCTCCACTAGTGATGTTGCAGAAGGGGAAGAGTGCTGCAGTCGCCGGAGCGAGTGAGGCAGTGCCAGGGGCATCCTAGGGGCAGAAGTATCGCTTTTTCGAGGGCCTCCGTGAGCGGTACAGGATTGGTGAGGAGTATGACATTCTCCTCTCCAAGGAAGAAGATTCGTACCTGGTGAACAAACAAGGCTGCTTCGCCCTCTCCCTCGACCTTTTGGAGGTAGGATTCTAGCTGCCGTTGCCGGAAGTGGCGAGGGCGCTGCTGAACACGTGGGGGATTGCCCCCATCCAGCTGACCCCGAACTCATGGAGGACGATCTGTGCATTCTGGATCGTCTGCAAGCTTCGTGGGGTGCGAGGCTCTGCGGACGTCTTCCGGGCGCAGTTCAACCTCACAGCCTCGCCACAGACGGGGTTGAGTTTCTACTACACCAAGCACCACCCGAACAGGATGCAGATCTTGTTCGGGGGCAAGCACTCCAACAATAAGGGATGGACGCACCGCGTCCTCTTCATTGGCTGTTGTGCTGACACGCCAGAGTGGAAGTTTCCCATTCATGTTTGGGAGCCTCGGAAGGAACGCTACCCCTTCCTGATCTAGGACGAGGCGAAGGCCTCGGACAGTTTGAACACGGTGCTGGTGAGGAACGCCGAACACTACTTGACGGAGTTTCTACTCATCAAGCATGGCCTGAGCCGACCATGGAGTAAGTATCCACCTCTTCTCTAACTTTTAAGTCATGTTAAGAGGTTGTCCTCTGACCATCTTCTCCTTGTGTAGACGTTGAAGAATTGGCCACTGGTCGGGACCAGGAAGATATGGCCGATTACGCCGAGTAGATCGCCGTCACCTCCTATGTGACCTACATGGGTGAGGACGCCCCCACAGCGGATGCAGAAGCCGAAGAGCGCCGCCTGGCTAGTCCCCGAGTTACCGAAAAAAGACCTCCGAGGATAAGTCTTAAGAGGAAGTCCGGGGCCAAGGCGGCATCGAAGGTCATGGAGAGAGAGGCCGAGGAAGAGGAGGAGGAAGAGGAGGAGGTCCCCCAGCTTCAAACCAAGAGAAGGAAGTTGGTAAAGGCGGCCGATCTGGCGAGGTCACGCAACACACCCGAGACGCAACCCCTGACCACAGAGGGGGTTGTCTCCGAGCTGGGACTAGTCGTGGTGAGCGACCAGTCTGATGATGGCTCCTCAGAGGAGTGAGTGAGGATGTCCGCGCCTCAAGGCCCTGTTGCAAGCCGAACATCAGAGGAAATCATGGCTGAAGCGTCCAGTACCACTGCAGGGGCGCTGGAAGGCAGAGCCACTACCGCTCAAGGGTTGCCCTCCGAGGTGGCCACAGAAGAGACGAACGTCGAGGAAGCATCCAGGGTCGCGGCCCTTGTTCCTCCCATCACTGACGCGACTGCTGAAGGCTGGATGCAGACAGTGGTGGTGCCTCTTGAGACCGAGCAGGCAGACGTGACCGAGAGGAAGGACCTCGGGGGTCACCTGTTGCGAGAGACGGCCAGGAGGTGGCGGCTGCTGCGGATGCTAGCGGTGCGGTTGACAGAGAGGGCCCTTTTGGCAGGCAGATGGGTGCTGCCACCAAGCACTGAGCTTGCTTCGAGGAGGACCGGATGCCTCTATCGCAGTCGTTGAGGGTGAGTTCTTCGGCGCAGCCTTCGACGTCGGTTCTGGAAGCAGCCTTGGAACGCTTCCAAGGGGGCCCGTCCACGGGCTTGCCCCCTGCCCTAGCGCTTCCCATTTGGAAGTGTTGGCTCGGTGTCAGGGGCTGGACCCGGAGGACACCCCCGAATGCTTGGAGGAGGTCCACCAGAGGGAGCTCTGTGCGGACGAGGACGCCGAAGTCGACGTGGAGGTGCTGGTGGATGGCATCACGTGGTCGCTGGGGGTGCTGAAGGGGCTCGCTCTGTGAGCTCGGGACCACCAGTTAATGTGGGACACAGAATTCGCCTTCTACGAGGAGCTCCAGGCACAGCACCAGGCCCAGGAAGCCGAGCTGCAGAAGAAGGTGCGCAACCTTCAGATAGCGCTCCGAGCTTCCGAGCTAGACCTTGCCGTCGTCCGGGCAGAGAAGGAGGCTCTTGCCAAAGTCCTGTCAGAGGCCGAGGCCCACGGGGTGGCCGAGTACAAGGCGGGGCCTGAGTTCCATGAAGATCTAGAACAATATGGCGCCACTTGCTACAAGGTGGGCCTTTAGGTCGGTGAGGACCGAGGTTGGCTACGGACGATTATGCTCGTGAAGTGTTCGCGGCCGCCCTTCGAGAGTGCCAGTGCCGTACCGGAGACCCCCGCCTGGAAGGAGTTCGTTTTGTGAACTTCAAGGCTGGGCGGATGACCCCTGGGGGTGACAAGGTTGGTCCTTCCGCGCGATCTCCTTGACCCGCGTACCTTTTTTTTTTTTGTAACTTGGTCGCAGAGACCTTTTTCCTTTTGTACATAATTTTGAAAGAATGAAACCTACTTCCTTTGTGTATATGAATGGCTCTCTATCTTCTTCCTTTGAAGTGTTCTTGTTCGAATCGGGATTCGTTGGTCCTCTAGAGGCTTGCGGATACCGCGCAGGCTTTCGGGAACTAAAGAGTTCCGACCTGGGGTTTATATCAGATGCCTCTATTTTTAAGGTTTCTTAAGTACCATACGAGTTTCCCTAAGCTGAAGAGCTTAGACTATGTATGGTCTGAACAACCTTCTGTGTAGACCGGAAGAACAGGAGGAAGAGAGGTCGAATGCTGAATAAGAGGCTTTTATAAATAATAAGCCTTTAGATTAGATACATGCCAGGTTCTGGGTATGTCTTTGCCGCTAGGGGTAGTCAGCTTGTAAGAGTCTTTCCCAAGAACCTGTGTGACCTGATAAGGTCCTTCCCATTTCGGGGCGAGTTTTCCAGTTGCTCTTCAGGGGTCCGATGCCGAGCAACGGCGTAGTACGAGCTCATCTCCTTCAAAGAAGCGCCGCTCCCGAACTTGGGAGTTGTAATACTGTGCGAGGCGTTGTTGGTAGGAGACTAGTCTAATGTTGGCGTCGCTCTGACGTTCGCCAAGCATGTCTAGGTTCTCCCTTAGTGCGCGATTATTGGCTACTTCGTCGAAGTGGGTAGTTCGGATTGTGGGGAGAGCCACCTCCAAAGTCACTACCACTTCTGTACCATAGGCCGAGTGGAAGGGGGTCTCTCCGATGGCCACCTGTAACACCTCATACAAGAATATGTTAAATGGACTAAATCAGCAAACTACCAACAACATTTTCAGAGCTCGAGATGGAAAAGAACTCTGAAGTTAAGCGTACTCAGTTGGGAGTAGTCCCAGGATGGGTGACCTTCTTGGGAAGTCTACCAATTGACACGATTGTTGGGCCAGTTTGCTGGTTGGGTCGTCACAAATGGTATCAGAGCCTTACCCAGCCGGAAGTGCAGGAACTAAGTGCCACACATGACAAAGTGCTATGCTATGGGAGCCACCTCTTGAAGCCATAATGGCGCAAAGTGCTACATAGTGGGAGCCACCTCTTGAGCCTGTGGGGGCCACCTCTAGAATCCTGCATGCCTGGGGTTTGATTGTGTGCTATATGTGAGCAGCGACGAGGACGTCGCTTATATAAGAGGGGTAGATTATAACACCCCATATAAGAATATGTTAAATGGATTAAATCAGTAGATTACTAACAACCCGGACTAGTCATTTTCAGAGCTCGAGTAGGAAAAGAACTCTGAAGTTAAGCGTGCTCAGTTGGAGTAGTCCTAGGATGGGTGACCTTCTTGGGAAGTCTACCAATTAGTACGGTTGTTGGGTCAGTTTGCTGTACGGTTGTTGGGTCGTTTGCTGGTTGGGTCGTCACAAATGGTATCAGAGCCTTGCCCAGTCGGAAGTGCAGGAACTAAGTGCCACATAGGACAAAGTGCTACGCTATGGGAGCCACCTTTTGAGGCCATAATGACGCAAAGTGCTACATAGTGGGAGCCACCTCTTGAGCCTATGGGGCCACCTCTAGAATCCAACTCTCCTGGGGTTTGATTGTATGCTATATGTGAATAGCGACGAGGACGTCGCTTATATAAGAGGGGTAGATTGTAACACCTCATACAAGAATATGTTAAATGGACTAAATCAGCAAACTACCAACAACCCGGACTAGTCATTTTCAGAGCTCGAGATGGAAAAGAACTCTGAAGTTAAGCGTACTCAGTTGGGAGTAGTCCCAGGATGGGTGACCTTCCTGGGAAGTCTACCAACTGACACGATTGTTGGGCCAGTTTGCTGGTTGGGTCGTCACACCACCCGAGCAGTTGTTCGGTGACACCATAGCACGTTGGGGAGCTCTTCTATCCAAGAACCTCCAGTGGCTTCAACCCTCGTGCGTATCCCATGGAGCAGTGTTTGGTTGGCATTCTCCACCAGACTGTTTGCTTGGGGATGTGCGACTGAGGTGAAGTGGTTGTAGATTCCGAGCTTTGAGCACTTCTGCTTGAAGAAGGTGTTGTCAAACTACTTTCCGTTGTCAGAGGTAATCACCTTCAGGACGCCAAACTAGCAAAGGATGTTCTTCCAGACGAACTTCTATGCGGCTTGGTCGGTGATTGTGGCAACGGGTTCCGCCTCGATCCACTTGGTGAAGTAGTCGATGGCTACGATCAAGAATTTTTTCCTCCTTTGAGCCTCTGGGAATGGACCCATGATGTCAATTCCCCATCTGGCGAAGGGACATGGTTCGAACAGGGTGTGCAGTTGTTCGGATGGCTGCTTCATAAGCTGTCCGAACTTCTGGCACTCTGGGCACCTTTTTGCGTAGGACATGCAATCCTTCTGCAGAGAAGGCCACTAGAATCCTGCTCGGAGGATGTTGCGCGCCAGCGTTCTACCCCCCAAGTGGCTTCCGCACATGCCCTCGTGGACTTCTTCGATGGCCGGTGTTGCCTCTATAGGGCTGAGGCACCGTAGAAGAGGTCTTGAGAGGGATCGTCGGTAGAGTTGTCCTTCGATGATGGTGAACCTCTGGCAGCATAGCCTGATTTTTCGAGCTTCGTTTTGATTGGACGGAAGCTCTCCTCGAAGCAGATAGGCGATGAGAGGGTCCATCCAGCTTGGTGCTAGCGGTCTGGTCTCAATAGCCGCAATATCTACCTCGGTGCTCGGTGTGGCGAGCTCTTCTATGAATATGGAGCGAGAGGGGAAAATGTCGCCTGAAGATGCCAGCTTGGCGAGTGCATCAGCCCATGCGTTCTGCTCCTACAGGACATGTATGACTTCGAAGTAGAGGAGATTCTCCGTTTGGCGTTTGACCTGCTAAAGGTACTGTGCCATACGGGGCTCCCTGGCTTCGAAATGTCCGCTCACCTGGCTGGCGACCAGTTGAGAGTCACTGAAGACCCGTAGCCGGAGTGCTCTGAGGTGCTTAGCCATGTGGATCCCGGACAGAAGCGCTTCGTACTCAGCCATGTTGTTGGAGGCGGCGAAGTGGAACTTGAGGGCGTATTGGAATCTAGACCTTCTGGGGAGGTAAGAACCAAGCCTGCTCCACTTTCGGTAACGCAGGAGGATCCATCGACGTAGAGCTCCCATGGGGGCTCGTCTGCCAACGGAGGGTCCTTCTCGGTGGGAAGGGTGCATTCCGCCACGAAATCCGCTAATGCTTGTGCTTTGATGGCCGTCCTTGGACGGTAGCTGATATCGAATTCCCCGAGCTCGATGGCCCACTTGATGAGCCTTCCCGAAGCCTCTGGTCACTGAAGGATGAGCTTCAGCGGCTGATAGGTCAGCACTGTGATCGGATGGGCCTGGAAATAAGGCCTGAGCTTCCGAGCAGCCGTCACAAGGGCCAGAGCAAGTTTTTCCGCTCGAGGATATCTGCTTTCAGCTTCTTGGAGCACCCTACTTATGTAATAAATAGGATGCTGTGCCGCTGCCTCTTCTCTGATCAATACTGTGCTGATGGAGTGTTCAGTGACTGAAAGGTACACAAACAGGGGTTCCCTGAGCACAGGTTTGGAGAAAACAGGTGGGGCAGCCAGGTATGCCTTTAGCTCGGTGAATGCTACTTCGCAATCCTCGGTCCACCGTACTTGCCCCCCATGTGATGAGGCACCTTTGGGGCTCGCAACAATTTGAAGAAGTTAAAACTCCTTTTTGATGCTCGGGACATGAAGCGGTTGAGCACTGCGAGGCGTCCAGTGAGCCGCTGGACGTTGCGTACTATTTTGGGACTGCTCATCTCTAGTATGGCCCAGATCTTCTCAAGATTAGCCTCTATTCCTCTATTAGACACGAGGAAACCGAGGAACTTTCCCAAGCGTACTTCGAGCACTTCTATTATGTTTCGCCGTCTTGATCTGACGTATTCGCAACATCTTGTTGACCAGCCGCTGGTATGTCGTGCCAGCATTCTTCAGACTGAATGGCATCCTGGTAAAACAGTAAAGGCCGAGGTCGGTGATGAACGTTGTGGCATCCTGGTCCGGGGGATGCATGCTGATCTGGTGGTAACCAAAATAAGCATCCAGAAAGCTAAGGAGCTCATGCCTGGATGTGGCGTCCACCAGCTGGTCGATGTGCAGTAAGGGAAAGTTGTCCTTGGGAGTAGCCTTGTTGAAGTCCTTGTAATCCACGCACACTCGCCATTTGCCATTGGTCTTGCATACGAGGACTACGTTGGAGATCCATCTTGGATATTAAGCTTCCCGGAGAAGCCCAACAGCTCAGCTTTTGACGACGTGATCCTGGATCACGGTCTGCCGTTCGTGATTAACAGGTCGCCGTCTTTGCTAGACCAGTGGTATTTTTGGGTCTAGGCGTAGGTGATGCGTCATCACCTCTGGAGGGATGTCGGGCAGCTCATCGTTTGACCACATGAACAAGTCTAAATTGGCCAACAAAAAGGCCTTGTAGCGTTGCTGTTCGTCTTCTGGAAGCAATGCACCAATATAAAGGACGTGCTCGGGGTTATCATCCACCCGCACAGGAAGCAGGTCCTCTGCAGGAGTTCCTCGGCTGGTGGAAGGTTGGTCAGCTGGTGTGGGTATAATTTCCGGGTCTGTGATGGGCTGCTTGTCTCTCAGGGAGAGGACATAGCACTGTCGAGACTCACGTTGACTTCCGAGCACCTTGCCAATGCCACACAGAGTGGGGAACTTCATCTTTTGATGGAGAGATGAGGGTACTACCTTGATCCGGCCAATTAGACTCCTGTTGAGGATGACGTTGTACCCTGGCATGCTTCCAATGTCCAAGAAATCCACCATCTTGGTCACGCTCTTTGGTGCCGTCCCAAGGGTGATTGGGAGGCGTGCTCATCCCATGGGTTGATCCGAGACCCCAAAGAAGCAGAACATAGGCGATTCTATTGGGGTGAGCTGGTCGGTCTTCAATCTCATCATTAAGAAGCAATCATAAGCCAACACGTCAAAGGCGCTTCTATTATCCACCAAAATCCGACGCACATTACAGTGATTGATGGTGGCCGAAACATCCAGCGCATCAGTGTGTGGAGTTGAAACTCCTACAAGATCATCGTCCGAGAAGGTTATGGCCTCCTCGGACCGTGTGCGTGCAGGGCTGGAGGGATAAGGGCTTGGACGAGGCGTCGGGGGCCTCTCTACCAAGTGCACCCACCGAGCATAGTCGCTCCGACTCTGACTGCTTTCTCCGCATGCACCAAAACCACCCATGATCACATTGATCTCCTGCCCATTTGGCTCGTTGTTGATGGGCTGCTCGGGGATTCTCTCTCGACGTCTGGGGCGGTCGGCGTACGTACCGTCCGAGATAGCCGCGCTTGATCAAAGACTCAATTTTGTCCTTGAGTTGGCGGCATTCGGAGGTGTGGCCATGGTCGCGATGAAAGCGACAATATTTATCCTGGTTGCATCTGCGGGGATCAGAGCACATCCTGGGTGGGCACCGAACGTATTGCTCGTCCCGGATTTCGGCCAGGATCTGTTCGGGTGCCACCGTGAGGGGAGTATATTCGGTGAAGGGTCGTGGACGGCACGGAGAGTCCCCTGTTGCGCCATCTCCTCTTCCGATCTTGTTGGAACCATTGTCAGAAGACCTCTTCTTCTCTGATTGGTCGCCCTACTCAGCTCGGCCGGCGGCCAAGCACGCAGCGTGGCGATGGGCAGTGGAGAGAAGCTCAGCGAGGGTGGAGGGCTGCTGCACCCCTAGCGTCCTTTGCAGGAAGCCGTCGCGAGTGCCCTGGATGAGGGCACTAGTGGCCAATGGGACGTCTAGGTGCGGGATTGTGAAGTGCTTCAGTCTGGAACCGCTTGACGTAGTCCCAGAGTGCTTCGTCTTCTGCCGAACAGACTGAAAGAAGCCGCTGTGCACGGCTGCGACCTTCCGCCCAGGAAGTTGTCCCAGAAGGACTTCTTCAACTAGTGCACGGCTGCGACCTTCCGCCCAGGAAGTTGTCCCAGAAGGACTTCTTCAACTAGTGGAAGGAGGAGATGGAGCCTGTAGGGGGGCTTCAACAGACTGAAGAGAAGCCGCTGTGCACGGCTGCGACCTTCCGCCCAGGAAGTTGTCCCAGAAGGACTTCTTCAACTAGTGGAAGGAGGAGATGGAGCCTGTAGGGAGGGCTTCAACCATGCACGCACAGCTTCCTTTAACGTGGCCGGGAAAGCCCGACACTTGGCCGCATCCGATGCTCCATGGAATACCATGTGCGACTCGAACCCATGGACGTGATCCGCTGGGTCAGAGGTACCATTGTAGGGCGCGATGGAAGGTACGGGTAGTTTCAGGGAGACCCGAGCCTCCAGGATCTCCGCGGTGAACGGGGAGTGGAAGTTTAGGACATCATCCCCCAAAACCTTGCCCTCTACCTTCTGGACCATCGCGTCCATGCGACGTTTGAGGTCGGCGACGCGGCAGAGGCGTCTAGCCAGTTCCTGGTTGGAGTGTGCCGAACCCTCGCGCCTGGACGCGTGGGAGTTGGCACCGATGATGGAACGTGGGGGAGGCGGAACCGCCGCAGAACGACAGGGTGAATTGTCCTGCCGCTCCGGCATTTGGCATGCCGACGGGACCCTCTGTGACTGCCGGGGCGACTCTGCGTGTTGCTCTCGCCGGGCCGATGGTGTAGGAGGTCGCCGACACGATGATTCTGCCTGCTGTTTCGGTGGTGGGGGTACTATCAGAGCCGGTTGCCTAACCAGTTGCGCCTGAAGGCCTTGACAGATGCCCACAAGCTGTTGAACTTGGCCCCGGAGTTCTGCTACCTCCTGGGCAGTGACCGGAGTGCCGGCCGCAGGTCCGTTGTCAATCACTCCAGCGGGGGGAGTGTTGTCGTTGGCAGGAAGGGCTTGGTCGCGCGAGCCTGCGTGTGACTGGCGAGAGCTCGTTGCCCTACTGCCAGGGTTCTGGTGAGAGGTTCGTCCGTGAGCCATGGCTGCTGTCGTTCCCACAGACGACGCCAAAAATGTGGACAAGTTTTCCTGTTTGGGCTGAGCCAAACGGGCATCCACTGAGAGAAGAGAGGGAAGACGGTTGCCGGTGCGGACGAAGGCTTGCAAAACCAAAAGAGGACCAGGGGGACTCGATTGAAGAACCGGGGGGAACCCTGCGATGCCTAATTTAGATGGGACTGTAGAGAGGCTTGGAGAAGAAGGTTTGCTGGTGTGTGTTTTGTGCGAGGGCGTGTGTGTGGCAGAAATTTTGTACCTTTGCATGGGGATTACCTGTACTTTTTATAGGTGAGGGAGACCAAGAGTCCAGGCGGGATTCTCCCCCATGATGATTGAGTGGATGCGTCAGTTCAGGTTCCCAGGCGAGGGGCTGCCCGTTGAGACGCCTGTTGGGATCTTTTATGGTTAATGTTGTACCGTGGGACGCGTGTCGTGCCGCCTTATTAACTGCCTGGGAGGCTAACAACCGCTTCAAGGGCTCTTGGGTGGAGGATACCGAACAGGGCTTCTGTTCGGCGGCCAGCTAGGCTGCTCGGTGCTCGGATACATAGCTGCACTTGGTCAGGCTGCTTCAAAGGTCCGCGTAGGCCCTGTTCGGCAAGCTGCGACTTTTGCCGAACAGGTCATAAGGCGCCTTGGTAGTCGGAACGTGTTCGGGAGCCTTGGGCTGAACCCGAAGACATGTGGCACGCCGCCTGAAGGCCACGCCAGCCTACTGGGTCATGATGGGCCGTGATGGGCCATGATGGGCCCTACAGGCCTAGGTGGCTAGAAATAGCCACCACAAATCCTAAAAGGAGAATTAAATATGTTCAGACAAATTGACATGAAGATCATAGTGTTGGGATTATGTCACAAGGAAAAGACAGTATAAACAAATAGTTTTAGAAAATTGCATGTTAAAAACTCATAAACATATAACACCATATCCAATTAAAAATTGAGATAACATGCATTTTGCATGGTGAGCAGACGTGATGACATGATATATATCCACCTTACATTTGTATATATAGTATTGGACAAGTCTATGACATGTAGTATGTTGGTTCACCATTATTTATCTACCAATCCCAACCATCAAAAGGGAGTTGAAAAAAGGAAACGTTTAGCCTAAAAAAATAGATGGAAATCAGTAGAATTATGCTGACATTTTCATGACGCTTGCTGTTAAGCAAAAGATAGCTCTTTGTGGAAAATGTTGATGTTGTTCTTAGACAAGCATTATAGTGCCTATGGGAGATTTTACCTAGACAACCACAATAGTTATTTGACTTCTCCGGTGTACATAAGTATAAAAGCACAAACCTTGTTTGGAGGATGGGGTTCATGTCACAAAGTAGATGATGGTCATGACTCTATGTGATGCATGTTATCTGAGGGACAGGCTGTCAGTAGTATCTGAGTTGGTGTACAGTAAATAGAGCACAGTGAAACAATGTCATCAGCAAGAGGGAACTCATGTTAGGTGGTTCATTCAGCTGTGGAGACTCATGGAGGATGAGCAAGTGTAAAGATGGCCATTGTTGCAGAGCTAGACGGAGAAAGTGGAAGCATGAATAGGCTAGAACAGTCCCCTTCCTCACAACCTGCACCCCCCTCCCCCCTTCCACCATGAAACTCTCCTCTCTCTTCCTTTCTGGCCCTCATTAATTACTTGGACAAACCATCTTCCATTGGGGTAAGTGCCAAACCTTCAACAAGTACCAGAATTTCCATCCATGAGTAATTCAAGGCCAAATGGCATTAAGCTCCCATATCGTTCACAAAATGGGTAGTTTTCTCCCAATAAAGGAAGTGGGCAAAGCTCTTAATTTCCTAATTATCGAACGTCTCTATGACTGACTCCAGACTCCAATATTAGGACTTGTGGAAGGTTAAAAATCAAGGTTCAGTATTATGTTCTATGCCGACTTCATGCATCACCATTAAGTTCATCGTTAGTTGTTTGATAGCCTTTTAATCTACTTTAAAATCCCAAACTTCCAATTCGATGTACAGCTTATAAGAACCTTTCTTTTAAAAACAAGGGTAGTTAGTAGAACCTCAAGAATGTGCTCATGGATTCTAGAATCCTGACTTGGGTGCTGCAACAGAACATCTGGATTCCTCCACTTCAGGTGACGTGGAATCAAAGCTTTTCTTCGCCCTAGATAGAGAAGGGATTGCAGCTCCTAATAAGTGCAAAAGCTTATGATATCTTCAATCTAGTCGACTGAATGCATGTTCCCTCTAGTCAGTCCATATAGATATCTAGAGATGTAATCAGTATTCAATCTTTAACAAGAAATAAGGATCCCTCACCACCAATCTCACCTGCACACCATGGCTGATCGAGAGGATGGAGAAGGGGAAGAGCCGAGGAGGGGAAGGGGGAGATCTTGCCTATCCAGTCTAGTAGAAGATCTAGAAGTGGGGGAGGTGCCTTGGGCTTTTGGTACATCCCCCATCTCCGCCAAGCAGCCTCAGGGACGTCTGAATCTTACAGGAGATGGTGCAATAGAGAAGATGTAGGAAACAGGGGAAGGGGACAGACGGAAGGGGGCGGGACGAATGAGTAGAATGATTACGGAGACTCACCAGGACGACGACAACTAGGTGGAGAGAGACCAAGATGACGGTGACAGAAAGTGAGGATACGTTGGAGAGGAAGATGTTGGAGTCGTGTTAGGGCATAGGGCACGAAGGGGCTGGGGCGCAAAGGGGGGAAAGGGGGAAAAAGGGGATACGTAGAGAGATAGATCGTTCCCACAAAAAGTGGGAATAATCTATCCCCGATGATATCCCTGTTTCCAGGGATATCTCCAGTCAACCTATCACTGTGATATCACCATAAATTTGGTGATACCAAACACCATTGAAAGGATAGACCAAAGATATCTCCCTTTTATCCTCATACCAAATAAAGGCTAACGGTCTATCACCACCCAATTTATGGGCTAGGGAGAAGAAATGTCCAAAACCCACGGAGGCCTCGATGGTAATCATTAAAGCTACCCATAGATGCACTAAAAGATTCAGTAAGTGGTCGCACTCCATTAAGCATCCTATCCGTTTGAGACTCATGGAGCACCTCCATAAGTATAGGCCTCTCCCTATAGGACTGTCACCATAACCAATGCCCACAGTTGGGCATACTGTATCGTACTATACTGGTGCGGTATGCCTATGTTGCACCATGCTTAAGATATTACGGTCCCTAAGCATGATCAGCACACTCGGCCCTAATGGGCCCAATGCGGACTGACCGAACCATAGCGATGCATGGGTTCAATCTAGTACGATATTGATCTAACATAGTATTGGATCCAAACCATATTGAACTAGTGTGGTTTAGATCCCTTTAAAGAAGTCTTTGTTTCTTTCTTTTCAACCAAAGCTATTGAAGCCCTCAACAACCTTGTGTAGTTGTCATTGAGAGTTTCCCCATCCAGCCATCACATCTCCATTTTCATTATTTTTTATCATTTTGTTTCTAGATTTTTGCTACAGAAATATTTTACATCCAGTTTGGAGGTGTTTTTAAAGTCAATTTTAGGCTCTCCAAGAAATTTTAAATTTGGTTTTTGTATTGGTTTGAGATATGGGATTGATGTAGAAGCTTCTTGTAAGTAGTTAGAAAATATTCGCAACAATTTTTTTCATAGATCTGGGTAATTTAAAATAAATTTAGGGTGGGGTTTGAATATATCCAAAATTCAAAAAGTGACTTTAATATGTTTTTTGGTAATCTTATACTTATTCTAATGTTGTGGATATACTGTAGGAATTTAGATGTACCCTTTCCATCTATCATATTGCATGAATGTTAAATTTAAAATTTAATTGATTATAAATTATAAAATATTATTTAAATATATTATAATAGATATTTAATGAGTTGGTAGACGTAAGTGACGTGGTATGAAATAATGTGCAAATTGTTAGAACTCATTTGCAAATTTTGCAATGAATTGGTGCATGCTTTACAATTTATGCGAAGTTTTGTTGTGAAATTTGGTGTTATATTTGAATCCCTTGATAAATGTATAAACTTAAATGCTGCAAATACTATGATAATCGTCTTTCAATTGGTCAATGTTATAGATGCCTCCACGGAAAGTGCAGATGGGTGATATAGGATGGTAACATGAAAGGATGTTAGAGGGTAAAAGGCATTGGTGGCAATATAATTACTACAACATGGAGTATCTGTTAAATGTGGGTGTCCTACAAGCCAATCATTAGATGTACTCTATAAGGCCATATGTTTTTAATTTTTTGCTTGTTTGATTTTTTGTTGTGCTATGAGACTATTTTGGCCTAGACCTATTGGCGACAGTATATTGTGGCGTTAAGATGGGTTACCGACATCTTATAGTGTCGTTAACGTCAGGTCAGTGGCACTCTCTTCTATCATTTGCTTATTGGTTTTAATAGAATTTTTAGATTGGTTTTAGTTAACGACATAATTGATTATCATTTACTTCTCCTTAACGACATGTTATGTTGTCGTTAAGTTTTCTACAATTCCAGTTCTCAAATCTGATTCCGACCACAATTTTTTCATGTAGATAATTGGAAAATTCTAATTGCATTAGAGCTTTGTTTCCTACTCTAGACACGACCTAAACCCTTATAAATATGTGGTGGTTCATGGAGAGGAGGACCTTTTACTTTGCTAGGGTTTGGGGAAAGCTCTTTGTGGGTGAGAGAAAGAGAGATTATGAGGCTTGATCATGTTGTTGGAGGGCTTTTCCAACCTGTTGCTGCAATAAGGAGGGTCTCCTAGATGTGAAGAAGAAGTTGGAACAACAAATAGGAAGGCAGTGGAGGACAGATTTGGATGAGGAGCATCACCGTTTAGCTTAGCCGAGGTGGGATTTATCAGAAAATTTTGATATTTAACATGGTTTATAGAGGCAAGCAACTTGGGGCTTTGTCCATGTGCCTATCATGTAGGGTTTTCTTATTTTTACAGATTTTTACTTTGTGTCCTCGACCCCCAAATTATTTTTTCTTTTGGTTTCGAGTTTACAAATTTTGCAAACAAGAACTTAATAGCAAGATCCTTTGCCGTTGAGTTCTTATGTTGATAGCAATTGATGCATCTGCCAATACCCCTTAACAGCAGGTCCTTTGACACTAAGTTCATCTGTTTTTCAAATATTTCTGATTTCTAAGTGCATGATAAATTTGTATGTGTTTTGTCTGTTTATGGGTTCTGAGGGTTCTGTCATGGTGTTTTGAGCACTGTGAAGGGTCATGGAGTTCTGGTTATTTTTTGAGAATTTATAGTTATTTTCTGTAATTATTGTTTACATGAAAAATATACATGTTATGATAGATTTAATTCATGTAAATAGATGTGTTACATGATTTATGTTGAAATAATTTAATTTGAGATTAGGGATACTATAATCATGTTTTCAGACTGTTTAGCACGTTTTATCCCTGTTAGGGTTATTTTTAAGAGTTAATGCAATAATTGCCTGAAAACTCTTTTAAATTAGATAAATAGTTTCAATGCACCAAAAATTTTGAAAAAAATAGACATATGATATGTTCCATGTAAATGACTTATGATAAAAATTTGAGTATGTTTTGAGGTCGGTTTTTGACTGTTATGACTTTAATAAAATTTAATGACCATGTTTAAGCATGATTAGTTAAAAGTGATTAAAACATGTGAATTAGTATTATATTTAGGTTTTGTTAATCATGTTTAGTCACTATTAAACAAAAACATGAATATCTAAAAACTGAAGCATGTGTTCATGTCATAAGTTTATGCTCATAAGTATGATTATTAAAGTACATGTGAAATATGTGTGTAACTAAATGAATAATTGTGTTAAAAGTAAAATATTGTGCCGATGAGACACTGGTATCATATAAGACTGTGGTGCCTTACTATAGAGAAGCCCCTATAAGAAGGCTCAATGTGTTATATGAAACTCTATAGGCATCATGGGGAAATCCTAAAAATAGACAAGTACTACTAGTTAGGGTGTAGAGTACTTCTTCCGATTCTGCACAGTTACCAAGATTTTGTCATTGTAATACTTAGGTTACAAGTGTGAGAATGTGTGTGATGTATGTTCTTCTTTATGGTGGTTTGGGCTATGTGTCTGGGCTATGTGAATAAATGTGAACTTGATAAGTGATGTGGTAATGTGTAAGTGAATGTGACTATGTGAATGTGAAACCATGTGAAAGATAATTATGCTAAAACTATTTATCTAATTTAAAAGATATTTCAAGAGGTTATTGCATTAACTCTTAAAAATAGGCCTAACAAAGATAAAACATACTAAATAGTCTAAAACATGCTTATAGTAGCCCTAATCTCAAATTAAATTATTCCAACATAAATCACGTACCACATCTTTTGACAAGAATTATATCTAACATAACATGCATATTTTTCATGTAAACAAACTAGTCTAAAACATGCTTATAGTAGCCCTAATCTCAAATTAAATTATTCCAACATAAATCACGTACCACATCTATTGACAAGAATTATATCTAACACACACATCAACTATCATCAACATAAGAACTCAACGACAAGGGATCTTGCCGTCAAGTTCCTATTTGCGAAACTTGTAGACCCAAAACTAAAAGAAAAGAGAATTTGGAGATCCAAGACACGAAGTAAAAAATTGTAAAAAAAAAAAAAAAACCTACATACTAGACATATGGACGAAACCCCTAAATTGCTTGCCTCTATAAACCACTCTAAAGATCAATTTTTACTAATAAAACCCTCTTCGGCCAAGCTAGAAAAGGTGATGCTCCTCATCTAAATCCGTCCTCCACGGCCTTCCTAGGTGCAAGCTTTATGTTCTAACTCCTTCACATCCACGAGAACCTCCTTCTCACAGTAATAGGTCAGGAAAGCTCTCCAATATCATGATCAAGCCTCGAAATCTCTGTCTCTCACCCACAAATGACTCTTCCCAAACCCTGACCAAGCAAAAGGTCCTCCTCTCCATGAACCACCCCATATTTACCCATATTTTTAAGGGTTTGGGTCGTGTCTAGAGTAGGAAACAAACCTCTAACGCAATTAAACTTTTCTAATTATCTACGTGAAGAAATCGAGGTCGGAATCCGATTAGGAAACTGGAAATGCAAAAAACTTAAATGCAACATAGGATGTCATTAAGTAGAAGTAAACGATAATTGATTATGTCGTTAACTAAAACCGATCAAAAATCTTATAAAAACCAATAAGTAAATAACAGGAAGACTGCTGCTAATCTAACATTAACGATACTATAAGATGTCGTTAACCCATCTTAACGGCACAATATGTTGTCGTCCATAGATCCCGGCCTTAATAGTCTCAAAGCACAACAAGTCAAACAAGCAACATTCTAAAAACCTAGGGCCTTACAGAGTAAATCCAATGATTGACTTGTAGGGCACTCGCATTTATTAGATCCCCTATGTTGCAGTAATTATATTGCCACCAATGCCTTTTACCCTCTAACATCCTTTCATGTTACCATCTTATGTCACCCATCTGCACTTTCCTGGAGGCATCTATAACATTGACCAATTGAAAAGTGACTATCATAGTATTTGCAACATTTAAGTTCATAACATTTATCAAGGGATTAATATAACATCGACATTTGCAAAAAACTTTGCATAAATTGCAAAGTATGCACTAATTCATTGCAAAATTTGCAAATGAGTTTTAACAATTTGCACAATACTTCAAACATCACTTAAGTCTACCAACCATTAAGTACCTATGATAATATATTTAAATAATATTTTATAATTTATAATCAATTAAATTTCAAATTTAGCATTCGTGTAATGTGATGGATGGAAAGGGTACATCTAAATTCCTAGAGTATATCTACAACATTAGAATAAGCATAGGATTACCAAAAAAATATTAAAATCACTTTTTGAATTTTGGATATATTCAAACCCTACCCTAAATCTATTTTAAATTCCTCTAGATCTATAAATCTTTGTTGCAAATATTTTCTAACTACTGGCAGGAAGCTTCTTCATCAATCCCATATCTCAAACTAATACAAAAACCAAATAAAAAAAAATGGATCTAGGATTGGACCTTATCTTGGAGAGCCTAAAATTGACTACAGTCGACCTTAAAACACCTCTAAATGGATGCAAACCACTTCTATAGCAAAAATCTAGAAAAATTGAAAACAATGATAAAAAATAATGAAAATGGAGATGCGATGGCTAGATGGGGGCAACTCTCATCGACAACTACACAAGGTTGTCATGGGGTTCGATAGCTTTGGTCGAAAAAAGGAAACAAAGACTTCTTTATAGGGATCTAAACCACACCAGTTCAGTGTGGTTTGGATCTAGTATTGTGCTAGATCAATATCGTACTAGATCGAACCCACACACCACTATGGTTTGATCAGTCCACATTGGGCCCATTAGGGCCGAGTGTGTCGATCATGCTTAGGGAGCATAATGTCTTAGACATGGTGCAACACAAGCATACCACACAAGTATAGTATGATACCACCACAAGAAAATGCAGAAATAGCGACTGATAGTTTTGGTCGCTATTCGGTCTCAATTCGATTGCTGAAGTAAATAGTGACCGAATGACGACCAAATAGCAACCGAAACTACTAGTGAAGATATATTGGTCTCAATATTGTGACAAAAAATATTTAGTCACTATTCGATCGCTATGCTGAGACCGAATCACTTCAGTCCCTATTCGGTCGCTAGGTGGACGACCAAATCAAATAGGACCGAGTTATTTCGGTTGCAAATTCGCTAGTAATTGGTGACTAACATTGTGACCGAAATAATTCAGTCGCAGATACATAGTTAGCAACCGAAGCATTCGGTCGCAAATTCAGTCACAAATTAGTGACCAAATCTACGACTAAAAAATTTCGGTTGCAATATTCTCAGTTAGCAACCGAAGCATTCAGCCGCAATTTCGGTCACTTATTTGTGACCGAATTTACGATCGAATGATTCAGTCGCTAATCGATCTCCAAATTCTTATTTTTTTAATTATATATATAATTAAAACAACCTATTTTTCAAACATAATAAAAAATAAAAACCACACAATCACAACAATACATAAGCATGTAGAACAATAAAAAAAAATAAATCATGGATCCTCGGGGCCCACATCCTCCTAGTCCTCTTCGTCTCCTCTGACGCCACTCGATGAAGAAACCTACAATAGACATATAAGAATAACAAATCAAGATTAAATATAAAAATAAATTATTTATATTTTAAGAGTTTATTTTTTTCATATAAATTCATTGATTTTTAAACTAAGCTAATTTGGTGAGGGTGTATTTGAGCATCGAGCTCAAACTGGAAGTCCTATTTAAACTCTGTCAGTTTCTACAAGTGATTATCATCACCCTGGCCGTGTTGGAAAAAATCGGAGACCATCGAGTAAGTATTTCTAATTTTGGACCCCCAAACCCGAGTTCTGATGGTTTGAAACTATGCTAATTTGGTGAGGGTGTATTTGAGCGTCGAGCTCAAACTGGAAGTCCGATTTGAACTCCGTCAGTTTCCACAAGTCATTATCATCGCCCTAGCCATGTTGGAACAAACCGGAGGCCGATCGGATAAGTATTTTTAATTTAGGACTCCTAAACCCAAGTTCTGACGGTTTCAAACTAAGCTAATTTGGCAAGGGTGTATCTGAGCGTCGAGCTCAATCTGGAAGTCCGATTTGAACTCTGTTAGTTTCCACAAGTCATTATCATCACCTTGTCCATGTTGGAACAAACTGGAGGCCGATTGGATAAGTATTTCTAATTTAGGACCCCTAAACCCAAGTTCTAACGGTTTGAAACTAAGCTAATTTGGCGAGGGTGTATATGAGTCCGTCAGTTTTCACAAGTGATTATCATCACTCTAGCTATGTTGGACCAAACTAGAGCTCGTTCAGATATGTATTTCTAATTTTAGACCCTCAAATCTGAGTTCCAATGGTTTGAAATTAAGCTAATTTGGCGAGGGTGTATTTGATCGTCGAACTCAAATTGGAAGTCCGATTTGAGGTCTATCAGTTTCCACAAGTCATTATCATCGCCCCAGCTGTTTTCTAATAAACCGAAGGCCGATCAGATAAGTATTTCTAATTTGGGACTCCCAAATCTGAGTTTCGATGGTTTGAAACTAAGCCAATTTGGTGAGGGTGTATTTAAGCGTTGAGCTAAAACTAACAGTCCTATTTGAACTCCATCAGTTTGCACAAGTGATTATCATTGCCTTGGCCGTGTTGTAATAAATTGGAGGTCGATCGGATAAGTATTTCTAATTTTGGACCCCCAAACCTGTGTTCCGATGGTTTGAAACTATGCTAATTTGGTGAGGGTGTATTTGGGCGTCGAGCTCAAACTGAAAGTCCGATTTGAACTCTGTCAGTTTTCAACAAGTCATTGTCATCGCCCTGGCCATGTTGGAACAAATTAGAAGCCGATCGGATAAGCGTTTCTAATTTTGGACCCCTAAACTCGAGTTCCAACGGTTTGAGATTAAACTAATTTGGCGAGGGTGTTTTTGAGCGTCGGGTTGAAACTGGATGTTCGATTTGAACTCCATCAGTTTTCACAAGTGATTATCATCAATCTAGTCGTGTTGGAACAAACTGGAGGCCGATTGGATAAGTATTTCTAATTTTGGACCCGCCAAATCCGAGTTCCGTCAGTTTGAAACTAAGCTAATTTAATGAGGGTATATTTGAGCCTCGAGTTCAAACTGGAAGTCTGGTTTGAACTCTGTTAGTTTCCACAAGTCATTATCATCGCCACTGCTGTGTTGTAACAAGTCGGAGGCCGATTGGATAAGTATTTCTAATTTTGGACCCCCAAACCCGAGTTCCGATGGTTTGAAACTAAGCTAATTTAGTGAGGGTGTATTTGAGCGTCGAGCTCAAACTAAAAGTCCAATTTGAACTCCGTCAATTTCCACAAGTGTTTATCATCGCCCTGGACATGTTGGAACAAACCGGAGGTTGATCGAATAATTATTTTTAATTTTGGACCACCAAACCCTAGTTCTGACGATTTGAACTAAGTTAATTTAGCGATGGTGTATTTGAGCGTTGAGCTCAAACTGTAAGTCCGATTTGAACTCTATCAGTTTTCACAAGTCATTATCATCTCCTTGGCCGTGTTGGAACAAACCGTGGGCCAATTGGATAAATATTTCTAATTTTGGACTTCCCAAACTAGAGTTCTTCATTTTTTAACTTAGTTTTTAAATAATTGATAGTTAGAGCCGAGAAATTAAAATAAAATTAATTTACTCACAAGAGAAGCCTGTGCTGCTATCGTTGGTGATCCATGAGGAAGAATCCCTGCTTGGAAGAGGGTCTGAGAGAGTGCCTGGGAGAGTGCCTGAGATAGAGCCTGAGAGAGCTAGGTTTGGACGGCGTCGGACACCTCGGTACGCATCGTGTGGAGTAGATGAGTCTCCAAACCAGAGATCTCATCTCAAATAAAGTCCATCACGTCACTGGGAGTAGTACCCGGGGGTGTGGGCATGGTGAATGGATTGGTCGCCTGTGAGCCTGAACTCGAGGCACCAGATAACACCCTGCTCGTGTCCAGACTATGCTCAAAACCATATACATAGCTTTTCTTTGGGACACCAGATGCCGCAACCCATACCTCAGGATCTTACTGTGGCTGTTCCTCCTTCTTGGCGTACTTGTCTGCCGGCTATATGACTCTTGCAAATTCTGTGAATAAAATTGTCAGTTTGATATTAATCATTAATGAGAAAAAAATAAAACCTTATATACTACAAAAATGTATCGCAACCTTCCTGGCTCTCTCACTAACATACTGATCTGTCCCCTTCTTCTTATGGGTCTCATCAAAGACCTCCTGGAATGTCGGTGCACACTTTAGCGTCTTTTCTTATTTTACAAACAACATTTCATAAATGAATACCTATATAAATAAAATATATCACAAATAGACATATGACTTATCAATCTTGCTTGATGGGTTGCAAAAGAGACAGACTCACTTGTATGTTTGTTGGGCTCTAGATTTGCGGCACGATTCACTTTCATTGTTGTGGAGGTTTCTTGTCACCTCTCCTTGGCCCATCTCCCGCACATACCTCCAGAGGTGCGTGTAGTGTTAGGTTACACCCGCATACCTCAGCTGACATGGAACACTCTAAGTACTTGAATAACATCAAAATTTTGAAATATCTCATTAATATGTATGCATAGATCGAATTAAGCAACATATAATTTAAAGATCATTCAAATTTCAATTTCAAACTCATAAAGAACAGCTATGCATAAAGAATTTCAAATATTGATATGCCAATCACGTGAAAACCATGACATTATAAACACAATCTCAACATCACTGACTTCCCATGGGATTGAGCAAGCACACCTAGAACATAATGGGATGCCCAACGAGGAAACCTTGTCATCAGTTGAAATGCATCTATTAGCAATTTTCCAAAGGTGCATTCTGAGAGCTAATTGGTAGGTAAAAGCTTAGACGGCCAGAAGTTCTCCCATCAATTAATAAGAGACACTCATTCCAAAGCACATTGGATTTACAAATGGAGGCTATTGATCAACAAATCTCGTCAGATGGATTGAGACTCCAGACTAGCAAATCTGGATATTCTGTCAGGGCGATGTTCTCCAATCTTTCCCCCAGTCAAGAACTCAAGATAGAAAGACTGGCAGTGTGATAATGGGAGTTGGACCAATAAAAAATAATTTCCCCCACAGCAAAATATTTGGCTTACGTCTGGTGAGCACCAAACAAAAAAGGCCTCTGGATCACCACCCACTGAGTATTTTTTTATTCCATTATCCTTTAATTATATTGTTTAGTACACTTTTTGATTTCTTTTTGTGTGGACATAATGTATCATTAGCAATTAAATTAATTAACTAACGTTTAGTCCTAGTAAATCAAATTGAGTCTGCGTTCGTTAAGTCTACTGATATTACATGGTCAAATAAATTACTGGTTATAGATGCACCGACCATTAAACATCGATTGCACTTTTGTGCCAAGAAAGGCATTAATTCTTAAATATGGATCAAAAAATTGTTAAAGGTATATAGATAGATAATAAAGCCGGCGCATATTGCTGTCTTTTGTAGCTAAGATTAAAAAAAGAACATCAAATCGCATTGCGCTGTGATGACAACATTATATTGTTTAGACCTGGTAAATCATGCGAATGTAGGCTTAGCAGCACAGCTAAGTATTTCTTCACTTTGAAAGCCCTATTAACTTATCTACGAATTATCAGGGTTTATATATTCCCGCTAAGTCCGGATAAATTAATAGAGAATCCTCTGCTAAAGTTAATAGAGCTGTTAACCTATCTGTGGTTCATTTATCCGTGGAGAGCTTATCTGGTTGTCAAACAAAAAGGGTAAACCCAACTTTGTGCCTGATTGAACATAGTAAGTCAACAAATCAATAAAACAAAAGTGAGTCAACAAGTTACATTTATATTCTATCAGCCACCATAAGTAGACTTGTAGCTAGCTGGATAAGGGTGTAAGCATATGTTAGACAAGTCTTGTGGAGCAAGCGGAGAATTCATGAATGGTGGTATTGGAGTTTGGCCGGCTTCTACTGTCGGTGGGAATTGGATGGTGTTAGTTCGGAGTTTGGAGGGGGGAGGGAGGAGGTGGGAAGACCCAGTCAGTTGACCCCTTGTAAAAAGCCAGCCATCAGCCAATCCACTGACCTGACATTTCTTGGCATAAATTTCTTGCTTTCTCTAGAACACCTCCATCTGCTCATCAATGCCTACATTAGCATTGCGGCGGCGGAGGAGGAAGAGGGCAGGCCTCATCTGCCGCGGTAGGGCGGCAACTGCCCACCACTGAACCTCCCCTCACCAACCTCACCAAAACCAGTCGCCGAACCCACAACCCCACCACGGGGCTTTCCCCCCCTCGCCCTCAACGGAACAACTCCTGACCCGAGAGAGAGAGAGAGAGGGTATGTAGCCACTCTGAATTTTAAATTCGATAAATAAATTTCAATTAAAAGAAATATATAATAATTCAAATCTATTAAGTGAAAAATAAGTAATGGATTCTCTAAATGGTTCATACATGAAGTATTGGGCCCAAAATCTAAAGCTCATTGTTAGATGTGAGATATTTAAGTCAAAATTCGTACCTAAAATATTAATAAATAAAAAAAAGTTAAGATAATTATTATTTTAACTCATAATTATCTCAACAAGAGTCCTAGGCCTATCCTAATCCCTTGGCCACGAAATTGGAGTTCTCCCCAAGTCAATTAGATAGATAAAGGCTAGAAAAGGGGTGAGATAATTATGGAAATTCGTAGTTAGAAGAGATGAAAGAGTTTTAAGTGTTTAGGATTCTTAAAATATATAAATACTCTCTTATTTCGTACCAACCCAACCCTAGACCTCTTCTGGAGCTTGGAGGACGAGAAGGAAAGCCCTTAGGACGAGGAGATCAAGGAAGAGAACGCTAGGAACGAAGAGCTTCTTCAAGTTCTTCACATCTTTGCCCTAGGAATCAAAGCGTTCAAAGGTAGGCAATCTCTCAAGCAAAAATGAATTAACTGTGACCATAGGTAGATCATGTTACCCCCTTCGAAATCCCCATGTTTGCCCTAATATTTATCATGCCGTTTAAGTGTATTTCATGCCCAAAGATCTGTTGAGAACATGTGGCCGAATCCTCATGTTCACCTTAAATCCCTATACACACTTGATGTCGTGACATGAAACTTTTACGGTATGTTCTACTCGATGTCAGGGATTCAAAGACATCATTTTCCCTAATTTCTATCATGTACCCTTTTCGAATAAAATTGATTTCCGCCACTATGTCTGATTTTTGGTTCATCATAAGTACTCCGTTCATAGCATGATCATATCAAGTCAGAAGTCTAATTACTTCTTACTGTGGATAAATCTACATGTCTAGATTTGTTTAAAACTAGTTTCATGATTTTTCGCTATGTATACGATTTGTTCTTGATTTTTAAAGTACACTGTGTCAAGCCCTTGGTTGCATGGACCGCAACCTAAGGAGAGCTGACCCACTGCCAGAGTTCGGGCCATGACCCTGAGAACGCGATGACCCGATAGGTTGCATTCTCAAACGGGTCGCGACAAGGCCTCATGTCGCGTTCTTAATGTGATGGGACCCTGCGTCGCAACCTTCTCATTAAGTCGGCCCCGATCTGAACGCGTCGCCCCGACCCATCGCGACAATCACCTCGTCGTCGCGTCGGCGTCTCGACTGAACCAGATCACGTCGGCCCAGCCTGTCGTGACCTAAGTACGACGCTGGCCGACGTCGCGACCTGACTGTCTTCCAAAAACCCTAATTCCCATGCAACTCATGTTAATCTTGTCCTATAATCATTGTTTAACCCCTGAAATGTAGTGTTATGAATAGTAACGACATGTTAATGTATAATGGGTATTATTCACATGATTTCTAGTAATTAAAAGATGTGTGCACAATTATCTCTTGCTAACTTGATTCTCTTACACATGTACACACTAAACATGAATCTTTGTCATGAAACCTTACTGAAATTACTCAATAATATATATGGTAATTAAGTACAATTATTCATGTAAATTCCCTATTTATTTTAAATGAACTTGTCTTCGATTTATTCACGTGATTTAATACCGTTATCACGTCCCTCTGCCTTCGAGCACTCGTGGCAAGATGGACAACGTTTCTATACACACTTCTCTTGGCTTGGACGACCTCTCCATTGGGAATACTCCTAACAGGATCAGGAACTCCGTGTCGAGGCCTCTGTAAGACTCCTTGGCTTTGGTGGACGTCCATTGCCAACGAGCAGGTTGTACCATCAATACCTATTTTACCCTTAGGGATCAGCATGATCCAACGGCCTTAGATTGTTCTCTCTTACCTTGAGATCATGCCGGACCTCTGGCCTGTGTTCGTAGCACGCCTATTGGGCGGTTGTGACTTCTACCAGACTATCGGCACACGATTGTGTTGTGCAACTGTTACTATCGCCTGTTTATTGTCGATTTATGAATATGTCCCTAGATTTATCTACTATCTTGACACTCTCATCTATTCACGTTCTCTCTATACTCTCGTCTATTCTTCAATTACTCTCATATATTCTTGGTACTCTATTTGACCATCAAATTGATTTTTTAAGATAACAAACATGATCAATGCCAGACAACATTATAAAGGGTCTGATCTGGTCCTAGGAGAAGCACCCGAAAGGCTATAACTCGTGGGGGTTTAATGATCAGGGTGTTCGGCATGCATACAAATGCATGACTATCAAGATTTAATCGAAGACAATCAATCACAATATTATATTCTCTCGGTTGACAAGAAGATCAACCAAACGTTACATGCTATCGTGACTAGTGCACTTTTGTGCAACCATACATGCTATCTCGTTATATGGCCAATCCCTTATCATGCTTGTTATGCTATTTTCATGTGAAAGTATTATCGTTCTCTTGCAGTCGTGTGACATTACTCTCTTGACTGTACTTGATCGTTTCCCCTAGTAATCCTACTTTACAAGACATTAATCACTTAAAGCATGCCTGTTTATACGAGATATTAAGTCTTACTAAGCGTCATCGCTCACCCTGCGCTATTTGTTATATGTGTTCCAGGTGAGTCTGATGGAGACTACCACACGCATGAGGATGGGAATGAGCAAGACAATGAGTCACCTGCTATTTCGACAACCAAAGCTTTTTAGTAGTTGGTTAGATAGTTTAGTTAGTTATTTATTTGAATAAAGTACTCTGGGCCCGTAGTTTTGGCTCTGAATTAGTGAATGTAATAGAATTAGTGGAATTATCAATAAAGTTGGTTCATTTGACATTATTCCAATTTGCGCAATGGTTTGATGTTTATTTCTCACTCTATACTATTTATTTAACTGTTTACCTCTCCGATATTCCGCTTCGGGGCATTACAGTTTTGTGGTATCATAGCTTAGGTTGTTCTTAAGTATAGGATGATCAAGGTTTGACCTACCTCAACTAAAGTTAGTTACCATACCTATGTGAGAGATGGTTAGAACCATGGGTGATAAGTTAAAACAAACTCACACACACAAGCTTAGTGCAACCTCAATATCTTACATTAAAATTTCTCTTGAAGGAACTTATAATATAATAATGGCAGCGGAGCGTGCTCAACTTCGCGATATATAGCAGACTCTTCAAGATTTAACTCAAGCCCTAGTACAAGCTGCTGAAGGCGGTGGTAATCAAAGAGCAGGGGATCTGCATAGAAACTTCCGTAGTATGAACCCGCCTCGTTTCAGTGGAACCACTGATCCCGATGAGGCTGAACATTGGTTGAAGGAGACTGAGCACATTTTCTGCATCATGCAATGCGGAGGGTGACAAACTATTGCTTGCTACTTTTCAATTGGAAAGAGATGCCCGTGCATGGTGGGAGTCTGTGGAAGCCACCAGGGCTGATGGACAATTCACGTGGAATGAGTTCAAGGAGGAATTTAATTCAAGTATTTCTCTGAATGAGTTCATGAGATGATAGTTTCTGAATTCGCTGCATTGAAACAGAGGATCCGCACGGTGGCAGAATATGAAGCTCAGTTCTCTCGGTTGGCACGATACGCCAATCACCTTGTCAGTACTGAGAGGATGAAGGCAAAATGATTCCTTAATGGACTTAAGCCCTCTTTTATCACTCAACTTGCACCACTTGACATCCAGACTTATGCTGATGTAGTCAAGAAGATCCAATTGCTAGAGGATGTGACTGATCTTACAGATCGCATCAAGGGCAAGATTGTCAAGAAGGAACAAATACCTAGTTCATCAAGCAGACTGGCCAACGGTAAGAAGCGGTCGTTCAATATCACTGGAGGGCAGAATCAGGAAAGGAAGCCCAAGATTTCTATCCCCTCTACCACCAACAAGACCAACTATGAGCATTGTGACAAACTTGGTCACACTGCCGATGAATGCTGGAGGAAAGTTAGCGCATGCCTACGTTGCGGGAATCACAATCATCACATTTCTGAATACCCTGTGCTGAAGGAGAAGGACAAGTGCCTAAATAGGCAAAAGAAACAAGGCATGCTACAAGCTGTATAGGAAATGGAAACCACCAAAGAGGGTGGAGTCGTGGAAGGTACATTACAAGTCTTTTCTCAATCAACATTTGTTTTGTTTGATACTAGCGCTACACATTCGTTCATATCTCAGAACTTTGCTGATACATTAAATATCAAACCTACATCTATGGGTTTTGAATTTCCTATCACAACACCATTGGGGGAGAAAGCTCAATTGAACAAATATTTTTCATTAGCTGATGTAATGATTGGAGAACTCAATCTAAGAGCTGACCTGGTGTGTATGCCCATGGAAGGCTATGCATCTATGCGACTATCCATTGACTACATGCAGTTGAACAAACTGACTATCAAGAATAAATATCCTCTACCTCGCATCGATGAATTATTTGATCAAATATCTAGAGCCAAATATTTTTTGAAGATTGACCTTAGGTCTGGATATCATCAAATGAGAATCAAAGATGCAGATATTTATAAGATAGCTTTCAGAGCAGGTATGGACATTATAAATTTATTGTTATGCCCTTTGGTCTAATCAATGCTCCTGCAGCTTTCATGCAACTGATGAACAACATCTATCGACCTTACCTCGACAAATTTGTTGTGGTATTTATTGATGATATTCTTATATACTCCAAGACCAAGGAAGAGCACGAGGAGCATCTGAGGATCACTCTACAGATCTTACGCGACAACAAGCTCTATGCAAAATTGAGCAAGTGTGAGTTCTGGCTCGAAGAAGTCTCATTTCTAGGCCACGTCATATTCAAGGACGATATTGCTGTTGATCCTTCCAAAGTAAAAGCTGTACTCAACTGGGAAAGACCAACCAATGTCACTGAGATTAGAAGTTTTCTTAGACTGGCTGGCTATTACAGACAGTTCATTAAGCATTTCTCTAAGATTGTTGTACCCCTTACTTGCCTTATGCGAAAAGAGAACCCTTATGTCTGGATCAAGGAATGTGAGAAGAGCTTTTAGACACTGAAGAAATGCTTGACATTTGCACCTGTCCTCGCATTACTAGTTGAGGGCGAAGGATTCTCAGTCTACACTGATGCATCTGGAATTGGTCTAGGCTGTGTTTTAATGCAGAATGAGAAGGTAATAGCTTACTCATCTAGACAGTTGAAGTCTTATGAGGTCAACTACCCTGTCCATGACCTAGAACTAGCTGCAGTTGTTTTTGCACACAAGATCTGGAGACATTATCTCTATGGAGAACAATTCAATGTCTACTCAGATCACAAAATCTTGAAGTATCTGTTTTCTCAGAAGGACCTCAACATGAGACAGAGGAGATGGTTAGAATATCTGAAGGATTTTGATTTCAATATTCAATATCATCTTGACAATGGTAATGCTGTAGCAGATGCACTTAGCAGGAAGCCTGTGGCATCCTTATCCTATTTAGTCATGGGTGAGATGCAATTGTTAGAACAATTCACCAATCTAAACATAAAATATTGAGCAAAGAAGTGATCAGGTACTGGTTGCTAACCTTAGTGTAACAACCCGACCTCTCGGACCCCCCGCCAGGGACTCCGAAGTTTGCACCGCCGCTCACGGGTCCGAAGACCTAGAAGGGTTAGAAGAATAATCTAGTGAGATATGTATTGAATTTAAACAACTATAACAAGATATACAATATACAAAAGTTTGTATAACATGTCCTAAGTAAAAGCACAGATACAAGAAGAAAGGTGCAGTCCTTAAGGGGCATACCCAGAGAACTTGCAAAGCACAACCCTCAACTCACTCAGGTACAAGAGCTCACAACACTCGCTTTCACTGCTGCTGACAGCACACGGCGCCACGACCACCTCCGTAACCCGTCTGACACCAAGCTCCCGCGACGACGATCCCCTAGCTAAAGGAAGTAAGGGGAGTGAGCCTCGTAAACAAAGCCCAATAGGGATTACCAGTCCCTCAATGGCCAGAGCAGCAGGAACTCCGAAAACAAGAAACTACACTAGAAAGCTGTAAAGCGAGGAACACCTACAACAGGGTACTACAAAGTAGCAGAATAGAACAATGCAACACCACGACCACCAACCAAGGTCGTGACACACACACGACTCCTGCAGAAACCAATGGAGTCGGGCACCAAGAAGAAGCAACCCTCGGCACACCCGCTGGGACCACACAACAACTAGGTGAGAATGACATCTCACCACAAGCACGACCACCTTAGACCTCTACAAGGTCAAGGGCTCGAACCACCCCAGACCTCGGACACACCACGAGGTCGGGAAACCACACACATCGGTGCCACCATGGACTGGCACCAAAGAACAAGACTACGGAACTGAGAGAACACCAAGCGGAAACCACCAGAAGCACGGGCTAATAAGGCCAAACCAACAATGCCCACAGAAGCTAGACACGGTCAGGCTACAACCACCGTGCGGGCTCGGGCAACGAGTTGTGCTTGGAAACACCGTAAGGAAACGTCATCACGACAACAACAACTAAGCCATCGCCACTGGCAGCCAAGAGGAGGACACACTAGCCACTCCCTCTGCTCGCCAGCCTGGCTCCTACCTCTAACCTCCCCGGAAGAGCGAGACAGAGCCACCACAGAACACCACAAGAACGCACGCACCACCGCAGCTTGGCCAAGCTGCGGCTCCACGCCTGACCTCTCTACGCGGCTTTGGAACCAACGCAGAGCGAGGTAGTGAGAAGAAGGACTAGTTTCCCCAGAACTGTGTTGTGCTCGTTTCTGGTTGTTGTTGCGTTGCCCTCTGGGTTGAGGTGCATCGCTTGGTTGCCTTGTGTTCTGGTGAGGTTTTCCAGAACCGTTTATTGTTGTCTTGGTGAGGGTTTCTCCCAAGACTGTTCTGTGCTCATTTCTGCTATTGTTGTGCTACCTC
The DNA here is from genome assembly GCA_014218235.1 of Colocasia esculenta. Taxonomy (NCBI): domain Eukaryota; kingdom Viridiplantae; phylum Streptophyta; class Magnoliopsida; order Alismatales; family Araceae; genus Colocasia; species Colocasia esculenta. The sequence continues at coordinate 41,229,754 of CM024761.1, read as the reverse complement.
AAGGTCTGAGGTATGCTATTGTTTTGGTTGGTGCATTCTGGTGGGTTTTCCCAGAACTGTGCCTTGGTGGTTCTGTGGAGGTTCTCCCAAGACATGCTTGTGTTGCTTCTGCAGTTCTGCTTGCTGCGGTGTTCTCTCTGAAGTTCTCTGTCGTTTGGTCGTTGGGTTGGGCATTCTGGTGAAGGTTCTTCCCAGGATCGCCCTTCGTCACTTCTGGCGGAGGTTCTTCCTAGGAGTGCTCTATGTTCGTTTCGAGCCACTGTTGTGTTGCCCCTGTGGTTCGAAGTGTGCCTTTTGGTTGGGTTGCGTTCTGGTGAGGTTCTCCCAGGATGGCTCTTGGCACTTTTGGTGGAGATTCTCCCCAAAGCTGCCCTATGTTTGTTTTGGTTATCGCTGCTCTCTCTCTCACTCTGTAGAGATGAGCTGTCACTGTTGTCGGTTGGACTATCTGTATTACAGTCTGCTTGGGCGTTATCGGTCAAGGTGTGGTGCCTTTGACCGTGTGTCTGGTCATTGCGCTGGCCAGGTTGCCTTGTTGTTCGCTCCAAGTTCTCGGCTGTGTTGGTGGGACTTTGTGTGTCCCCATTGCTCGGATGGTTTGTTTTGTTTTCCTGTGCCCAGCTTGTTCTCCCAGATGGTGTTTGGTGAGTGTAGTGGGTGTTTGGCTGGCTGTGCTTCTCGTGGAAGTGTTAGTCTTGCGTTGTGGATTTCTCTCTCACGCGTGGAAGAGACTCGTTGCGTTGCATGTCTCCTTCCTCTATTTTTCGTTGGTTGCTCGGGGTGGTGATGCTCGACTGTGGTGTTGTGTTGCCAGGGTGTGCATTGTTGCGACCTTCTGGTGGAGTCATCTTCCCTTGAGTTGTTTTTGGCTTGAGTTGGTTGCTCCCCTCATGATGTCGTTTTCGTGTGGCACCATGGGTCGGTAGACCTGTTCGTGCCATTTGTCGTTGAGATTATTTCTTGCTGCTTGCCTGAACAATTTGGGGCATTGGGTCCCTGTTGGTTTGGTGTGAGGTAGTACCGTTTACTTGTTGGGTTGCATGCGTGAGCGTTGCTCTGTTGTGCACCAGTTTTCTTGCTTGGCTTGCTCGTGCAAGCGTTGTTTCAATGTGTGCTCAATCGTGCCTCGGCTTGTGCCTTGGAGGCTTTTCATGTCATCGTTTTGGTGTTGAGCCTCTCCATCGGTCGCGATGGAGATGGTGCTTCTTGCTCTTGCGCGCTAGGGAGTCGCTGTGGTTATCGCTCCCTATGCGGTAGAGTCGGTGCTCTGTGTTTTGTGTGCTTTTTAGAGCCGACATGGTCGTTCGCTCTTGAAATTGTCGGCTTTCCGTGTGCTTCTGTTGTTGGTCTTTGGTGGAGAGTCCCCTTCGGTGGGCCCTGTGTTGTCTCGGGCAGTTGGTGCGGTTGTGTGTGCTGCACCTTGAGCGTTTTTCGATGCTTTATGTTTTATGCCTCAAGGGTTGGGGCCGGCGTGACCTGTTGTGCCCTTTTAGGCTTGCGGTTCTTTGCGTGAGGCTTTTGGAAGGTCTCTTGTGGAGAGTCCTTCCCGTTAGCCCATGTTGATTCGGCCGCTGGTGCACTTGTGTTGCACTTTGCTTAGTTTTGGTGCTTGTGGTAGCACCGTGTGCTCGTGCTCAAGTGTTTCGGTTTTGTGCCGTCTGGAACCTTGGTGCATTGTGTTGTACCTTGGGTGGCTCCCGGTGCTGAGTTTAGCACCACGTGTTGTGCCGTGTGCCTGTTCGTGAGATTTGTGTGTCGGCCTGCGCAGGGAAGAACTCCGAACATCCTCGGCGTCCCAGGCCAACCAAGAGAGCTCTACAAATGACTCGGCGCTGTTGTCCACGCCTCGTTTTCCCCTCAGCTCCAGAGTTCGCCAACTCGGCTGCCAACTCGAGCACGCTCGTAGCCCAGAATGCTCCATCAATAGGCTTCCGAGGATGGAGGTCCCAGGCAACAGAGACAACCTCTGAACGGGAAAAGTCCTCAAGTGTCAAGCATTGGGTGAAAAGGCGGGGCAAGCACAACAAGAACCACGCCGAACCGCTAGCTTGTAACCTACGACAAGCCTAGCAAGCACGAAGCACGCACAGACCATCAAGAGGGCTGTCGGCCAACCAAGGCACGCACAAACAAGCTAGAACTTCGAAACACTACCAATAGGTACAGAAAGCCCGTCGTCTGCTAATAATCGATTGGCTGCCGGTCAATCGATTATTTGACAGACGCGACCCTCCTGGCACCGCCGCCAGGACACGGCCACAAAGGTGTCACCTTCAGTCACTGATTGCAGTAAGATAACCTACCGCGTTCCCCACCTGAAGGTCCTAAGGGCAAGCCAGCCCTAAGGCACACGCTGACACCCCAACTGGAATCACGAAAACACCCGAGGCAACACAGGTACTGTCGTGACCCCCTTGGGTGTCGCGATACCACCGCGACGGACAGGGGCACCGCGACAACAACCCCTGTCGCGACAGGGACAAGCGCCGCGACAAGATCACATCGAACTGCCAGACTGTGATGCCATCACGTCGGGTTGGCACGTCGCAACACGATCACGCCCTCTGGTGTTGCGACGCGCACCGCGGTCGCGACACCAAAAAGAATGCAGACCCGCAGGATGCTCCATCCCGGGGCCACCCACACACCACAAAACACACCACACGAAGGAGGGGAGCATGGAGAAGCAGGAAATGCTATCTACAAACCACGAGGGGCTCCCAATCCACCTGGATAGAGAAGGGCACAAGTAATGTAACGGCCCCAAAGCCCAGACCCTCCGCTCCCACCAAGGATCCGACCATCGGCACCGCTGCCCACGGGCCCGAAGACCCGGAAGGGCTAACGGACCAGTCTAACAAGATATGTAACGGAGATAAATAACAACCAAATGCACTAAAAAGTACCAATAGGTGAAGGAAAGAGTCCAACACAGAGTATGAGTCTAGTATAGTCCCAAAGTAGTAAAGTACAAGTGTAGAAAGTAAAGGGGATAACAGGTCCCTTAGGGGCATACCCCAAGGGTGAAGTACACAGAACTGGGGGAACACTACTCACGGAAGACGCCATCTACTACGGCCCTGTCTCCTCAGCCCACCGCGGAGGGTGCCGCTGTGAAGTCTCACCTGTAAAAGAGGGAATGAGCTTCACGAAGAAGCCTAGTAGGGACTACCAATCTCCCACTAGTTCGAACAGCAGAATAGATCTAAAAGTATAATAATTAAATAAAGTAGTAAATCTATCCTACTAAAGAGTAAAGTGCGGAAGTGTAAAGAAACTACACGGTCTACGGTCTAAGCTAAACGTCGTGACTGGAAAACCCGTGTAAACCACGACACTGGGAAGAACCCGAGGCTGTAACACAGACAGTGAACAACTGTCTGGACAAAGACATTAGCTACATAACACTACACTAGTCAACCGGTCAGGTGCGCCACACTCCTTACCCTCAATCGTCAGTCCATGTCTAACACCTCCCGTCGGAGTGAGACGCGAAACTAAAGTAACCACAACTGCCATAGTTTGGCCGGACTACAGTCCCACACCTGGCCTCTCTAAATGGTTCTGGAACCACATAGAGTGAGGCAGTAAGAAAAGGACTAGCTGATCTACGCCGGAAGAGCTACCAACCACCTTGGTGTCCCAGACTCAGCTAAGAGAGCTCTAGAAACGACTCTGCACCGCTGTCCCCACCGTTTTCCCCTCTGCTACCAGAGTCCATGACTTGAGCTCGCTCGCCGCCCAGAGAACTCCTTCAAATAGGCCCGTGGGGACCGGGGGTCCAGGTAACGGTAATAACCTATCTCGCGGACAAGCCCTCAAGTGCCTAGCACCGTGCGAAAGACTAGAGTAGTATTGTACTAGGAACAACACAAGTGCCAAGAAACAGAGTCGCAGTAGAAGGAAAACTCCGAACAGGTCTCCAAGTCCCTTCTCTGTCTGAGAAGGAGACGCACAGGCTGTCGCCACCTGAAGGCGACACCCTGTCTGTCACAACCTGGTCCAGAAGGCAGCAGGGAACCTATCGCGATCAGGAGACCATAGGCAGAGGTCCCAGTGTCTACCTGGAACCTCCCATGACACCCGGTATAAACTGAAGAGAAGGCGATAGCCACCTTGTCGCGATCAGAACGCGACAGGGTGGGCGTCGCTTCCTCAAACCAGAAGGCGATGTATCGGGCTGTTGCGACCTAGGTCGCAACACCAAACGTGTCGCGACCTCAGGTTTGCACACCCGAGAGCACCACCTTCGAACCATGCAACACAAAACTGAGAAGTCCAAGGGGAGGGGAGCATGTAGGACGATGTAAATAGATCATTTAACCTCAAACCACCCTTGTAAACACCCATGCATGCCAAGAACATGGATCTACACTCAATAATCTCTCATGCAAACATGGATCTCTCATCATCCACACCCTAATCCAAGCATGAATCAAAGCACAATCAAGCCATCCAAGCATTCCACAAGAATCATAATATGCATGCACGACCTAGCATGATCCCTAGGCTTGGAGAAAGGGGTTTGGAGTCCTACCATGTTAGAACTAGGGGAAGGTTTAGGCATCCCTACCTCAAAAAGAAGATCCACCCCAATGAGGCCTTCTCGTAGGCATGCACCCCTCCTCCTTGCTCCAAGCTCCACGGAAATGCCATTCACGAGCCAAGGTCGTCCTCCTACAAGCCGATGGAGAGGATCAACACCACGAAGAGATGCCACGCCGAAGAAGAACACCATGAGGGGAGAACCCTCACAACAACCCAAGGGCAAAGCACCCTACACAAACCCTCACACCTCTCCCCTAGCTCTCACCCTCACAATCTCCCTCAAAGCTTCCCCACAGAGAGGGCTCACCCAGAGGCGCCGGAGAAGAGGAAGAATAGGTGAAAGGGGCGGAGCCAGAGCTGGTTCTGAAGCCTGAACCATTTTATGCCTCGGAGTTGAGAACATGACAGCTTGTCTGTCGTGTTCACTTGGTCAACATGATGTTCAACCTGTCGCTATCTCAAGTCCTGGTCAAACCTGACCAACGGAAACACCATACGTCGCCCATGCAACCCTGACACCATGAATGCGACACCTGACCTGTCGCGTTCATCATGTCAGTGGTTGACACTTGTCCCGTCTGTCCCGACAGCAAAACGACAAAAGATGCATGCTACGGTCAGAGGCTGAATGCGACAGCATGCCTGTCGCGTTCCCAACCAGAACACGACGGTCATCCTGTCGCCTCCACAAGGTGACAGCCTAAGCTGGCTGACCAAAGGAAATGAGGGATGTTACAAGCAATCCTTACCTTAAACAAAGAAGCAAACCCAAAAGGGCCCTTCACGTCGGATTGGACACCTCCTCCTCGGTCCACGCAAGCTCCACAATGCCAAGGACACGAGCATGGCCCTCCTCCTCACCTGAAATGCACAAAGGGGAGAGAGGGAGGCGGAGCACCGCTGGAGGAGGAGGAAAAGAGGGGTGAAGGAGGGAAAGGGAGAAGGGGTCGCCGGCCAAGGCCTTAAGCCTTCGGCACCCAATATGTGACGGGGTGACACGTCGTGTTAAGGACCTTCACACAATGGGTCAACGGACCGCGACAAGAACACGTCCCCCAAGGACGCCACAACAATACGACAAGTCGTACTGACACGCCTGCCACCCTGAAAGGCGTCAGATGACCGAAGCGACGGAACACTGTCATGACCCGTTGACCGGGCGCGACACGAAGACGCGACAAGAAAGCTGGGCACAACAAGAACGTGACACACAAGCTGGTTGCGACAAGGATGACTATCGCGTCGGACACCCACGACATGACACTAACGCATCGCCCAGCCCAGACGCGTTAGTGGCCAGTCATCCAAGACACCGAACGAAAAGCTGGGTCTCACATTCTACCCCCCTTAAAACAATTTTGTCCTAAAAATTTGAGCAAGCCCAAGAGATTCTGAGGGACGAAACGGAACACGCGAGCCAACGCAAGCACAGGGGCGGAGAAGCCACTAAGTCTCACCACGACCTCCTCATGGCAACAACCGCACTGCCAAATGCGCACGGAGCACACAAAACGTGGGTGTGAAGAGCCACTAAGTTTCATCACGACCTCCTCGAGACAATAACCACACCGCCAAACGTTCATGATGCACACGAAGCCGAAAAACCAACGACTCACACAATGAACCCCAAACACACAGGGAGCACGCCTAAAAACCCAACGGCTCACAACATGCTCCAAACGCACATGGAGCACAAAATCGAAACCAATGGCTCACTCCAGCCACACGTGGGGTGCCTAAATGGAATTACAAACCCACAGATGCTGAGAGACGCCAAAACTGACCTGAACAGCAGAAAATGCCAGCTGAAAGACCGCATAACTGTAGCCACCAACAGACCCCACTATTGGGACCGACCGACTAGCAACCCACTCTGTTGCCAGCAAAACCCGACAGAGGATGCAGTTGCCGACAGCAACACGAGAATCACTGGTCAGCAACTCACTCTATCGCTAGCGAAACCTGACACAGTACACAGTTGCTGACAACACTAGAAAAACGCCTGAGAGTCCAGCACAACACTCAGGGGAACAGCCTCACGCTACTAGCAGCAACTAGCATCGGTTACCAGCCCAATCGAGAAGCCACGCGAGAGATAAGAACCAAAGCAAGAACACGCTCGTGGAGAATCCTCAATGCATGAAACAGTGTCCACCGCCACCGTTAGGTCTCACCCAGACCTTCCTCGCGGTTCAACAGGGACAGCTAGTGCTCGTGGAGCCATGAAGCTGGGAAACTACACACTTCATAGTGCGACACATCGCGATGAAAGTACGGAAGACGTCTGAGGTCAAGCCAAAACTGGGCACCTCACAATGTCGGCAAACCACGTGGTTGAGTACTAGCAAGCCAATAGACCTCACTGTCACCAGATGAACCAACAGGAGACTCCGCCATCGGCTTATAGACTCACCAACACCACGCACAACAGTAGAACCAACGAAGAGTTGGCAGCACACCCACCACATGCACACAGGGCTTAGTGCGGGTACCAACATGCCAACCACCAAAAAGATGCACAACTACACAAGAACCAAAACAACCGCTGAGGTCGAGGACAACACGTTGACCTCAGAGGGACCCAGACCGAAGTAGGGTACCATAACCGAACACACTCGCTCCCAAAGCGAGAGGGAAAACCAAGACACAGGCTACAACCAAAGTCTGGCATACCACTGATAGGGCTACCTAGACAAGACAAAGCAGCCACCCCATAGCGGTAACAGTATAACCACAAGACTCAGGCTAGCATATGTGTCCCAGAGGCGGAAAGCTCAACACCTCCAACACTGAGTAAACTCGTGAAACGACACACAAAGCTCACAATCAGGTGACAAGGCACAACACACGGTGCTATCACAAGCACCGGAAGCCACCCAAGGTACAACACAATGCACCAAGGTTCCTAACAGCACAAAACTGAACACTCAAGCACGAGCACACGGTGCTACCACAAGCACCAAAAACTAAGCAACGTGCAACACAGGTGCACCAACGACCGAAAACAATACGGGCTAACAGGAACGACTCTCCATAGGATACCTGCCAAAAGCCACACACAAAGAACCGCAAGCTTGAAAGGGTACAACAAGCCAAATCGGCCCCGACCCTTGAGGCACAAAAACACGAAGCATCGAAAAACACACAAGGTGCAGCACACGCAATCGCACCAACGGCCCGAGATGACACAGGGCCCACCGAAGGAGACCCTCCACCAGAGACCCACAAAAGAAGCAAATAGAAAGCCAACGACTTCAAGAGCGCAACAACTATGTCGGCTCCGAAAAGCACACCAAAACACAGAGCACTGACTTTGCCTCACGGGGAGCAAAAACCGCAGCAACTCTCTGGCACGCAAGAGCAAGAAGAACCACCTCCATCGCGACCGATAGAGAGGTCAAACACCAAAAAGGATGATATGAAAAGCCTCCAAGGCATAAGCCGAGGCACACACCGAAATAACGCTCGCACAAGCAAGCCAACCAAGAAAAACCAATGCACAGTGGAACAATGCTCATGCAAGAAACCCAACAAAAAAATAATACTACCTCGAACTAAACCAACAGGGACCCAATGCCCCAAATTGTTCAGGCAGGTAGCAAGAAACCATCACGACGACAAACGTCACAAACAGGTCCACCGACCCACAGTGCCACAAGAAAAACGATAGCACGAGGGGAGCAACTAGCTCAACCCAAAAATGACTCAAGGGAAGATAACTCCACCAGAAGGTCGCAACGGTGTGCACCCTGGTGACCCAACACCACAGTGGAGCATCACCACCCTAAGCAACAATGAAAAGTAGAGGAAGGAGACATGCAACGAGTCTCCTCCACACACGAGAGAGATAAAATCACAATGCAAGACTGACACTTCCACAAGAAACACAACCAGCCACACACTGACTGCACTCACCAGACCACCATCTGCAAGAGCACGTCGAGCGCGAGATACGAAGCAAACCATCCGAACCACGGGGACACACAAAGTCCCACTAGCGCAATTGCGAAACTTGGAAACGAACAATGAGACAAGCTGGCCAACGCAGCAGCCAAATGCACGGAAAAGCGCACAACACCTTGACCGGAAATGCCTAAGTAGACTTTAACACAGACAGTCCAACCGGCAACAACGACAACTCATCTCCACAGAGAGAGAGAGAGAGGAGAGAGAGAGAGAGAGGAGAGAGAGAGAGAGAGAGAGAGAGAGAGAGAGAGAGAGAGAGAGAGAGAGAGAGAGAGAGAGTAGCGACAACCAAAACAACACGAAGCAGCTTGTGTGGAGAACCTCCACCAAAAGCGCCAAGGGACGTTCTGGGAGTACCTCACCAGATTACAGCCCAACCAAACGGCACACTTCAAACCACAAGGCCAACACAACGGTGGCTCGAAACGAACACAAAACACTCCTGGGAAGAACCTCCACCATAAATGACAAAGGGCGATCCTGGGAGGAACCTTCACCAGAATGCACACCCAAACGACCAAAAACCACAGACCATCAGGGAGAGCACCACACCAAGCTTAAGTAACGCAAGTCGGTCCTAGGAGAACCTCCACCAGAACCACCAAGGCACAGTTCTGGGAAAACCCACCAGAACGCACCTACCGAAACAACATCATACCTCAGACCCTGAGGCAGCACAACAATAGCAGAAACGAGCACGAAATAGTCTTGGGGAAAACCCTCACCAAGACAACAACAAACGGTTCTAGGAAACCTCACCAGAACACTGGGCAACCAAGCGATGCACCTCGATCTAGAGGGCAATGCAACCGCAACCATAAATGAGCATAACACAATTCTAGGGAAACCTCACTTCCTCCAGAACCAATAGAGAAGAACTCCAGGAGCACCTCACTAGAGTTCACAACCAACCAGCACCAAGCGAACATGTAAGACCCAGCTCTCTTGGGCCCTTGGCCCTGTCCTTAGGGTCGCGACAGGTACCCTGGTCGCGACGTGGTCACACCAGGGGAGCCCGTCGCGATAGCATGCCGCGACGGGGGTGGGTGTCGCGTTCTTGTCGCGGCGTCTGGTGGTGTTGCGACTGCTTCTCTGACCAACTTGACCACTGTCCTGTCTGTCAAAACGGCTTTGTCAGGTGTCAGGTGTGTACAACGTTGACGCGACCTGGTCAGCCGTCGCGTTCTTATTTCCCGATCTTCAAGGTTTGACCGCTTTTGGGGTCACGCTGGGGCAGGCGGTCAAGACAGGGTCGCGACGCCCTGGGGCGTCGCGACATGGTTAGTGTCACACCGGCCCGACCCGTCGTGTCTTGGGGTCCATCGGTTTAAAAACGACGGCTGCACCCCATTTCCCCCTCTCGCCCTTTCCTTCCTCTCCTCCCCCCTTCTTCTTCCTCCTCTGAGGTCTCCCCTCTCCGGTGGTTTCCCGGCGTGATTGAGGTGCTCGTGGTGGGAGGTGATGCCCCATTTGTGCAGGTGGCGTGATCGAGGAGCATGGAGCGAGGAGGAGGTGGCCATTCCGACGTGAAGGCCCCAACAGGTCGGCTCTACTCTTGGAGGTAGGGACCCTCGACTCCTCTTGCCCTAGCATGCTCCTTTCCCCCTTGAGATTGTGATTTCTCGTGGCTTGGGGTTGTGGGGGTGTGAGAATCATGCTCGTGTGAGTGAGGCTTCCATCGAGCGTAGATTCGTTGTGATTCATGGTTTGTGGGGTTTTAAGGGTGGTTCGGTATGGTTAAAGGTTTCCTACATGTTTCCCATGCTCCCCTCCCCTGATTGAGGCGGTCCTTGGGAGGACTGTACCGGGATGCCCCTCGGCTGAGAACGTGACCTGTATAGAGGTCGTGATGATGTCGTAACCAGCTAGGCCACTGCGACATCATCGCGACACTCTTGAGTGTCGCGACAAGAGCGTTGCGACAGTGTCACGATGGCCTGTGGCGTCACGACAAGGTGGCGACGGCCCGATGCGTCGTGACTACAATGGAGATAGGTAAGTCTTGCTGAGTTCCATTTTCTATGGAGTCTTCACCGTTTCTGCTTCTTACTGTACCCGTAGCACCAGTGCTAGTTTCCTAGTATGGTCCTACACTAGTCGTTCGTCTGGTGCTCGGCACTTGAGGGCTTGTCCCATGAGAGAGGTTGTTACCATTGCCTGGGACCCCCGTCCCCGCGCGCCTGTTAAGGGAGTACTTCAGGAGACGAGCATGCTCGAGTCACGGACTCTGGAGCGGAGGGGAAAATGATGGTTAGGACAGTGGCGTTGAGTCGTTTGCAGAGCTCTCGTGGTTGGTCTGGGGCGCTGAGGTCGTTTGGTGTCCTTCCCGGCACAGGTCAGTCAGTCCTTTTCTCACTGCCTCGTTCTTTGCGGCCCTGGAACTGCTTAGAGAGGCCAGACGTGGGATCGTAGTCTAGCCAGACTATGGCGGTTACTGTTGTGTACTTTGTGCTCCTACCCCCACTTTGACGAGCGTGGAGGTTTGGACCTGGGTCGAGGATAAGACGTCATTGGACGCACCTGAACAGTTGACTAGTGGTAGTGTTTTCCGTAGCTAGTGTCTCTTGTCTAGGCAGGGTTCACTCTACCTGTGTTGCTAGCCGTGTGGTGGTCACGACGTGCAGTCGTACGGAGTTTCCGACCATAGTGATTTTCTGTATCCGTTAGTTAGTAGTTCGCTTCCGCACTTTATTGTGTAGGTAGAAGATATAACTGATGTTATTTAATTGATTATATATTCTTCTACTTGTTAGAGCCAGTAGGAGATTGGTAGTCCCTACTAAACTTCTGTTGTGAAGCTCATCCCTTCCTTTTCCAGGTGAGACTTCTCAGCAGCGGCAGGGCGCGCGCCGGGCAGAGGAGACGGGGCAGTAGTCGTCGTCCCCTTAGCTAGCAGTGCTTCCCCCCCTTCTCAGTTGTACGTCATCCTCGGGGTATGCCCCTAAGGGACTTGTTCTTCCCCTGTCTTTACTTGTACTAGTTGTGTGTGTTGGGACTGTACCTAGAGCGATACGCAACGATCTCGCTCTTCTTTCTACTTCCGCGTGTGTGCTTCTTGTTAGCAGTTGACATTTATTTCCTTTACATATTCTATTAGACTTGTGTTATAGCCCTTCCAGGTCCCGGATCCGTAGGCGGCGACCGCAAAAATCGGGTCCTCGGCTTGGGTCGAGGGTCGGGTTCTCGGGGTCGTTACAGTTGGTATCAGAGCGAGAAGTCTAACAGGACTTGTAGCCGATTTAAACTGCAACAGAAAGTCCCAACAATAGTACAAGTACACTGCTAGCTGCCCGAGTTGGTATTGTTAACCTTGCTGGTTGTGTGTCGTGCAGAATATGGCTCCGCGCAAGCATAGCAGGCCATAGAGCTGATAGAGTAGCAGGATGAGTCGGATATGCCAGCGCCGGGTCAGGTTCATGAGGAGGTTTTAGCAGAGGAGTCCGTGGCACAACCTCAGGGAGCAGCGGCAGCAGCAGCAGCATGTGGGCAACAGCAGCAAGAGTACTAGCCCCCGCCACAGTAGTACGCTGATTGGTTTCCTTTGGCTGAGCAGTTTTTCAGGACCCTATACCAAGGAGCATGACAGCCTGGGCAGGCAGAGCGGGAGGTTAGCCTCTAGTACCTCCCCCAGCAGTACCGGAGCAGCAGGCAGACTCGGAGGTAGAGCAGCTAGCAGTTCAACAGGCGTCGAGTACTAGGAGTACCCGGGCCAGTCGGAGGAGGATGGCTGTCACAAAGGATAGGACTGCCCTCTTGGAGAAGTTCTTGTGTCTCTGACCACCAATGTTCTTCAGTGAGAATGATATAGACAAGGCAGAGAGTTGGACGCACGAGTTGGAGCGCACGTTCGAGACCATGGAGTGCGCCGAGGAGGACTAGGTCAGACTGGCAGTGTATCAGCTCAAGGGACTAGCCCATGAGTGGTGGAGAGTTCAGCGGCAGACCCACTTTCCAGGGCAGCATTTGGATCAGATCACATGGCAGCAGTTTTTGGGGGTCTTTTATGGCGAGTATTTCCATGACTATGCTCGACGTGAGAGACGAGACCAGTTTCATGAGTTGGTTTAGGGCGATCTCACAGTTACTCAATATCACCAGATGTTCGTCCAGTTATTAAGGCATGTCCCTCATGTTGCCAACAGCGAGCAGGCTTGTGTAAAGAGGTTCATTGTAGGACTGAGGCTAGATTTGAGGTGGGGCGTGACTGCTTATATGTGTGCCACTTTGGGAGAGGCCATGGCTAAGGCCATCGCCTTGGAGAGAGAGACGTGGCAGCCCCAGCAGTAGTAGCAGCAGGGAGGAGCCTCTTCTAGGTCCTCACCGTACCAGTGTCCCGCAGGTAGTCGAGGTAGTGCAACTTCTTCTTCTTCGGGCTCGGGCAGTTCAGGCAGTTCCGGTCTGCGCTCGAAGTTCAGGCAAATGACTACTCGCGGGGGTGGACGGAGTCGGCAGTAGAAGCGTCAGTCGAGATTTGTTGAGCAGTCAGTCCAGCAGGGCAGGCAGGAGGCAGTCTGTTACACGTGGTTTACTGGGCAACTTCAGGAGGGATTGCCCGATGGGGCAAGTCCAGCAGCCACAGCAGCCAGTGCAGTACACACAGCAGCTACCGCAGTACCAGTTCCCTCCTCAACAGTAGGCATTCCGTCAGCAGTGATGATCAGCTCATCTCCATATAATTTCATGACTTATATATCTATTTTGGTGATTAATAAAATTTCAATTAAGTATTATCTAACAAGTTTCATGAAGCTTAGGCATAGGAGGTAAATCAGGCGAAATAAAGTAACTATGTAAGTATTTCTTACATTAAAGTATTTAGAGTTCAAAGCATGAATTTTGACTAAGTACACATCGACTCACTTTGAAAGCATAACAATTTCCATCATAGCTTAACGATTTCATAAGTTACTACATTACATAACGATTTCATAAGTATCGCATCAATTTCGATCTCAGAATGATTTGCTAAGTGTATACATCGATTTCATTCCACAATGATTCGTTAAGTGAGAACAACGATTTGCTCTCACAACGATTCGGTTTCACATCGACTTGGTAAGTAAGAGCAACGATTTGCTCTCACAATGATTTGATAAGTGTGAACAACGATTTGCTCTCACAACGATTTGGTTTCACATCGACTTGGTAAGTGAGAATAACGATTTGCTCTCACAACGATTTGATAACTGAGAACAACGATTTGCTCTCATAACGATTCGGTTTCACATCGATTTGGCCGTCAGAACGATTCGATAAGTTACATAACGACTTGGTCATTATACCGACTCGAAAAGTTACACAACGATTTGCTTGCTGTAACGACTCGATAAGTTACAACAACGACTTGGTCTGTGTAACGATTCGATAAAGCAAACAACGATTTGATCACTATATCAACTCTACAAGTGAAACAACGATTTGTTTACATCGATTTGCCTGTACACAACGATTTGTTTACTATTAAACAACAGCGCAACGATTTGGTTATAACGATTCACTTATAATGACTTGCTTATACTCTCATAACGATTTGTCTCTTACATTGACTGGTTATGACTGCACAACGATTTGTATTCACATAGATCTGTTTATGAATGAATAACGATTTTACATAAACAACGACTTATTCACATAACGATTTCATAAGTCATACTCATAACAATTTTGTGAATCACATCGATTGATATTTAAATATATTGAAAGTCAAAGTCTTCTCACGGTTTTTCGATACTCATGCATTTAATGTATCTGTACATCTCACTGGATGATAAATATCTGGATATCTTCTATTCCCATGCTTCTACAGAAAACACCTGTTTAGATGGCAGAAAAGTATTCCATTCTGGTGTATATTCCTACTGCCTGGTTTCTAACGTTGACTGAGAAGCTAAGAGACAGTCTAGCTGTCCACTGTTTGGTATTTATTGTGTGCAGATCCTTGAAAGAACCACTCTCTAATGTTGGCAATAAAGAAGCTACAGAATATCTGGAGGAATTCTTTCCTTGCGTGCATGGATCAGAAAACATTAAATGACTGCAAGCACACCTGACGTACACGTCAAACCATGTAGTCTAACGAGCATCCAACACAGAGACAACGGATACTTCAATGACTACATTTTTCAAAGAAGATATAAATAGAAGACTGGTGCCTACATGAAGATAATCTCTTGAGAATTCAAAATCCGTAAGCACCATAGAAGAGCTCAAGTCTCACTCCATCGTTTTGCTGTAGCTCTTAGCTCTCTTAATTCATAGCTTAGTCTTTGAGAGCCTTTGTGTACTGAGAGAATTCTTCTTTGTAGATCTTTCTCTCTCAGTCTTGCGTCAGATCAAGCATTGTTCTATTAGCTTGATCTAGGGGCTTGTCTTCTCTTTAACATTTTTCTGTGTTGTTCCTCTTCGTGTTGAGAAGAGAAGACCTATTGGTAACAGGTGGATGTATTCCCTTCGTATAGAAGGAAGACCTATGAATCAGGGTGCTTTGTACCACTTCCGGTTTAGAAGAGAAGGTCAGCTGCGGCTGGATGTGTAAGTGTCCTTGAGGGGGACTGTACCCTTGGGTAGTGGAATCCTGAGTTGTTGCTCAAGGACTGGACGTAGGACTCCTGCGGAGAGGAGGTCCGAACCAGGATAAAACCTGTGTGTTGTGTGCCTGTCTATTTGTGGTTGTTATTTATCCTTTTACTAATGCTAACAATCGATTGTAGTGTGTTGTGTTAAACGTTTTTGTACACAGGTTTAGATAATCAAAATTTTAAAGAATCTCATTCACCCCCCCTCTGGGCTTGCTAGCTGGGCAACAAGTGGTATCAGAGCGAGTCTCTTCGACAAAGAAGATCCAACGATCTGAAGAGAAAAGATCAAATGGCAGCCCAAGGTCACTTCGAAGGTCAGTCAGTTAATAGGCCACCATTGTTCGACGGTGAAGACTATACCTATTGGAAAACAAGAATGGAGTTCTTCCTACAAGGGCTCGACTATCAGATCTGGTCCATCGTAGAAAAAGGAGATCTTCTGGTTACTAACGAGAATGACAAATGGACTGAAGATGATACGAAGAAAATTTCCCTCAACTGCAAGGCTAAAAGCATATTGTGTTGTGCTCTTAGCAAGAAATAGTTCAACCGTATATCTGTCTGCAAGTCAGCTATGGAGATGTGGGAAAAGTTGAGGATCACATACGAAGGTACTGACAAAGTAAAGGAAACCAGAATAGATATTCTGGTAACACAGTATGAAAGGTTCCAGATGCAGTCAGGAGAGTCGATAACCCAGATGTACAGAAGATTTACAGACATCACAAACGGGTTAGCTGGTCTTGGAAAGACGTATGAAATAGGAGACATGGTCAGAAAAATCTTGAGGTCCCTACCAGCTTCATAGACTCCCAAAGTGACAGCGATAGAAGAGGCCAATGACTTGAAGAGAATGTCATTGGAGAAACTCATTGGGTCCCTAATGGCCCATGAGATCAATATGGAGAGATTGGGAGAGTCGTCAAGAAGAAGAAAACAATCCAATGCTCTCAAGGTTGAAGAAGATGCATCAGAAGAAGTCTCAGATGGTGATGAAAGCTTGAGAAGTAGTGAAGATGAAGAAGCTCTCCTCTCCAGAAGATTACAAAGAATATTAGCTAAAAAGAAGTACCAGTTTGGGAGGAGATACTTCAAGAGAAACAAAGAGTATAAGAAGCCAGAAGGAAAGGACTCAAAGAAAACTGAGCCAATCTGCTACAAGTGCAAGAAACCCGGACATATCAAAGCTGAATGTTCAAAACTGAAGAAAACCGAGTTCAGAAAGAAGGATAGTTCCAAGAAATTCAGAAGATACAAGAAGAAAGCCATGGCAACAGTATGGGACAACAACAACGACTCTGACAGTGAGTCGAGTTCCAGTGGAGAAGAAGAAGAAAAGGCCAAGCTGGCCTTCATGGCTAACATCGACGAAAAGGAAAACCTTCGATCATCTAAATGGTACTTGGACAGCGGATGCTCAAGGCATATGTCAGGGAACAGAAAGCTATTTTCCCATCTTGAAGCTGAAGAAGGCACAATCACTTATGGAAATAATGGAAAAGGGGTGTGATAGGTAGCGGATCAGTAGGCAGTAAAGGCAAAACCGTTATCGAAGATGTTCTATGCGTCAAAGGATTGAAGCACAACCTTATCAGTATCAACCAACTGTGTGATAAAGGACATCAGATCAGATTTCAAGAATCAAAGTACAATATCATAAAGGATGGTGCAGTCATTTTTGAAGCTAATAGAGAAAAGAACTTGTATGTACTTTATCTAGAAGAATTAAAAGATCAGGACATATGTCTGACAGTAAATAAAGAGCAGTCAACTGAACTCTGGCATCGAAGATTGGACCACTGCAGCTTGGATGGCATGAGAAAATTAATCAAGAGAAACTTGGTGGAAGGCCTACCCAAAGTAAGTACAAGAATGGATGGTGTCTGTGGGCCGTGTGCAAAAGGAAAGCACACCAAATCATCCTTCAATTCAAAGACCGTGGTAACAATCTCTAAACCCTTAGAACTTCTACATATGGATCTATTTGGGCTAATGAGAACCACAAGTCTCAGAGGAAAGAACTTTGGCTTTGTCATAGTAGATGACTACTCCAGATTTACATGGGTATCCTTCTTGGAGCATAAGGATGATACATTCGACAGCTTTGTCATCTTCAGTAAGAAGGTACAGAAAGACAAAAAGTACAGCATTATTGGTATTCGATCAGATCATGGAGGAGAGTTTCAGAATGAGAAATTTGCTAAGTTCTGTGAGATCAAGGGATAGAGCATAACTTCTCAGCGCCAAGGACACCATAGCAAAATGGAGTTGCTGAGAGAAATAACAGAACCTTATTGGATATGGCAAGGACTATGTTGTCAGAATATAATTTACCAAGGTATTTTTGGGTTGAAGCCATCAACATAGCGTGCTATATAATCAATAGAGTAATGATCAGGCCAATCCTGAAGAAGACTGCACACGAGCTATACAAGCAGAAGAAGCCAAAGATTAGTCACTTCAGGACGTTTGGATGTCCATGCTTCATCCACACATGGAAAAAGGATATTGGTAAGCTGGACTCAAAGTCTGATGAAGGTATATTCATGGGGTATGCCTCCAAACCCAAAGGTTATAGAGTATTTAATAAGCATAGTTTATTAATTGAACAAACCGTGCATGTTATTTTTGATGAGACTAACCTTTCCTTGAGAAAGGAAGCAGATAGTGATGTTGATGATGCAGATGAACTATCCAAGAAATTAAAGAACTCATCCATCGAGGACAAGGAAGATCCACCCTTGGAAGAGCTACAACAAAAAGACGTATCACATGACAATCTTCCAAAGGAATGGAGATACAAAAAGGATCACCCATTGGACAACATCATTGGGGATCCATCGGTTGGGGTAAGAACTAGAGGTAATGTAATTCCTTATGATTATTTAGCTTTTGTATCTCAAATAGAGCCCAAGACAGTCAATGAAGCACTATCTGATGAATCTTGGATAGTAGCCATGCAAGATGAACATAATCAATTCAAGAGAAACCATGTATGGTCACTTGTTCCGAGACCATCAGATCATCCTGTGATTGGCACCAAATGAATGTTCAAGAACAAATTGGATGAAGCTGCTGTGATCACTAGAAACAAGGCTAGATTGGTAGCTCAAGGCTATTTCCAAGAGGAGAGCATAGATTTTGATGAAACCTATGCACCAGTAGCCAGACTTGAGGCAATTAGGATCTTACTTGCATATGCATCAGCATTGGATTTAAAATTATTTCAAATGGATGTAAAATCAGCTTTTCTAAATGGTTATATAAAGGAGGAAGTTTATGTAGAACAACCTCCTGGTTTTGATGACACCGATTTTTCAAATCATGTATTTAAATTGCACAAGGCTTTATATGGTTTAAAACAAGCACCTAGAGCATGGTATGAAAGATTAAGTGCATTTTTACTAAACCATGGTTTTATTAGGGGGCAAGTAGATAGCACATTATTTGTTAAGTCTAAAGTCAAACATATATTGCTTGTGCAAATTTATGTAGATGAGATAATATTTGGTTCTACTGACGAATCTCTTTGCAAGTATTTTGAAAAGCTTATGTAGGGAGAATTCGATATGAGCAAGATGAGGGAGCTAAACTACTTCCTCGGATTGCAAATCAAGCAAGGAAATGAAGGAACTCACATTTGTCAAGCCAAATACACCAAGGAACTTTTAAAGAAGTTTGGATTTGAAAGCGCCAAGCCACTGTCAACACCGATGAGTACATCAACAAGGTTAGACAGTGATAAGGACGGTAAGAAAGTAGACCAAAAGGTCTACAGAGGTATGATAGAATCCTTACTCTACTTAACTGCCAGTAGACCTGATATACTCTTTAGTGTATGCATGTGTGCTAGGTATCAGGCAGATCCTAAAGAATCTCATTTAATCAGTGTCAAAAGATTTTTAGATATTTACCTAGACCCATGATTTAGGTCTATGGTATCCAAAAACATGTGAAATTAACTTAATAGGATATTCTGATGCTGACTACGCTGGATGTAAATAGATAGAAAAAGTACCATTGGATGTTGTCAATTTCTTACAGGTTGTCTAATTTCATGGTCCTCAAAGAAGCAAAATTCAGTAGCACTGTCAATAGCTGAAGCTGAGTACGTAGCTACTGGAAGCTGCTGTACACAACTCCTATGGATTAAGCAGCAACTTGAGGATTATGGGCTACATATCAAGATAATTCCCTGCTGTGCGACAACACCAGTGCCATTAATCTCACCAAAAATCCAGTACAACACTCAAGGACAAAGCATATAGAGGTTAGATATCATTTTATTCGTGATCATGTACTAAATGGTAATATAAATACTTCCTTCATTGATACTCAAAATTAGTTAGCAGATATCTTCACAAAAGCCTTACCTGAAGAGAGATTTACTTTTCTTAGAAGGGAATTAGGTATGTGTAATTTGTGATAGACTTATCTGTAAATAACTGAAATAATTATTATTTTAGAATAAAGATTATTCCTCTTATGAATTAAGAAAATTCCTTAAATATTGCTTGCATCTTAAATTTCTATGATGGTTCCTTGATTTAAAAAGTATTTATCTATCTCGACTTGTCTCTATTTTGTCGTTTTCTGCATTTATGGCTCCATCCTTTCAAAAGTTACTTTATCTTTCTCTCTCAAAACCCAAAATCTATGTCACAACGATTCACCTCCCACTCTCATCTTCTTCAACTTGCCTGAGACGATAAACCCTATCGACTCCGGCATCGACTTCATGCGATTTCAAAGCTTCCATCTCTTCCTGCGAAAAATCTCCTGGGGCTTTCGCTCCAATCTTCCTTCCAATCATCCAGAACCTTTTCCCATTCAAAACCATGGCCGTTTTTGGAGTTTTCGGCACTGTCGGGGGCTATGGAGCTGCTTTCCTCACCGCCAAGCAGCAGGAAAGGTTTACAATAGTGAACACCAAGTTGTGCGGGAACAAAGCAGTAGACATTGCAGATTTGGAAAAGAATGGAATGCACAACATTGTAGCAGCTATGGAAAGAATGAAATGGACGAAGATAGAAACATTGTCAGAGGTGAGTTATCCAGACCTGGTGAAGGCGTTCTATGTTTGCTTGAAGTCTGAAGAGGACGAGTCCTTGACATCCTCTGTCAAGGGAACCCAGATTAGGATCACATATGATCTATTGGCATCCTTTTTTGGTGTTTGCACCACCGGTCACAGTGGAGTACACACTGTTGACATTTAGGCTAAGGGTTTGAGGATTGTTGGTCCCGAGTTCAAACTGAAGGATGGGAAAATAGACATCAACCAGTTGAATGCATTCATTCGTATTCTGCATTTTATAGTTTGTCAGATATTGATTCTGAGGAGTGCCACTTTTTCTACATGCACCAAGGCGGACTCCGACATGATGTTCTGGGCTATCCAGAACCAGAGCATAAATATGGCAGAAGTGATTTTGGAGAGGATGAAACTTGCTCATGCTCAGGTTTGGGACAAGAAGAGTAAGCTGAATGTGTCCCATCCCTATGCCCACTTGTTAACCAAGGTTTTCTAGCACTTCGGGGTAAATCTAAGTGGGGTAGTTTCTGAGAAGATGGGCCAAGCTATCCTATCCAGGAATCTGAAAAAGAGTGGTTTTTCATTGGTAGCTGGAGTATGGTCAAAGACCTCAGCAGTAGAGGGCGAGGCCATTATTGGCAAAGCCCTAGAAGTCCAAGATGAAGTAGTTCCGGCAGAGGCAGTAGCAGCAGCACCAGTAGTCCAAAATGATCAAGAAGATGCCAGGGCAGAAGTGTCATCAATTCAAGAGCATCAAGAAATGATCAGGGAAGATATTCCAGTGATTCAGGAGGAACAAGCAGCAGCAACAGCAGAGGTCCAAGGAAATGCAGCAGAGATCAGAGTTGAAGACTCAGTGGTCAGCAATAGCAGGATTGAGGACATTCCTCAGGAGTTCATTGAGCCCGTTGGGCAAAATTCAGAGGTTATCTCTCCCTCCTCTGTGGTAGCATCAGTTCTCAGAAGTGCGCTGGATTCCATCACCAGCACTCAAGAGGAGCAAGAGCAGGTGACTGAGGAAGTCAGTAGAGTAGCTGTGGCACCAGGCCACATTGAAGATGTTGTGATGGAAGAAGCTCCCATTCAGAGGGAGCATGAAGAAGTGGCATCAGGCCACACTGAAATTCAGATGGAAGATGCTCCTATTCAGGGGGAGCAATCTGCTGAGAAGGAAGCACAGCCTCAGGGGGAGCACACTACTAGTGCCCCTATTGATAATCAGTTTCAAGAAGGAGTTGTGGAAAGCGCCTCAGATGAAGAGGCTAATGTTGATAATGTGGAGCCCGTTGCTAGGGCAAGTGTCAAAGGAAAAGGAGTGGCTTCTGAGATCCCTTTACTCACTAGGAAGCCACATAAGAGGCTGAAGAAGAGCAAACTGAAGATCAACATGAAGCCTATTGTTGATAGATTGGACGAACAAGGGAAGATTCTCTGCTCTGTGCAATCAGATATTGCATCTATCTTCATAAGCCAGAGTACGACAGCTAAGGAGATGGGAATGGTCAGAAATGCAGTCATATAGGTGCGAAGTGAGCTCATTAGCATCAAGGAGTCTACAGCTGCACTTGCAGATTTGGTGAGGGTGTAGTCCACAAATGCCCCTCCTGCTCCTCCTCCTACAGCACCTGTTAGCAGGTCAGGGCCATCTAGGCCAAGGCAAGAGAATGTTGGGCCGTCAGGGCCATCAGTTGTGACAGAAGATCGGCCATCAGGACAAATTTCTGAAGAATCAGTAGGGCCATCAGGGCCAACAGTTGTTGAAGAGGTAGCAGCTCCAGTGCAAGATAATGTTGAAGCTGTGAAGACTGGGCCACCCTCCAGTGGTTTCGAAGGCTGAAACTTCAAGAGTAGAAGCACCGGCTGTAGCTTCAGAAGCCCCTGTTCCTTCTTCTCTTCAAACTCCAGCACCGCCTTCACCACCATCTTCATCCACAGCTCCTCCAGCACCTATCACCTTCAAACAAACCATGCCTCGCACCATCTCATCTCCAATACCATTTCCTTCTTAATCCTCCTCATCTCCTGCCACCTCCACATCCATTCCTCCACCTTCTCCTATCATTGAAAACCCTCCAGCCTCCTCCTCAGCTGGAGCCTCATCCTCTTCTGGTCCTTCTTCAGCTGGACCATCCATCATACCTCCTCCTATCCTCATCATTTCTTCATCCTCCTACTCCTCCCTCCTTTGTTACCTTTATACCTGAAGGTGCACAACTTGAAGGTCCCTTTCTCAAAAAATTTGAGGATGAGTTGGAAATTACCACAATCTGCTCAGTTATGGAAATTGGTTCTCATGTCCACAGAACTGGCTCTCCTAGTCCTATTTCTAAAAAGAGGAAACTCTCCAACACTCTTGCTCTTCCTAAATTTCCTCCTCTCTGGTTCTCCCTCACTGTTGAGAATTGAAGAAAACTCATCTATTGTGAATATCTCAAAAAATGTATCCTTGCCACCATTTTTGGTGTTCCTTATCTTAATCTAACTGATCATCTCAATGTTGTTCTTCCCTATTGCCACATCTCCAAAGCTGATCAATCTAAAATCTTCCAAATGCCTGAATGCAAATCTGAAGATCAGTGGGCCAAGGGGCACAAGGCTCTCTACAGGAAGTTTCTACTTGTGAAGTCCGATCGAACTCACTCTCTCTGAGTGGTTTGTCATTCATCACAAGTCTACCTGGGCACCCTTCATTCAAAAGGAAGTAAAGCTCATCCGGTACTTCCAGCTCTTCAATGACTATCGTTATCTCCACAATTTGCCTGAAGTTCAGTTGGGTCAATTCCAAGAAGTTGTTGCTTTGCTTAAGTTGAAAGCCCAATTAACTGTTCTTTCAAAGTGGATTTCGCTACCCTGAAAATACCAGAAATTGTGTTTCTCCCCAAACTACATTCCTTGGTCATGGACTCATTAGCTGGTCTTGTTATCTTTGAGAGATTTTCTCGCGTGATGGGAAGGATCTTAGCTCAGCAGGGTCGTCTCCCCTCCTTTCAAAGATTCCTTTTCCGGGAATTTCACCTAGGCCATATCACATCTGAGGTTCTTGCACCACTTCTATCTGAAAGTGAAAGGCTCTCGCCCACCGATTGGGAAAAGCATTACAACCAGTCCGCCCTTCAGTTGGCAACTTTGAATAGTTCCTTGTTTAAGGCAGGCAAGCCTTCTCTCTCGCTGAAGCCTTCTTAGATTTGAATTCCATCAATCTAGTTTAAGAGCCCTATGCTCAGTGGGTAGCGCGGTACACACTTTTTGTGGCTTTGAAGAAAGATCTTCTGCAGCATCAGATCCACTACCCTATCAAGATCAACCAGTTTCTTCTGGTTTGCCAGTTTTGGCTCTTTCACTACCTTCAAGTCTCTCTTGGCAACGATGAATATGGCACCTTTATAGATGCTCAACACCAACTTCATATCAAAAGAATGCTTCCTGACATGGGGTCATCTTATTCTATCACTTTTGGGGCTTTTCAAGCCTATTTTGAGGAGCAGGAACGCAAGGCTTTGCACATTATACAACGGCATGCCTCTCTTCTGTCTCTGCTATCTACCTCCCTGTACCCCCTAAGATAAATAGAAAAGTTCTTTGATCTCCCTTACCTTTTCTCTTTCTGTCTTTGTCTCCGCTAGTATCTTTTTGCTTAATGACAAAAAGGGGGAGAAAAATCTGTCTCTGAAATACATTTCTAACTTCATTTCAGAAATTCATTTAGATTTATTTAAAATCATCTATGCTTTTGTGTTATGTTTTGTCATCACCAAAAAGGGGGAGATTGATGATCAGCTCATCCCCATATAATTTCATGAATTATATATCTATTTTGGTGATTAACAAAACTTCAATTAAGTATTATCTAACAAGTTTCATGAAGCTTAGGCACATGAAGTAAATCAGGCGAAATAAAGCAACTATGTAAGTATTTCTTACATTAAAGTATTTAGAGTTCAAAGCATGAATTTTGACTAAGTACACATCGACTCGCTTTGAAAGCATAATGATTTTCATCATAGCATAACGATTTCATAAGTTACTACATTACATAACGATTTCATAAGTATCGCATCAATTTCGATCTCAGAACGATTCGCTAAGAGTATACATCGATTTTGTTCCGCAACGATTCGTTAAGTGAGAACAATGATTTGCTCTCACAACGATTCGGTTTCACATCGACTTGATAAGTAAGAACAACGATTTGCTCTCACAATGATTTGATAAGTGAGAACAACGATTTGCTCTCACAACGATTCGGTTTCACATCGACTTGGTAAGTGAGAACAACGATTTGCTCTCACAACGATTTGATAAGTGAGAACAACGATTTGCTCTCATAACGATTCGGTTTCACATCGATTTGGTCGTCAGAATGATTCCATAAGTTACATAATGACTTGGTCATTATACCGACTCGAAAAGTTACGCAATGATTTGCTTGCTGTAACGACTCGATAAGTCACAACAACGACTTGGTCTGTGTAACGATTCGATAAAGCAAACAACGATTTGATCACTGTATCAACTCTACAAGTGAAACAACGATTTGTTTACATCGATTTGCTTTTACACAACGATTTGTTTACTATTAAACAACAACGCAACGATTTGGTTATAACGATTCACTTATAATGACTTGCTTATACTCTCATAACGATTTGTCTCTTACATCAACTTGGTTATGACTGTACAATGATTTGTATTCACATTGATCTGTTTATGAATGAATAATGATTTTACATAAACAACGACTTATTCACATAACGATTTCATAAGTCGTACTCATAACAATTTTGTGAATCGCATCGATTTGATATTCAAATATATTGAAAGTAAAAGTCTTCTCATGTGTTTTTCGATACTCATGCATTTAATGTATCTGTACATCTCACTGGACGATAAATATCAGGATATCTTCTATTCCTATGCTTCTATAGAAAACACCTTTTTAGATGGCAGAAAAGTATTTCCATTCTGGTGTATATTCCTACTGCCTGGTTTCTAACATTGACTGACAAGCCAAGAGACAGTCTGGCTATCCACTGTTTGGTATTTATTGTGTGCAGATCCTTGAAAGAACCACTCTCTAACGTTGGCAACAAAGAAGCTACAAAATATCTGGAAGAATTCTTTTCTTGCGTGCATGGATCAGAAAACATTAAATGACTGCAATCACACCTGACGTACACGTCAAACCATGCAGTCTAACGAGCATCCAACACAGAGACAACATATACTTCAACGACTACACTTTTCAAAGAAGATATAAATAGAAGACTGGTGCCTACATGAAGATAATCTCTTGAGAATTCAAAATTCGCAAGCACCATAGAAGAGCTCAAGTCTCACTCCATCGTTTTGCTATAGCTTTTAGCTCTCTTAATTCATAGCTTAGTCTTTGAGAGCCTTTGTGTACTGAGAGAATTCTTCTTCGCAGATCTTTCTCTCTCAGTCTTGTGCTCAGATCAAGCATTGTTCTATTAGCTTGATCTAGGGGCTTGTCTTCTCTTTAACATTTTTCTGTGTTGTTCCTCTTCGTGTTGAGAGAGAAGACCTGTTGGTAACAGGTGGCTGTATTCCCTTCAGATAGAAGGAAGACTTGTGAATCAGGGTGCTTTGTACCTCTTCCGGTTGAGAAGAGAGGGTCAACTGCAGCTGGATGTGTAAGTGTCCTTGAGGGGGACTGTACCCTTGGGTAGTGGAATCCTGAGTTGTTGCTCAGGGACTGGACGTAGGACTCCTGCGGAGAGGAGGTCCGAACCAGGATAAAACCTGTGTGTTGTGTGCCTGTCTATTTGCGGTTGTTATTTATCCTTTTACTAACGCTAACAATCGATCGTAGTGTGTTATGTTAAACATTTTTATGCACAGGTTTAGATAATCAAATTTTAAAGAATCCCATTCACCCCCCTCTGGGCTTGCTAGATGGGCAACAAGCAGCAGCAGGGGCAGTGTCATTTTCAACCTAAGCAGTTTCAGCAGCATCAGTAGCCTCAGCAGTTCCAGCCATACCAACCGTAGCAGCCATTTCCCCAGCACCAGTAGCCGTCGTCGCCGCAGCGTAGCCCGCAGGTGCCGCAGCGTGGGCGTGGTCGTGGTCGTGTGATGGCTCTCACCAGGGAGCAGGCCGAGGCGTCGAACCTAGTTATAGGTACCTTGCCTATCTTTGGTAGAGCTGCTCGTGTTTTGGTTAATCCCGGTGCTTCCCTTTGTTTTGCTTCCGAGGAGTTTTATGAGTCTTTGGTTCATCACACACCTGAGAGGCAGTGTGATGTGATGATCGATCTCCCGTCCGGTGATTATATGCATTCTTTCGGTTACCTAGAGGGCGTCACAGTTGAGGTCCAGGGACACCAGTTGCTGGCCAGGTTGTACGCGTTGCACCTTCGTGACTTTGATGTCATCCTAGGCATGGACTGGTTGGAGGCTCACTCAGTTGTGGTGGATTGTCAGTGGAAGATCGTTCAGTTTGAGATACCTGGAGCGTCTGTTCTCTGCTTTCGAGGTATCCGGTCTACCCGTCGACCTTTTATTTCCTTATGTAGAGCTCGTCATTTGATCCACGATGGCTGTGTAACATATCTTGCTTCTCTTTGTTCCTTGGAGCCTTGCAGGTCGTCGGTTTTTGATGTGCCTGTTGTTTGTGAGTTCTTGATGTTTTTCCGGAGGATCTACCTGGGTTACCGCCTGAGCGGGGGGTAGAGTTCTCCATTGAGCTTTTGCCTGGTACGATGCCTTTGTCCAAGGCACCTTACCAGATGGCTCCGGCTGAGTTGTGCGAGCTGAAGCGCCAGTTGCAGGAGTTGCTTGAGCTGGGCTTCATCCTTCCAAGTCATTCGTCGTGGGGAGTGCCTGTAACGACCCTCCTCATATCGGTACGATTATACCAATCCCCATTGGTATAAAGAGCGTCGTCACAGTGAGATAATAACCCAACACTAGACGATTGGTTGATATGTACGTGAATAGCAATTGAGTACAATGGAAATAAAATAAATAACTCAACTTTTATTCCATCACCATCACACATTCCACAGTCTATATAGCGAAATAAAATGACAATGTCCACATTATTATAAATATGAAAGAACTACATTGTCCAAAATAATGTCCATACAATTAAACTTTATTCATGCTATGAAAAGGAAAAGTACAACTACTAAGCAAATTCCACAAACTACTCCTCGCTCTTGAGGATGCTCCTCGCTATGCCTCCCTCTGGCACGGGATACCTGTCAACTTGTACGTCGAAGCAAGTATGAGTCTAAAGACTCAGCAACCAAACCAAAGTCTTAACCTTGAACATATCACATTCATGTTAAGCTATCATACACTAAGGAAATACATACTATCATTTAAACTACAAGAATACACATGGTACATACTCCTAACTATCAACACATATTTAAATCACCTAGACATACTTTAGACTATTACGTGTTTATTCTAAGTCATGGATACTAACATACACTTGTAGATGTTCTCTACACCTAACATGTAGCATGATTCATCCATCTAAACATTTTCCATTTCATGATACATTTCTACAAACTGGAACATAGAGTTAAGCATAAAGAAATGAACAACCTAGCATGATGACTATTCACTTTTCACATGCACTTTTCATATTTAATTGTACATTTTACTTGCTGTTCTATTGTAAATAATCTCATTACACATGGTTTCATATTTATTAGCATGAATTGAAGAGTTAAAACATAGTCAAGTTGGTTGGCAACAATTAGCACTTAAGCATGGAACTTTATGCTAAGTAAACATCACATCTAGCATGGAACCTAAACATTCTTTCTTGCATTTATCACATTCATAACCATACTTTACTTGCTGTTTTGACATGAATTAAACTCAATCACATCGAACTACATTTGTTCACATGTTATCTTATCCATTTAACAATCCTACATGTTCATCTTTCATGTTGCATAAATGACATGGTCACATATGTTTATTCACATACACTATTACATGAATATTTATAAACTACATGACACGATGCTAAACATGGTATTGCAATTGAGGTATTATTACATGAAAATATGAACATATTGCATTAATACATTGGTTTTCACATACAAGCACACTCTCATTAACATTAACTCTCCCTTACATAACTTTTCACATATTCTTCATATCATTTACTCTTTTATTTTCACTTATCACATATAATATCATTTGCACTTATCATGTGCCACATTTGTATATCATCTTACACTTTATTCATATTCCATCGCTTAAAATGCCATGACACATAGTCCTAACCACTTACTAGAGGACACACACCAATATCTCATAGCACACATCTCATCTCATAGCACATCGCATCGCATCTCATAGCACATAACTCATAACACAACTCATAATCACATACCCACCACCTAGGCAATGTAGTGGTGAATCTTGGTAACTGCGCAGACCGGGAGAAGCCCTCTCCACCCTATCCAGTGGTACTTGTCCACCTCCAGGTTTTTATCCTAATGCCTTTAGGATATACTTTTCTCAATGTAGAGCCTCCCATAGGGACTTTCTATGGTACAACTCTCGAAGCCTCTAGGGTAGTAGTATCAATCTCGGCCCAATTATTACACATTCACTTTATCACATTTTCTCTCATTATTTACACACTTCATATAAACTATTTAATCACTTTATATGTATTATTAATCAATTGCACATGTCTCAATTAACCCAACATGATACTACTATTTTTAGCAGTAAAACAAGTCATATTACAATCTTAAACATGCTGTTAATTACTGAATTACACATATTAAATCTAACATGCTTAGTTTGACTATTTCCATAGTGTAATTAAGAATCAAACTTACTGTCATTAGAATTGATCCAAATTTTTATCACTGATTACTAACTGTAAACATATCACATATTCCAATTTTCCAAAATTTCGAACAGTAAACACAATTTCTACAATTAAATCTAGATTTCAGACATATTCATTGAAATATCATTGGACATGGTACACATTAACATGGTTGGGTGCTAACAGTTCAGAAATCTAATATCAAACCTCATGCTGTCATGTAAAATTATAGAACCCTAACTTACAACATTCCATTTATATAAGATTTAAACATGCTTATATGATGCTCATAATTCAATTATTGAAATTTAATAATTAACACAGTTCATAGAAAATTAGGGCAACCTTATGATATGACCTAGTGACTGTATACAACCTCACATAAAATTTACAGCATGTAACTATATCCAGAAATCATTTAAACAGCCAAAGAAGATTAAACAATACATTTTCAGGACACTGAAGAAGTAAACGTCAAGGGATGTTGTAACGTAGCGAGTTTTTCGGATCTTTGTGAATTATTGATTAGTGGTAGTTCGGATATGTGTTTACAGGTTTTGGTATGGTGCTCATGACCAATATGGGGTCATTGGGCCTTGGTTGTGGTTTCCACGCGCTGTGTGGAGCTTAGTGGGCCGACAGGTTAGGCCCGTGGTGCCCGTTGGTTCACTGAATGTGAACGCGACGGGGGTGTAGGTCATGTTCTGAACGCGATGGCAGTAGGGGTCGCGTTCTGGTTGCCGCTGCTGAGGTCGACGTCTGCATGTGCATCGCGTGTCGCGCTTGGAGTGAAGTTTACTGACGTCAGGATTGGGAAGGCGACACCTTAGTCCGTCGCGATCAGGTCGCGACGGGAAGGTATGTTGCGATCCCAATCGCTGTGCGGTTTTTAAAAAGGTTTGGCCGAACAGAGCTTTCGCAAGCTCTGCTCAACCCAGGAGAGGAGCTGCTGTGGCTCTACTGGCTGATTTGGCATCTCAGCGGAGTTCTTGTCGCGCTCTCGACGCGAGGACGTCGTGAGGAGTGGGGGAAACACCGCGCCATGCA
This sequence comes from Colocasia esculenta, assembly GCA_014218235.1. Lineage (NCBI taxonomy): Eukaryota > Viridiplantae > Streptophyta > Magnoliopsida > Alismatales > Araceae > Colocasia > Colocasia esculenta. The sequence continues at coordinate 41,199,753 of CM024761.1, read as the reverse complement.
TGGATTGTGTGTTCTTCATGAAGGTAGGGAGATTCCACCATATTTGATTGCGTGGATTGCATGTTAGCTTGGTTATTGCTTTAAAAACAGTAGATATCATGCCTAGGAGGTGAAATGAGCATGAAAACCTGGTTGAAACAGGATTTAGGGTGGTTTGCATAGAAGATCCGGAGATGGTTCCCGGATTATGGTTTTCACCTGAGAAGGCGACAGACCCTACTGTCGCGACCAGGTAGCGACAGGCCGACCCGTCGCGACAGGATTTCTTGTCGCGCCATGTTGTGGCGTCGCGATCAGAAGGTGGCCTTGGCCTCTGTCGCGATCGCAGCCGAGGATATTATTTTGTATGCTTTTGGCAATTTGGATATCCGGTTATCGACGTTTAATGTGCATGGCTTTGGTAAGAGGTGCATTGGCCTCCGTAAAGCTCTGTGAGCAGGTTGCCCACACGGTTAGTGGGTGGTTTACGTTATCGGTGTGGTGTTATCGTGGTTTAAGGAGGTGCATGGCACATACTCCGTTGTGGTGGTGTTACGCGCGCGCGTGCGTGCGTGCGTGCGTGCGTGCGTGCGTGCGTGCGCGTGCGTGCGTGAGTGCGTGCGTGCGTGCGTGCGCGCGCATGGCACATGCACTGGTTGTCGTAGTGGTGGGCAGTGAGGTTCCTGTGTGAACCTAGCCCTAGCTTTCTAGTATATGATTATAGATGATTTAGATGGTTAATTAATGAAGCGTAAGATGGTTAATTAATGAAGTGCAAGTGTGATTATTAAGTGGTTACCGAGTAGTGAGTTTAACGTGGCAATGGAGGTCACCTTGTGACCAATGATAGGCCAGGTATGGTTGACTACCATGATTTATGTGTGTGTTTGTGTAGGATAGCTTGTGGGTCACGGAGTGACCAGGTCAAGCTAGTCCTTACGTTTGTACCATGGTTTGTAATAAAGATTGTATGAGTTTATGATGTGATTAGTGTATTGCCGAGTTTGGTGGTCCGACACCTATTCCAGAATGCCTCTTCAGTTGAGAGCCCTAGATTTTGTGTGAGTCAAGCACCTGTGTGTGCTCGGGGTTTGTCCCGGTACTGTGGTACCGTCGAGGTCTTGTCATCTTCCTGGACACCCTCACTCTCGGGGAGAGTTGTCATCCGGCTGAGGGAAAGATGGCAGTGGGACAGTGACTCGTGAGAGTTTGTGTTTAGTCACTTGTGAAGGATCGATAGAAGGTGTGGACAAGATCTAGAAGGGGGGGGGGGTTGAATAGATCTAGGCCAACTAATGCGGAAGCTAAATCAGTTTTGAAAAAACTTTGAATCAGAGTTAGATTAAAAGCAAATTTCACAGATCTGAGAAGATATTAAGTGAGTTAAAACAATTGGAGAGTGAAAACAGGTTGATTAGATAGATTCAAACGATCCTATGCATTCATCTATCGAAGAGTAATTTCAAACCACAAAGAGACCAATGCACAGAGATTTTTAGGTGGTTCGGAAATCACACCATGTGACTCCTACATCCACCCCTCACACACAGTGAGGATCCACTAACAACCTGGGTTACACACCCACACTGGAGCCTGACAACTCCACAAGAGTTAGACAACTCACACACTACCTAGAGCAAGACTACTCTAGACTCTGAGCAAGACTGCTCAACAACCCAACTTGAGTGCGACGACTCAAAGACCTGAGCACACAGGCTCACAACCACATGCTAGAACAAAAACAACAAGATGCAGATCCTCTAGCAATGATCTGATCTATTAAGGCCAATTCAAGAAGATTGGTGCAACAGATTATGCACAACTTCTAGAATAGCCAGGAAGAGACAAGAAGGACTTTAGACTCTAGATTGACAATTCTTGTTCTTCAAGAAAAACTCCCTTGTAGAGGCCGAAATGGAAGAATCTTGATCACTTGAAGTCCCTTGGCCGATGCTCTGCACTTTTGATCTTGGGATCTTCCTTGAGAGCTTCACAATTGCAGGCTTCTACTTGAACTGCTCCTTTGAAGTTGATGCTAGTGCTTCATGTTGATCAGACTTCGATCCTTGTGCTTGGAGAAGGGTGAATTGAGGTGTGAAGCACAAGAGAGAGCAAGAACAGGGAGGAGAGACTCTCTGGCCGCCGCTTGGAGGTTTCTGGAGGCTCTTCTGAGATTCTCTTGGGATGAGTGCCCTTAAGGAGGGTATTTATACCCTAAATATCCGAAAGATACCCTTGGGGTACGTGGGCACATGATCCAATGTTGATCTGACATCTCCCTGGGGTGCCACGTGTCCAGGAGGAATCTTAAGTCACAGAGATTCGGAGTGTGTCGACCTGCCCAAGGGTGTGTCGACACACTGTCCCAGACTGGCCAAACAGTTCCCTGGAAGAGGTCTCTAGTGTCGACCTGAGATCAGATGGTGTCGACCTGATGACCCAGACAGCAAAACAGGCTTTCTGGGAAGGCTCTCTAGTGTCGACCTGATATCATTTGGTGTCGACCTGCTAGCCCAGACAGCAAAACTGGCCTTCTGGGAAGGCTATCTAGTGTCGACACTGCCTGATTTGGTGTCGACCTGAGATGGGGTGGTGTCGACCTGCTTGGACTCGTGTCGACCTGAGATGGACTTTTCTTCACATTTCTGCCTTTGTTCTGAACCATTGTGTCGACACCAAGGTTGGTTGTGTCGACACTACCTTTGCAGAAAATGTTTGTTCCTGAGAAAATAAACACATAAATCATTAGATAAATATATTATCATGAATATCAATGATAAATGTGCTTGGAAACATGCTTTTTGAATATTGTAATTTCAGGTGATGTATTTTACATGTTCCAATGGTTATGCATTAAAATCACAACTTGTCATCATCAAAATATGAGGGGAAATGATTTGTTTTTCATACTCAACCCAACAATCTCCCCCTTTTTGATGATGGCAACGTTAAGTTCATTTTGAATTGAAAATTTTCATTGAAATGTGATTTTAAGCATTTTCATTTTTCTTTTGTTTGTACTTGTCAAGGACCTTTGAACATGTTTTAGTGACATTTAGATTTATACACATTTGAAATGCACAGGTCAAGCAGCTTGACAAGCATTCATCACATTCAAATTCATTCATAAGATTTACAATCACATTCAGGCACAAATAATGGGCATAAAAATTTCTATTCATTTCATTTCATTCAAAATGTGAACATTACAATTTCAAACAGACTTCTCCCCCTTTGACATTATCAAAAGAAGTTACATTACTGAGGAGGAGGAGGAGGAATGGGTAACAGAATTTGCTCAATATCTGATAGCCTCTTTTCCATTGAAGTCATACTATATTTCATTTGAGTTTGAAGAGTGGAGAGTCTTGTGTGCAGAAGATGCTCCATTCTTTCTGAATTTTCTGTCATTGAAGCTTGAAGTGCATGGAAGTCAGTTGGCCTTGGCTGTGAAGAGGAAGATGAACCAATTGACCAACCAGGCCTATTCAACACTTTGAATTCTTGCTTGAGTGCATACATTTCTTCATCTATGTGAGCAGAGAAATTCTTCATATTCTCCAAGTCATCCACTAGATGTGCAAAAGAAAGTCTTGTGCTGGTGATCTCATGTAGTGTCTGCTTGGTGTTGAAGACATCAGCTTGGGAATTTGCCAAAATTCCCTGAAGAACTATCTCCAACTTTTTCTGGTGCTCCTTCAGCTCAACTGAAGCATCTGCCATTGTCCCAATCAACCTGTTGAACCTTTGGGCAGCATAGTCTGAGGCTGCCTTTTGCTCAATGAACTTAGCAGATACTGTGTTCTCCAATCTCTGAATCCTCAACTCAAAGGTTTCTGACATGGTCTGAATAGATGTGTTCAAGGTGTCAAACTTGTCATTTAGGAAAGAGAGCAACTCTGGTGGAACAGAAGGTCCACCAAAGGATGAGGATGCATGAGCTGGATGTTGTGGAGAAAAAGATGGTATTTCAGTGTCAAAGTTCATGGAGGAGGGAGGCTGAAGGTGAGGTGAATGAGGGGCAATAAATGGGTCATTAGCTTGAGCTGCCATAGGAGGCTGATCCTCATGTATTTGAGGCTGGTCCTCTTGCATTGGAGGCTGTTCCTCTTGCACTGGAGGCTGGTCCTCTTGCATTTGAGGCTGTTCCTCTTGCACTGGAGGCTGTTCCTCTTGCATTTGAGGCTGATCCTCTTGGACTACAGGGGCCTCTACTGCAGCTGGCCCTCTTCTCACTTGATCACCAACAATTCTAAATCCCATGAATTTCTGCACATACTTAAAGCAGTAAATGTTTTACTTAGGGATTTTCTCAGATTTTTCATTCTCTAGAGGCACACCAAAGTGCTTGAATACTGCAGTCAAATGAGCTGCATATGGAAGTGATCTTTTCAAGTCTGCCCTGGTGGTCTCAGAGATTATCTGGAACATGATTACATGAAGGTTTATCTTCAGATTCTTGCTTATACAGAAAAGGACAAACCTTTGGATGTCTGTCAACCTATCTCTCCCACCACCTTGAGGTGTGATGATGGTAGTGAGCATGTGATGGGTAAGCCTCAAGACAGGGGGAAAGGTGTTGGTGTTGAATTTGGTGACATGGGTTTGCTTAATATCAGTCTCATCTGCAGGCAAACCAGTCATTAAGGTGTAGGCTTCATGGAGGTTGAATTCAAAATTATGGTAGTCTTCACCTTCATCTGGGACTTTGAAAATTGAGGCAGCTATATCTGTTGGCATGTCAATATCAATCCCCTTAACCTTGGACTTGTACCCTTCATCTGTGCACTCCAAATTCTGATAAAACTCTTGGACAAGCCTAGGGTAAATGACTCTGAATTCTGAAATGAAAGACTGCCAAGACTGAAAGTTGAAGAAGCCCAAAACTTCAGGAAATGCAGCTATCAATTCTCTGTCATCCAAATCTACTGCTCTTGGTTTCAGTATTGTCTTCCCGGCACTGAGGGGTTTGGAAGGGGGTCTTCTAGAGGGCTGGGAGGACTCTGATGAGGAGGATGATGATGAGGATGAGGACTTCTCAGAGATGTCAGGAGAGGAATCTAGGGTTTTTCTCCTAGGGTACATGGACCCTTGACCTGAAGAGGAAGCCCTACCTCTCTTAGCAGATACAGACCCTGGCTGCTCAGCAGGATCATGTCGACGCTTTGATCTCCTTTCAGTGGAAGGAACCTCATCCGCTGGAATTGGTTTTGCAGAGGCCCTTGATTTGGCTCCACGGCGAGGATGCTGCTTTGGTGCCATGAGAGCAGAGTGGAATCGGGTGCTGGAGAGAGAGAGGAATGAGAGAAAGTGAATGGATATGAGATGGAGGAGAGAGGTCAAAACCCTTGCCGGAAACCAGAAGAATGCCCACTGTCGGGTCGACCTGGAGAAGAAGAAAGGGGGTTTTGGATAACCTATCCCGCAGGAACAACATGTTCTTAACCGGTGCCCACGGTTTAAATGGGTCTGGCAAGGGTCAGTGTCGACACTAGAGGAGGGTAGTGTCGACCTGACTGAAAGTGTGTCGACACTAGATGGGTTAGTGTCGACCTGGCCTGATGAAAATTTTGGATTTTGAGTAGGGAAAAATTATGTGACTTTTGGGACATCTTTATAATGATAATCAATGGGTGGAATGATCATTTCAAGGATATTTAAGATACTAAAAAATTCATTTGTTAAATTTTGCAAAAATTCAACACAATTCAAGTTTTACACAATATCCAACAGGATATGAGCATTCAGTGACTTGAGTCATGAAAATGATAATTTGAGGGATATAAAACATTTAACAATCAACTTCACACTACCATATTCTTCAATTCCAAAGAGATAAAAAAATCTTTTAGACTTAAAAACAAGTGTGTTGACAGCAAACATTTTTAAGGAACAACTTGATGATGGATAAGAATGATTCTCTCAAACAAATTCTCCAATGATATATATATTTTGTTTTGTAACAAACTATCAAATGAGATATATCTTGTTCACTCAAGAACTAATGCTTTTTACACACTATAGTCCCTGGATACTGAAGATTTATCCATTATCAAGTCTCAAAGGGGTAAATGATGACCTTTTGACATGAAAATATACGTTTGTTAGACGCCAATATTTCCAGTTACTCAGTCATCATAAAAAATTGGGCATTTTTATTTTGTTTTGCATTGATTTTTAATTTTTAATCCCCTTTGAACAGAGATAGCATTAGTGCCTCATGACTTACATGGCACTTCATTCATTGTGAAGGTGTGCAGTTTCTCAGCACATGTGCCATTGCTCTGTTGAATGGACATATTTTGGAGAGTTTTTGACAAAAAGATATCATCTATATCCAACATCAATTGCAAACAAAAACATGTTTAAGATCAAGACACACATTATTCTTCAGTCTTAGAAAGAAATCTGAATTTCTGTAGTTTTGAAGAATATAGGTGAGAGTTGACAAATGAATGTAGTAGATCACTCAAGGGATCATTTTGAGACTCTAGACACCTGAATGAGGACATCATGCAAGGAAATTGATGTAATGCAAGAAGAAGTTTTGAATTTTGCAAGGGATATAACTTGTGAATTCTTTAGCTCCCCCTGAGATGAAGATTTCAACCATTTTTCATCAGAATAGAGATATGCAAGTTTTTGAAATCAGAAATAATTCTCTTTGAGCAACAAAAGCTCCCCCTCAACAATTGCATATTCATTTCTTGGTACTTGGCGGAGACATATACTCTCGCATAGTGAAAGTGTCCAGACAAGCAGAACTTGTCCTTCTTCAAATCACCATTTGATATACCAAGAAGTTCAACACAATGTGAGGTGAAGTGTTCATTGACCAAAAGAATTAGAGATGAAGTGGAGAGAGACATGATGAATCAAGGAAGCAAAGGAGTATGATGATGCAATGAACTCCCCCTCAGGAAATGCCTAACACTCAACCCAATCCCAATGGACATTTACAAAGACCAAGTTCTCTCCTTAAGGATGAGAATCTACTGTCAGGAAGGGGTTTTGTGAAAATGTCAGCAATTTGCTTTTCAGTTTCTATGAAATGGAGTTCAAAAGATTTCTTTGCTACCTCATCTCTCAAGAAATGATGCCTAATTTCAATATGCTTAGTTCTGGAATGCTGAATGGGATTTTTAGACAGATTTATTGCACTTGTGTTATCACAAAGGATGGGAACACAACCTAACTCTTGGTTGTAATCAAGAAGTTGATGTTTCACCCAAAGAATTTGGGTTCCACACCTACCAGCAGCAACATACTCAGCCTCTGCAGTTGACAGAGCTACTGAATGTTGCTTCTTAGAAGCCCAAGAGATTAGGCACCCACCTAGGTACAAACACAAGCCACTTGTGCTTTTTCTATCTAATTTACAACCAGCATAATCAGCATCACAATAGGCAATCAAATCTAACTTACAATTAGCAGGATACCAAATTCCTAAATCACATGTTCCAACAAGATATTTGAAAATTCTTTTAACAGCTAGCATGTGACTTTCTTTAGGATTTGATTGATATCTAGCACACAAACACACACTGAATTGAATATCAGGTCTAGAAGTTGTAAGATAAAGTAGAGAACCAATCATACCTCTGTAGGTCTTTGGGTCTACTGACTTACCATTTGAGTCTTCTTCTAGTTTAGCATTTATAGCAATTGGTGTGTTGGAGTGCTTGAGGTTCTGAAAGTCAAACCTTTTCAGAAGTTCTTTGACATACTTGGTTTGACTGATGAAGATCCCCTCATGAGTTTGGTTAACCTGCAATCCCAAGAAAAATTTTAGATCTCCCATCAAACTCATTTCAAATTCATTTTTCATTTGATTGGAAAATTCATTGCACAGGCCTTTATTGGTTGATCCAAATATTATGTCATCAACATAAATTTGGACAACAATTATTTGATTAGTGACTGTTTTTGTGAACAAGGTTTGATCAACAGTTCCTCTAGAATATCCTTTTTCAAGCAAAAAAGAACTCAAACGGTCATACCAAGCTCTTGGAGCTTGTTTAAGACCATATAGAGCCTTATGAAGCTTGAAAACATGGTTAGGATGTTTTTCATTTTCAAATCCAGGAGGTTGTTCAACAAAAACATTTTCCTTGATATATCCATTTAAGAATGCACTTTTAACATCCATTTGATAAACTTTGAATTTCATGGAGGATGCAAAAGCAAGGAAAATTCTAACTGCTTCTAGTCTAGCTACAGGGGCATATGACTCTTCAAAATCAATTCCAAACTCTTGATTGTACCCCTTTGCAACTAGCCTAGCTTTATTTCTTATGACTTGACCAGATTCATTCAGTTTATTTCTGAAGACCCATCTAGTGCCAATGACTGTTTGGTCACTAGGTCTAGGTACTAATTCCCATACTTGATTTCTTTCAAATTGATGAAGTTCATCATGCATGGCATTAATCCAATCAGAACTTGATAAAGCTTCATCAATTGACTTTGGTTCAATTTGGGAAATTAGAGCTAGTGGGTCTTCTTCAATAGCAAGCATGAAAGATGATCTAGTCCTAACTCTATCATTCAAATTGCCAACAATATTATCTAATGGGTGATCTCTCAAAATTCGATGTTCAGAAATTACCTGTTGAGGGGTACTTAAATCTGGAGCAATGTTACCTGATCCACTTGAAGATGGTGAATTGGTGTTCAAGATCTCACCAGTGTCTTCAAGCTCCTCAACAGTTGGTGAAGAGTCCACAATGAAGTCATCCTCTTCACTGTCTTGTTTTCCCTGCAAGATTTAGAAGAGTTAGTTGAAAAGGAATTTTCATCAAAAATAACATGAGGAGACTCTTCAACAGTTTTGTTTTTGAGAATGTACACTCTGAAAGCTCTTGACACTTCTGAATACCCAAGGAAGATGGCTTCCTGACTCTTAGCATCAAACTTGTCAAGATTTTCTTTACTATTGTTGTGTACATAACATTTGCACCCAAAGATTTTGAAATAAGAAACAGTTGGCTTCTTGTTTTTCAGTAATTCATAGGGGGTTTTCTTGATTTTTGGTCTGACCAATGCTCTATTGAGAATATGATTTGCTGTGTTTACAGCTTCAGCCCAGAAGGATTTGGGCAAATTACTCTCAAGGAGCATGGATCTAGCCATTTCCACAAGAGTTCTGTTCTTTCTTTCCACAACTCCATTTTGTTCTGGAGTTCTTGGTGAAGAAAACTTGTGGAAAATTTGAAGTTCAGCACATAAATCAGAAAAGGATTGGTTTTCAAATTCTCCCCCATGATCAGTCAAAATATTTTTGATTTTATATGAATAATTTGTTAGGGCAGTGGTACAGAATTTCCTGAATTCAAGGCATGTATCACTTTTGTGGGACAAGAAAATGACCCAAGTAAATCTAGTAAAATCATCAATGATTACAAACCCATATCTCTTGCCACTAAGACTTAGAATTCTTGTTGGGCCAAAAAGGTCCATATGAAGTAGTTCTAGTGGCCTAGATGTGAGTACCTCATTGAAATTCTTAAAAGATTTCCTGGTTTGTTTACCTTGGGCACAGATCCCACAAACTTGATTTTCAACATTTGAAAAGGATTCAGGAAGACCCTTAACCAGATTCAGCCTTAACAATTTATTCAGGGTTCTGAAACTTGCATGGCCAAGTCTTTTGTGCCAAGTCCATGCAATTTCATCTTTATTTGCAACAAAGCAAAGATTTTCAGAAAAGTTTTTATTAAGGTCAATCATGTAAACATTGTTCTCCCTTTTACCAAAAAATTTGACTTTATCAGTTGATGAATCAATTATTTTGCAAAAATCAGATTCAAACACAACTTTGTGACCTTTGTCACATAGTTGGCTGATACTGAGCAAGTTGTAATCAAGACCATCAACTAATAAAACACTATCAACAGAGTTTGAGGAAGTTTGACCAACCTTTCCAGATCCAATGATCTTTCCTTTATTTTTACCTCCAAATGTCACTGAACCACCCTCCTTTTCTAGCAGGAAAGAAAATTTGGCTCTATCTCCAGTCATATGTCGTGAACACCCACTGTCAAGGAACCACACATTTGATTTGGGTGCACGACCTTCCTGCAACATCAATTAGTGGAGAGAAGATTTTGGTACCCAAACAGAGTTGGGACCATCAGAAAGTTTGGACAATGTTAACAAATCTTTTCTCATCCAAATTTGACTTGTTTTTGACTTTGTTTTATTACTTTGGTGTTCTCTGTCTTTTTCACTTTCTTCTTTTCTTTTGGGATGAAAACACCAGTATTTTTGTTTTTGGTAGGAGGGGTGTTTTTCATTTGAGCATGAGAATTCAGATGAGGAGGTGAATCCAAGGATTTTGTTGGTACATCAGAAAGTTTGGATAGAAAAATTGAGGATGATACCAACATGGGTTGTTATACCATTGGCTCCAAGAATTGGTCCAATCAGCTTGATATGCTGTCTTGGAGGTCCAAGCTCTTCATTAAAGACTTCCTTTGACTTTTTCTTATTTTTCAGATTTTTATTTGAATTTTTTATTTTGTGGTTTTTCTTGGTGGATGTTGAGCAGGTCGACCTGTCCTTGACTGGTGTCGACACAACAGCCACAGAAGCCTTCTTCTTGTGGACTGGTGTCGACCTGGTTGCCTTGTTTTTGTTCTGAGTTTTTGGACTTTTTGGTGTTTTGCTTGATTTTTGTTTGATTTCACTGTTTTCAAGACTAGGACCTTTGACAAATTTAATTAAGGGTGCTTTATCCTTTTTCTCACCAGATTTATCTTTCTTGGTTTTTTGTTTGAATCCTAGTCCATGAGAGATTGATTTCATATTTGTTCCCAACAAGGCCTCCAAATTATCTTTGCCATTTGTGAATGTTTCAATGACTTTATCTTTTTGTCTTAGCTGGTTTTCCAAAGTTTTAATGTCTTCAATCTTTTGTTGTTTATCTTGATTTTCTTTTTCCAGCTTTTCAGATAAGTCTTTGAATTCACTGGTGGCCTTTTGAGAAGCTAGCTTTAGTTCATCAATCACATTTAAAAGATTTTTTTTTCTTCATTCAATTCTATTACTTCATTTTCAAGTTCACAAATTCTTTTGTTTGAAGATTGGTTATGATAAATGTTTTCAATTTTCTTTTTGAGATGCTTATTTTCTTTTCTCATTTCAGTATATTTTTCAACTAATTCAGCATAAGCATCCTGCCAATCTTCAACAGAAAAATCTTCAAAAGAGGTGCTTACCTTTCCATCCGAACTGTTTGCCATGAAGCATATCTCCTCACTTCCAGAGCTTGAGGATTTTTCTTCTTCTTCTTCTTCACTTGAGTCTTCATCAGACCAAGTGGCTACCATGGCCTTCGGCTTCTTGAATTTGTGAATTTTCTTGTGCTTCTCCTTCTTGTTCTCAGGACATTCTCCCTTCATATGTCCTGGTTTGTTGCACCTGTAACAAATGACATTAAGATCAGATTTCTGATTCCTATTTGAGTTAACATTAGAAGAGGAAATATTTCTTTTACCTGATGGGAATTTCTTTTTCCCTGAGAATTTCCCTTTTCTGTATTTTAGGAATTTCCTGAATTGCCTGGTCATGAGGGCAAGCTCATCCTCATTGGACTCAGACTCATCAGAACTTGTTTTCTCTTGACTTTTGTCCTTGTTACTAGATGAGGCCTTTAATGCTACTGGCTTGGTTTTGATTATGTGTTCTTCATTTCTCTTTAGATTAATTTCATATGTCATTAAGGATCCTATTAACTCATCCAAAGAAATTTTGGACAAGTCTTTAGAATCTTCAATGACTGTGGCCTTGGTGTGCCATATTGAAGAGAGAGAACGCAGGATTTTTCTTACCAAGTCAGCATCCGTATAGTCCTTACCTAAGGCCTTCAGTCCATTGACTATGATCATGAACCTGGCAAACATTTCAGAGATTGTCTCGTTAGATTTCATCATGAACAACTCATATTCAGAGACAAGTATGTTAGCCTTGGTTTCTTTAACTTGAGATGTCCCCTCATAGAGTACCTCAAGTTTATCCCACATCTCTTTGGCAGATTTGCACATAGAGATTCTTGAGTACTCTTTGGGGTGAACAGCACATTGAATCATGTTCATGGCACTATAATTCAATGTTGCTCTTCTTATCTGTTCCCTAGTCCAGGTTTCTTCTTCTCCCTGGTTTTCATAGGGACCTACTTCCACTACTTTCCAGATTTCATAATTTTGGGCTCTTAGAAACACTTGCATTCTATTTTTCCAATATGAATAGTCCGTTCCATTAAAGAATGGTGGCCTATTTATGGAATGGCCCTCAGCTATGAATCCTCTGGAATCCATTTAATTAAACAGAAGGTGCAAGGAAGGAAACACTCAGCAAAACAAACAATCAAGCAAACAAGCAACACAGAACACTCAGAAACTGCTCAAATCAGATCAGATCAAGTGTAAACCCGCTCTGATACCAATTGAAGGATCGATAGAAGGTGTGGACAAGATCTAGAAGGGGGGGGGGGTTGAATAGATCTAGGCCAACTAATGCGGAAGCTAAACCAGTTTTGAAAAACCTTTGAATCAGAGTTAGATTAAAAGCAAATTTCACAGATCTGAGAAGATATTAAGTGAGTTAAAACAATTGGAGAGTGAAAACAGGTTGATTAGATAGATTCAAACGATCCTATGCATTCATCTATCGAAGAGTAATTTCAAACCACAAAGAGACCAATGCACAGAGATTTTTAGGTGGTTCGGAAATCACACCATGTGACTCCTACATCCACCCCTCACACACAGTGAGGATCCACTAACAACCTGGGTTACACACCCAACACTGGAGCCTGACAACTCCACAAATGAGTTAGACAACTCACACACCACCTAGAGCAAGACTACTCTAGACTCTGAGCAAGACTGCTCAACAACCCAACTTGAGTGCGACGACTCAAAGACCTGAGCACACAGGCTCACAATCACATGCTAGAACAAAAACAACAAGATGCAGATCCTCTAGCAATGATCTGATCTATTAAGGCCAATTCAAGAAGATTGGTGCAACAGATTATGCACAACTTCTAGAATAGCCAGGAAGAGACAAGAAGGACTTTAGACTCTAGATTGACAATTCTTGTTCTTCAAGAAAAACTCCCTTGTAGAGGCCGAAATGGAAGAATCTTGATCACTTGAAGTCCCTTGGCCGATGCTCTGCACTTTTGATCTTGGGATCTTCCTTGAGAGCTTCACAATTGCAGGCTTCTACTTGAATTGCTCCTTTGAAGTTGATGCTAGTGCTTCATGTTGATCAGACTTCGATCCTTGTGCTTGGAGAAGGGTGAATTGAGGTGTGAAGCACAAGAGAGAGCAAGAACAGGGAGGAGAGACTCTCTGGCCGCCGCTTGGAGGTTTCTGGAGGCTCTTCTGAGATTCTCTTGGGATGAGTGCCCTTAAGGAGGGTATTTATACCCTAAATATCCGAAAGATACCCTTGGGGTACGTGGGCACATGATCCAATGTTGATCTGACATCTCCCTGGGGTGCCACGTGTCCAGGAGGAATCTTAAGTCACAGAGATTCCGGAGTGTGTCGACCTGCCCAAGGGGTGTGTCGACACACTGTCCCAGACTGGCCAAATAGTTCCCTGGAAGAGGTCTCTAGTGTCGACCTGAGATCAGATGGTGTCGACCTGATGACCCAGACAGCAAAACAGGCTTTCTGGGAAGGCTCTCTAGTGTCGACCTGATATCATTTGGTGTCGACCTGCTAGCCCAGACAGCAAAACTGGCCTTCTGGGAAGGCTATCTAGTGTCGACACTGCCTGATTGGGTGTCGACCTGAGCTGGGGTGGTGTCGACCTGCTCTGGACTCGTGTCGACCTGAGATGGACTTTTCTTCATATTTCTTCCTTTGTTCTGAACCATTGTGTCGACACCAAGGTTGGTTGTGTCGACACTACCTTTGCAGAAAATGTTTGTTCCTGAGAAAATAAACACATAAATCATTAGATAAATATATTATCATGAATATCAATGATAAATGTGCTTGGAAACATGCTTTTTAAATATTGTAATTTCAGATGATGTATTTTACATGTTCCAATGGTTATGCATTAAAATCACAACTTGTCATTATCAAAATATGAGGGGAAATGATTTGTTTTTCATACTCAACCCAACAACTTGTAGCGCACTCGTAGCTGGGGGTTAAGGACACCAGTAGACGTATTGGGCCCTGGCTAGTCCTGTTACCAGTGCCTCACTTTAGAGAGCTCAGGCCAGAGTCTCTAAAGGTGCCAGGCATGGGCCTATAGGGTGTGTGACCTGTAGGTTGTGGTGGTTTAGTTGGTCTCCAAAGTTCTTTGGCTTTACTTGTGTTGTGGAGCTGCAGTTGGACCTTACGTCCGTGAATGCGAGACTGAGAGGTAGTTCTTGTGCTGTGTTGTCCGGGTTAGATACTGGCGTCATGAACCAGTAATCTATCCCGTGTGGTGGCGTCGTGCTTTCCGGCTCGTGCTTTGCTATTGACTATAGCGTGTGTTAGTTGTAGTTTTACCCGTTGATGTGTGCCATGGTGTTGGCACGGTTGTTGTTGTGGTTGGTGAGAGCGGAGACTCACTAGTTGTGGTTTGACTGGTTATGTATGATGTGTCCAGGTGGTGGCACAATTGTGTTTGTGTTTCAGTGGTGGTACCTCGTGATGGTAGGTACCTGTACTCTTTGTGGGTACTGGTTTCTTGTAGTACGCTGAGTACTAGCCTTTCCAGGTGGTGAGGTGGAGGTCATGCGGTGAGACCTTCCACTTACTGTGTTTTACCCTTCTTTGGGTAGTTTCCGAATAAGGTTTATTGCGCGATGGATTGGCATCGTGATAGCCAGTCTTGTTTCTTAAGTGTGATATTCGATACATCGTGATTTAAGGGTATAAAGGATTAGCTCTTTGTTAGCAATCCTATTACCCATATGTTTAGAGGCTTGCCAGTAAAGCTAGTAGCTTAGGCAATGCTTTGCCTGTGTGGCTTACAGTTTAGGCGACCAGTTGTTGAGGTGGTAGGCCTGTGAGGCTTGTGGCCTAGGCTTTCCAGTTATTGGGCAGACTAGTAGCGTGGTGCTAGTTCTGCCGTTGTCTCATCTTATTTCCAGAATTAGTGTGAATTGATATAATTACGTTTTATTGTGAGCATGAAATGGTTTGGCTTCCGGTGTTGCCAGTGAGACCCGTTGGGGTTGAGGTTCTCCTGTGTTGTGTGTGGTTTTGGGTGGTTCCCTACTGAGCCAGTGACTTGTTGAGGCTCACTCCCTTACAGTTCTTTTCAGGGTTTACCGTTGGTGTGGCTTGCGAAGGTGTTGTGACAGACTTGTACCACCAGCAGTAGTGTTAGTAGAGTTGTGTGAGCTTGTGCTCCCTCGTGGTATGCCCCAGGTAGTTGTACTCTTTTTAATTTGGGCATGTAATAATGTAATGGGACAATTGTAAATTGTATATGCAGATATGAGCACATGTGCTTTCTTGTGTCTCTTACTGTTGTGGTTTGTCTTTTATATTCTTCCTGGACATGTGTTTGAGATATCCCTTGCGAGACTTCGGTCCGTTCACAAGAGACGAATCTGGATATGGACCCTTATTGGGTATAAATATCCAGGGCCGTTACAGTTGGTATCAGAGCAATGGTCCAATTAGAATATGAAAAGACATTAAGATTACAATGTCCCAATACATGATTTAATGTCCACTACTGGTAGTAAGTCTGTGGTTTCCTGTGCTTTTTAGTACGGTTTCCATATGAGTTTTGGTATATGAATTGTATGTATAGTTGGTTAGATCAGTACTTGTGGGTAAAAGTATATATGATTGGTGGTGTAGTATGAGTGATTATTGGATTGTGGTTAAAGTATAATTGATTAAAGATTCTTTATCATAGAAATTGAAAGAATTAGTGAATTCAGTTATGAAATTTAGTAAAAAGTGTTTCATTCAAGATCAGAGTTGGTAGAGAAAGTATAAAGTAGTGATGTGATGGAATAGTAGAGAGAATAGTGAAATGGTAAGGCATATAGGACTGTGTGACCAGGGTTGTTAAATGGGTAAATTGTGGCTGAGAATTGTAGCAGAGGTAGTTATTGAGGTTGAGATTTATAGTAATAAGGTCTTAAGGAATTGGTGGGATAATAATATGATTAATGGCATGTTAGATTTGAAATAATTAAGTGAAATAGTTTAGTTTAAAATGAGATGTTGATAAGTAAGGAGCAGTGATCTAGATGATCCTTAAGTGTGATTTGTGATTAAGAATAGTTGTAATAAAGAGTAGTACTATCATGAGTAACAAGGATAATGGAAAAGTTAATATGAAGATCTGTGTAAGTGTATGTAGAGATGAATAGATGATTAAAGAGAGAGTAAAAGAGTAGTGGGAAGTCAGATTTTTCTGAGAATTTCATAAGAGGGAAATGTCTGTTTAGTAAGAGGTAGCAGATAAAGATTTCGTAGAAAGATTTGTATATGATTGTTGTGTTAAAGATAAGAGTAGAGGTGCCAGTATTTATGTGTAGATTGCGGAAGCAGAGAAGGGAAATTAGTGTCAGAGGCAGATTGAAGTTAAAGCTAAATAATTAAAGTAAGTTGAAGCTATGTAAGTTAGAATGGACAAGGTTAAGTCCATTGAAAAGTAATGGGGAATAGCAAAGTGGATTATGAATGGATATTTGTGAATGAGCTGTAACAGTGAAAATGTTTATATTTGATGGTAAATTAGTAATGTGGAATAAAGAAATTAAGTTGAATAAATCATTGTGATTTAAAGAAATAATTTTAGTTTATAGTTATGGTGGAAAGTAAGAGGGAGTGTAGCATAAATGGCACCTGGAAATTAGTCAGCTAGTAAACTAGTTAAGAGAAATATTTTACAGAAATGGTGTTATGTTATTGATAGTAAAAATAAATTTTAGTATTAATGATCAAGTGGAAAAAAAAAGAATATGATAGATTATAAAATAGTGATAATTAAATGATTCAGGAAATGTGCAATAAGAATTTGCGTAATGATATGCAGTAAGGTGATTTGGATGAATAAATAAATTTTGTTATAAGAATATTTCTAGAATTTGAAGTAAAGCTATAATAAATCAGTTAAGGAGTAGTGAGCAGATTAAGGTATAGTGAAAGGGAGTAGAAAAAGGTGAGGAGCAGTATAATCAGTTTAATGAGAAATTTTGAGATGTCATGTTAGATAGTTGAGCAAGGCCTGAATAAAAATAAAAGTAAATTTTTGGGTATGTGTAGCAATGAGAATGGAAGATGTGAAAAGATATGAATTGGGTTTGTTAAATCAATTTGAGAATATTGTTTAAAGCAAAGAATATATATATAAAGGGAAAAGTATATCAATATTGATATTTGCCAAGATTTAGAATTTAGTGTAAAGCAGATATAGCAGAAGATAGAATATGAGTGGAGTCAATTAAGTGGTATTGATGTATGATATTAGAAATGTAAAGTTAGTTGGAAAGTATAATTTAAAGCGAGATAAGTTATTAATGAATTAAGGGAATCTAGAATTCATGAAATATTTGGTGAGAGGTTTAATATGATCAGAGTAGCGCAGTGGAAGCATGGAAGATTTAATATTCATAAGTTATCTGAAGTTTAAGTAATTAAAAGAGAATTTAAAGTCTTGTGCGCAATTGAGCCAAATGATGGTTAGTAGTGATAAACAAATAGTGAAATAACATCAGGAAATTTGAAAACTTAAATAATATAAAGTGAAAGGATTTAAGCAAGAAAATGGCCCAGAAAGAAAGGTTGCAAACATAACCAGAAAAATGTGGAAATAGATCGAGCCCAAGCAGATAAAGCGCTATCGGCTAGGTAAAATTGCTCGAAAAATGTGGAAATAGGTTCAGTCCAAGGAGATAAAGCGCTAATAGCAAGGTAGAATCGCTTATAATTGAAAGGTAAGGAATGGTAGAATGGATCCATAAAATAAAGTAGTGCTGGAATAAATTAAAAAGAAAGGGAAGGCAGAGCAAGTATGAAAATAAGTAGATGGTTTGAAAGAAGGATGCAGAGGAAGCTCTATATATGGCTTTGTTTCTTTTTAGGTGATAGTGTGGTTTATTGTCGCTCATTTTGAATGTCGAGGACGACATTCCTTTTTAGGTGATAGTAATGTCACGTAGCGCGTTTTTCGGATCTTCGCGGATTATTGATTAGTGGTAGTTCGGATCTGTGTTTACAGGTTTTGGTATGGTGCTCATGACCAATATGGGGTCATTGGGCCCTGGTTGTGGTTTCCACGCGCTGTGTGGAGCTTAGTGGGCTGGCAGGTTAGGCCCGTGGTGCCCGTTGGTTCACTGAATGT
This sequence comes from Colocasia esculenta, assembly GCA_014218235.1. Lineage (NCBI taxonomy): Eukaryota > Viridiplantae > Streptophyta > Magnoliopsida > Alismatales > Araceae > Colocasia > Colocasia esculenta. The sequence continues at coordinate 41,181,447 of CM024761.1, read as the reverse complement.
GAACGCGAAGGGGGTGTAGGTCGCATTCTGAATGCGACGGCAGTAGGGGTCACGTTCTGGTTGCCGCTGCTGAGGTTGACGTCCGCATGTGCGCCGCGTGTTGCGCATGGAGTGAAGTTTGCTGACGTCAGGATTGGGAAGGTGACACCTTAGTCCATCGCGATCAGGTCGCGACGGGAAGGTACGTCGCGATCCCAACCGCTGTGCGGTTTTTAAAAAGGTTTGGCCGAATGGAGCTTTCACAAGCTCTGATCGACCCAGGAGAGGAGCTGCTACGGCTCTGCTGGGCGATTTGGCGTCTCGGCGGAGTTCTCATCGTGCTCTCGACGCGAGGACGTCGCGAGGAGTGGGGGAAACGCCGCGCCATGCATGGATTGTGTGTTCTTCGTGAAGGTAGGGAGATTCCACCATGTTTGATTGCGTGGATTGCATGTTAGCTTGGTTATTGCTTTTAAAAACAGTAGATATCATGCCTAGGAGGTGAAATGAGCATGAAAACTTGGTTGAAACGGGATTTAGGGTGGTTTGCATAGAAGATCCGGAGATGGTTCCCGGACTATGGTTTTCACCTGAGAAGGCGACAGACCCTACTGTCGCGACCAGGTAGCGACAGGCCGACCCGTCGCGACAGGATTTCTTGTCGCGCCATGTTGTGGCGTCGCGATCAGAAGGTGGCCTTGGCCTCTGTCGCGATCGCAGCCGAGGATATTATTTTGTATGCTTTTGGCAATTTGGATATCCGGTTATCGACGTTTAATGTGCATGGCTTTGGTAAGAGGTGCATTGGCCTCCGTAAAGCTCTGTGAGCAGGTTGCCCACACGGTTAGTGGGTGATTTACGTTATCGATGTGGTGTTATCGTCGTTAAGGAGGTGCATGGCACATACTCCGTTGTGCTGGTGTTACGCGCGCGCACGCGCGCGCGCGTGTGTGTGTGTGTGTGTGTGTGTGTGTGTGTGTGTGTGTGTGTGTGTGTGTGTGTGTGTGCGTGGGTGGTTTACGTTATCGATGTGTGTTATCGTCGTTTAAGGAGGTGCATGGCACATACTCCGTTGTGCTGGTGTTACGCGCGCGCGCGCGCGCGTGTGTGTGTGTGTGTGTGTGTGTGTGTGTGTGTGTGTGTGTGTGTGTGTGTGTGTGTGTGTGTGTGTGTGTGTGTGTGTGTGTGTGTGTGTGTGTGTGTGTGTGTGTGTGTGTGTGCGCGCGCGCGCATGGCACATGCACTGGTTGTCGTAGTGGTTGGGCAGTGAGGTTCCTGCGTGAACCTAGCCCTAGCTTTCTAGTATATGATTATAGATTGATTAAGATGGTTAATTAATGAAGCGTAAGATGGTTAATTAATGAAGTGCAAGTGTGATTATTAAGTGGTTACCGAGTAGTGAGTTTAACGTGGCAATGGAGGTCACCTTGTGACCAATGATAGGCCAGGTATGGTTGACTACCATGATTATGTGTGTGTTTGTGTAGGATAGCTTGTGGGTCACAGAGTGACCAGGTCAAGCTAGTCCTTACGTTTGTACCATGGTTTGTAATAAAGATTGTATGAGTTTATGATGTGATTAGTGCGTTGCCGAGTTTGGTGGTCCGACGCCTATTCCGGAATGCCTCTTCAGTTGGGAGCCCCAGGTTTTGTGTGAGCCAGGCACCTTTGTGTGCTCGGGGTTTGTCCCGATACAGTGGTACCGTCGAGGTCTTGTCGTCTTCCTGGACACCCTCACTCTCGGGGAGAGTTGTCGTCCGGCTGAGGGAAAGTCGGCAGTGGGACAGTGACTCGTGAGAGTTTGTGTTTAGTCACTTATAGCGCACTCGTAGCTGGGGGTTACGGACACCAGTAAACGTACTGGGCCCTGACTAGTCTTGTTGCCAGTGCCTCACTTTAGAGAGCTCAAGCCAGAGTCTCTAAAGGTGCCAGGCATGGCCCTACAGGGTGTGTGACCTATAGGTTGTGGTGGTTTGGTTGGTCTCCACAGTTCTTTGGCTTTACTTGTGTTGTGGAGCTGCAGTTGGACTTTATGTCTGTGACTGTGAGACTGAGAGGTAGTTCTTGTGCTGTGTTGTCCGGGTTGGATACTAGCGTCATAAACCTGTAATCTGTCCCATGTGGTGGCGTCATGCTTTCTGGCTCGTGCTTTGCTATTGGCTATAGCGTGTGTTAGTTGTAGTTTTACCCATTGATGTGTGCCATGGTGTTGGCATGGTTGTCGTTGTGGTTGGTGAGCGGAGACTCACTAGTTGTGGTTTGACTGGTTATGTATGATGTGCCCAGGTGGTGGCACAGTTGTGTTTGTGTTTCAGTGGTGGTACCTCGTGATGGTAGGTACCTGTACTCTTTGTGGGTACTGGTTTCTTGTAGTACGCTGAGTACTAGCCTTTCTAGGTGGTGAGGTGGAGGTCATGCGGTGAGACCTTCCACTTATTGTGTTTTACCCTTCTTTAGGTAGTTTTCGAATAAGGTTTAGTGCGCGATGGATTGACATCGTGATAGCCAGTCTTGTTTCTTAAGTGTGATATTCGATACATCATGATTTAAGGGTATAAAGGATTAGCTCTTGGTTAGCAATCCTATTACCCATATGTTTAGAGGCTTGCCAGTGAAGCTAGTAGCTTAGGCAATGCTTTGCCTGTGTGGCTTATAGTTTAGGCGACCAGTTGTTGAGGTGGTAGGCCTGTGAGGCTTGTGGCCTAGGCTTTCCAGTTATTAGGCAGACTAGTAGCGTGGTGCTAGTTCTGCCGTTGTCTTCTCTTATTTCCGGAATTAGTGTGAATTGATATAATTACGTTTTATTGTGAGCATGAAATGGTTTGGCTTCTGGTGTTGCCAGTGAGACCCGTTGGGGTTGAGGTTCTCCTGTGTTGTGTGTGGTTCCCTACTGAGCTAGTGACTTGTTGAGGCTCACTCCCTTACAGTTCTTTTCAGGATTTACCGTTGGTGTGGCTTGCGGAGGTGTTGTGACAGACTTGTACCACCAGCAGTAGTGTTAGTAGAGTTGTGTGAGCTTGTGCTTCCTCGGGGTATACCCCAGGTAGTTGTACTCTTTTTAATTTGGGCATGTAATAATGTAATGGGACAGTTGTAAATTGTATATGCAGATATGAGCACATGTGCTTTCTTGTGTCTCTTACTGTTGTGGTTTGTCTTTTATATTCTTCCTGGACATGTGTTTGAGATATCTCATGCGAGACTTCGGTCCGTTCGCAGGAGACGGATCTGGATATGAACCCTTATTGGGTATAAATATCCAGGGCCGTTACAGATGTGGCTGCCTATTGTTAACTGCAACATCCCTGGCTGCAAACTGAAGAACTTGACTGCAGCAGATGCTGCCGCCAACTTCCTCCCAGTAGCACACACAGACAACACTCAATACAAAGGGGAATTTGGAGGTTCCAGGACTTGAGGAAAAATCCAAAAAAATACCTTGGACTTAGGAGACATGTATAAGATTGAGATCTAGGGTTTACTTGCCTCTAAAAAAATCTAGAAGATCAAAATGTGCCGATGAAGCCCTCCTCGGCCTGGCCAAGAAGGTGCTCAAACTCTCGTTAGATCTTCTTCTTCTGTTGATGCAGATGGTTCCTCGGAGTTGGAACTTCTTCTCCTATGCATAGGCTATCTCCCAGTTTATGTAACTCCTCGGGGAACACCTCCAATCGCCAGATCTGGCCCTCCAAAGTTCAGTTTTTCTCCATTGCGAGTGCTAGGGTTTCACCAATGCTAAAAAGACTTCCCTTCAACCTAAGATGAGTATTTTATAGGCTTGGGGGTTGGGGTACACAATAGGGTAGGTTTCCTACACATTAGGATGTGTTTCCTAATCTGGAACTGGCCAAAACACGGGAGTTAACAAATCTGGAACCGTTACACAGGAAGGATATTGACATCAACATCGGTTGCAGTCAACCTGTATTGACGTCAACATCGGTTGTAGTCAACCTGGGGTTGACATCAACATCGGTTGTAGTCAACCTGGGTTGGCATCCAGAGATGTTGCCGCCAACACAGTGCTTGGCCAAAACACCGCTATGCATTCAATTAACGTACAATCGCGCTCCAACAACGAAGTGTGTGCATAAATAAATAAATATATATGCATTCACTATATAAATTACTTGCATCATATTTTATTTATTTAAATAAAACTTATAATAATCTCAATTAAAGATAACATGCATGCACGCTCAAAGATATACATGTTCAGAATAACATATATATATATATATATATATATACTCTACATAATTATATGCATTATGCATGAACATATAAATATAATACACACACTATTATTTAGGTATCATACATGTCATAAATAGTTTAACATGCTTAAAAGTAGATAGATATCATTTAAACAAGATTAACATATGTATGTATACATATACACATCATGGTTACATACAACATGCATAGAATAATTAAATATAATAGGCATATCAATAATTAAATAATTTATACACATTTAAATATATATTGCATGCACAGAAATAAACTCACACTTGCTTACAAGATGTATGATAATAACTTCTTACTATATGCACAACACGTACAATATGCATGGGATTTATAAAGCTATTACATACATTAATAGCTAGATAATACATGCACACTTATATATATATTTATACGTGTACGAAAATAACTCTCATGTACTTACAAGGTAGATAACAGTAGTTACATATCGTATGCACAACACTATTTAAGTATAATATATGTATATACTATGGATAACTTAATGCGTATAGAATTATCTAGATATCACATGCATAAGATAACACACATGTATACATATGTACTTCATATATTTACACACAATATCCATGAAATAAGTAGTATAATATGCACTTCAAGGTTTAGATAGTACATGCATAATATCGTTAAGATGCAATATGAAATAAGTTAACTAAGAATAATCTATACAACAATCATTAATTCTTGCATGCACACACTTGGATTCACATATGTATAGATATACAACATAGTTATGTACATTATACACGAAATAGATAAATATAACATGCACATCGGTAATTAGATTAAACATGCACAATATTACTCGAGCATTATATGCCTAGGATTTTAGTATACACAATATACACAAAATTAGCTAATTGCCTATTCTCATATAAAATATCATATATATATATATATATATATACATGCATGTGTTCATGAGAAGCATAGAAATTGTAATATGCACAATTGAATACACATGCTATACACACAACAAGTAAATACACATACACAATATAAAAGAATGAAATTTCGGGGTATCACAGTGTCAGTGCTGTTCGTGAGGAAGAAGGATGGCAGCTTGAGGTTGTGCATCGATTATAGGCAGCTGAACCAAGTAACAGTGAAGAACAAGTATCCATTGCCGAGGATCGATGACTTTTTTGACCAGTTGCAATCAGCCAGGGTGTTCTCGACGATTGACTTGAGGTCAGGCTACTACTAGTTGAGGATCAGAGAGTCAGATATTGGCATGACAGCTTTCCGTTCGAGGTACGATCACTTTGAGTTTGTCGTGATGCCATTTGGGCTCACGAACACACCCGCAGCTTTTATGGATTTGATGCATAGGGTGTTCAGTGAGTACCTGGACAGGTTTGTGGTCATCTTTGTAGATGACATCTTGGTCTACTCAGCTTCTGAGGAGGAGCACGAGGAGCATCTGAGGATCATGCTAGAGACGTTGCGGAGTCACCAACTTTATGCCAAGTTCGACAAGTGCAAATTTTGGCTGAGGGAGGTGCACTTTCTCGGGCACGTGATCTCAGGTTCTGGTGTGGTAGTGGACCCTGCCAAGGTTGAGGCAGTGTTGTCTTGGGAGCAGCCCACTTTAGTGTCAGAGGTTCGCAGCTTTCTTGGTTTGGCAAGCTATTACAAAAGGTTCATCCAGGATTATTCCAGGATTGCAGAGTCGTTGACCAGATTGACCAGACTTGAGGCCAGATTTGTTTGGACTGAGGACTGCGAGCGGAGTTTTCAGGAGCTGAAGACGAGGTTGACTTCAGCGCCAGTGTTGGTCTTGCCGTCAGGTAGCGGAGGTTTTGTGGTCTACACCGACGCGTCGAGGTCAGGTTTGGGTGCATTACTGATGCAGCATGGTGGGGTCGTCGCCTATGCATCTCGACAGCTAAAGAAGCATGAGGAGAACTACCTTACCCATAACTTAGAGCTGGCAGTAGTGGTGTTTGCTCTGAAGTTATGGAGACACTGTTTGTGCGGAGAGGTATTCGAGATCTTCACCGACCATCCGAGTTTGCGGTACATTTTCACTCAGAAGGATTTGAAATTCAGGCAGTGCAGATGGATTGAGTACTTGAAGGATTACGACCTTACCCTCTCCTATCACCCGGGAAGGGCTAATGTCGTAGCAGATGCTTTGAGCAGGCGTGTTTGCTTGAGTTCGTTGATGGTCAGAGAGTGGAGGTTGTTTGAGGACTTGTCTTAGGGAGTTTTCTACCCTTCGAGGCACAGGGACCGTACAGTGATGACTAGTTTGTTGGTTCATTCATCAGTGTACTGTCAGGTGTTGGAGGCACAGCAGGCAAACTCAGAGTTGGCAGATATTTTGCAAATGCCGGATGTTGAGCTGGATGAGGACAGTGAGTTCAGGTTCAGAGGCAGATTGTACGTCCCCAGTGATGCGCGTCAGGCGCTTGTGGATGCTCCGTTCTGCGCAACCTCGGATGCAGTTGATGCTCTGAAGGTTCCCGAACGTTCCCTCGTTGGCGTGGGATTATGGCTAGTTGACTTTGTTGACTCCTCATTGACTCCCGTTGACCAGAGAGAAGTAGGGGATAACCAACAAAGTAAATGAAGGGAGGTGATCGCCAGGGCCTTACCTGTGCCCAAGGAGGTGTTTGGATCGTGTCGGTGATGTTACCTCGCGTAGCGGACGATGGCGGGACTCCAACTTTCTCCTCTCCAGCAGGCCAAAGAAAAGAAGCTCCACGGTCTCAGTCGATGTGTTCCTTCCACAGAAAGAACTCTATTAGACTCTAAGGCAGTGTAGTAAACGTCCTAAAATGAAAGAAGAAGCCCAAAAGGAGAGCCCCGTACCGGTTGCGGGTTTGAGAAGAGGGGTGGCCAAATGCTATGACCACCCTTCTTCCCTCCGTTTTTTTGGTGGAAAACCCCTTTTGGGTGTGTTGGGAATGTGCACTACGTGCCAAGGGTGTGTGTGTATGTGTGTGTGACATACAAGGACTAAGGAGAGAGGAAGAAAAAGATAAAGAGAGGATGGAGATGATCCTCGTTTGTGGTCATTGATGGCTGCTTTGTGGACTCCTCCAGCACTTGGTGAAGTGTAACACTAATTGAAAAATTAGAAATAAATCGAAAACGATAAATTCAATATTTGTGCAATAGCAAAAATGCACGTGTCATTATCATACATACAAAAACCCATTAGAAAATTTCATAAAAACCATAGTTCAACTCTAAATAATACTCCCTAATGACCCACAGAGAAATTCATGCAAAGAAAAATCAGATGGTCCATGTTTAAGGCGTTTTACGACTGAGCGTCGTAATCAGAGAATAAGTCGGGAAATCATTATCACACATACCTAGAGGAGCCAGAAAATTAAATAAAAATCATAGATGGACTTCAAATAATATCCTTTAATGACCAATCAAGAAATTTGGGTCAATAAAATTCATTTGGGATATTTTTAAGAGTTAATGCGACTTGTTGTCGTAGTTAGGAAATAAGTTGGACAATCCATTATCAGGTGTATAAAATGAGAACATAAACTAAATGAGAAATTTATGGTGGACTCCAAACAATATGTGGGGATAGTCCCTAAAATAAATCGGATCAATGGACAACGTAAGACTCATGAACAAGTCCAAGTATGAAATTAGTAAATAAATAACTTCCCTATTATCAGAATAATAGAACTTACGTACCACTATCGTACGTGAGAAAACACATCAGAAAATTTCGTAAAAATTATAAACAAACCCTAAATATTATCCCTAAGCGTTCCACGAAGGAATTCATGCAACGGAAAATCTGATTGGCTGAGTATGTGTCACATGTGACCAAGTTACCCAAATTAGGAAACTAAGTCGGAAAATTGTTAACACGGAAAAATAACCCAACCATAAATTAAATAAACATATTAGAGAGACTTCCAATATCATGTATTAATAACCCATTAACAAGATTGGGCCAATGGAGCACATTTAGCCCAAGGATAAAAATTGGGACAAGAAAATACTCAGAAATTCGTGTTTGTAATTATGTAATAATTAGGGAGGGCAATTTAGGGTTAAAATTAGGGTGATTAGTCATGTAAGGTAAGCCAAAACTGGACCCAACCCTAAGAGGAGGTTTCCTAAACCTTTGCTACCTCCTTTGGGTGAGAGAATCCCAGATTTTTGGAAAGTAGGAAGCAGAATTCACAGCCCCCTTTCCTAGTCCCATTGGGACATGAATTAAAACTCTAAAACTATAAGGACTCCTCACAAAATGTTTAGGGAAGGGTTAGCAATAAGTTGGGGTCGTGAGCAGCAAGTTTGGAGCGCTGGAGGAGTGGAGAACGGCTGGGGAAAACGTGGTCTTCCTCAACCTCGCTCTGCATCAACCCAGAAATCTGCGGAGAGTTATTAGCATTCAAAGGTAGGTGTTCTCGGGCCAAGATTAAAGAAAACCAACACCATCATGTAGTTCTTTGAGTCTAAGTTTATTTGCACTTGGTTTGACTAATTTTCATGGAGTATACATTGTGTATTCGTAGTTGTCCCTAAGTCTCGCACAGTTAGGGCTTTTCTCGTTCTTCTTATTATGTACACGATTGGATGCCTAATTAGACTAAACTTCCTTAATGAAAGTTCTTCTACATGTAGTCATGATCATCTTTTATGTTGGACATTTAATCCAAAAGTCTTTTGTTATAGAGTTATAAGCATGGTAAGAGAGTCGCTGCATGATACTACGATTTCGGGCTGCACTTAGCTTTATGTTCTTCATATATTTATCAGGATTCGAGACCGAATTAGATCAAACCCCCAACATCAAAGTTCTCCTAATAGTTGTCCTCGTCATATTTCATGTTGAACATTTTGTCTAAATGTCATTCGTTAGAGAGTTATAAGAGGGTTAAGTAAATCTCTGCATGAGACGTGTTTTCGGGTTACCCTTGACCTATATGTTTTCTGGGAAGGCCTCTAGTGTCGACACTACCTGATCTAGTGTCGACACACTGTCCCAAATTAGCCCAAAAGATGTCTTGGGAAGGCCTCTAGTGTCGACACTACTTGATCTAGTGTCGACACATTGTCCCAGATTGGCACAAAAGGTTTTCTGGGAAGGTCTCTAGTGTCGACACTATCTGATCTAGTGTCGACACTACTTGACCAGTCCTGCATTATTTTGCCTTGTGTTTGAAGCATTGTGTCGACACCAGTAAGGGGTGTGTCGACACTACCCTTGCAAAAAAATTGCATATCTTGGGTCTGATCATTACATGATGTCTACTAGCATGTGCATGATGTTATATAGTATGCATGGACCTAAAAGAAATCAACCTATTGAAAAATGGTAATGATACGAATATGATTCTAATGTGTAATTGTGATTGTCCTTTTGTTCATTGGATTATCTTGTGATCTTTCCTATTGACAATTGAAATGATAAGAATTTGTTGTGAATATGGGGATGAATACATGTTAGTATGGACTTGTTAGTGAAGTTAATATCATGATTTGCATATGAGTTTCAATAGTTACATGCTTTCCGGTGTTCTATTAATTAATTGTCCATATGCATACATGCTAGGGAAAGATTCGTGACTCGTCACTTACACATTTGCACGAGTAGGCACACCCTTCTTGGGGAATTGGGAGCTCTCTGCCGGTTATTCTGAATTGGTAGACTAGCGACCTTTTCCCTAAGACCTCCGTAAGTCTCCGCTCTCTATGGATTTCCACATAGATGTCGAGCTGGCTGTACCATGAAGTACCCTGGAGATAGAAAGCACATGTTCTGCATACGATCTGTCTTTAGAAACATCCTCATGTCAAGACATTAATGGATTATGAAACATGATACATCGTTATACTGCCTTTTGTTCTCTTGAGCTATTTGTCATACCTTGACTCTATGAATGATCATGTTCCTTTTACTATGAGCTTGTCATTGAAACTCTGCAGCCATAATATGAATATGTTTGTTCGGCACAACGTGGGACTTCGGTCCATTTGACCAATGCCTGTGCAATAGGGGCCCTGTATGGTCCTGGAGAGGAGCACCCCAACGTGCTTATTAACCGTGGGAGTATGGACTTGTGGTGCGTGGCATGGCACTGATCCTATATGCAAGAGTTGTGAAAATTGTGCCTTTGTTTGATATGATAAGTTTGATTTGATATGATATGATAAGATTTGATATGATACGTTTGATCATGTGAACGCATGATATCTGTATGAATATGGCCAATCTCTTTTGATAGGATTCTACTCTTGAAATATCTGTTCATTGTATATGCAACTCGACATTTGATCTGATATGATATCCATTCTATTCTGCTATTCAATCTGTTAGTATTGCATACATTGTCATCATATTCATGTGCATATCTACCTATTTAAAATGTTAATCATGTATACTAGTGCCCACACAATATTGAGATGTAAATCCTACTGAGCTAGTTCGCTCACCCTATCATCTTGCCCTTTTCAGGTAGTGATGAGGAACCAGTGGAGTCCGATGGGGCAGGGCAAGAGTGATGAGCACCAGCCATATGAGGAGTTGATAGTCTAGGAATAATTGTTTGAGAAATCGATGTAGTAGAGAAACATTTTCATTTGAATAATGAACCCTTTTCAGTGAGTCCTTCTTATGTAAGGTTGTAACTAGTAGATTGAAATGGAATAAAGAGTACTTTTGATGACGTTATTAAGGTCTCAAATGTGTGGTTATATGTAATTGTTACTCTGCATTACTCAACTGTGATACGTCTATTTGTATCGTTCACGTCTCCTGGTATTTATTCCGCTACTAAATATCGGGGCGTGACAGTTGGTATCAGAGCCCTAAACTTTAAGGTCCAAGGGAATAGGAACATAGGATGAAACTAGATCACACGAGTCAAAATCTGTCGTACCTAATGTGAGCTTGGGTAGAACCATGGGAATAGAAGTCACATGTGATATATTTAGATGACTGACTTATATTAATATCTTGATGGTACTTAATATCTTAACGGCTGCCGAACGAGCCAGGCTTCCCCTAAGTCCTAGGCAATTAGGAATGATAGGATAAGTGTCATTATAACCCTCAGCTTGTGTCAAGAACTTTGTACCTACCTGGTGAGATTGGGTAGAAACTTGGGCTTAGTCCAAAATTTTATTAATAACTAAATAATGTAAGTTACAAGGCATCAACGAGGAGTAAAGAAGACTAACCGTGTGATAGTTTGTTTTGAAGGAACTTAAATAAACAGTAATGGAGGATATACCTACACCATCTATGGACGAACAAAGAGCGGTCCAAAGATTAACCAAAGCACTACGACAAGCTGCTCAACTGTTAGAGGATGCCCTAATAATGGCTAAGGGAGATACAAATGGAAAGGAAAGGTCTATGGATGACAAAGGAGTTGGCGAAACTAATAAGAAAGAACAAATTACAACCACAGGAAGCTCCAAACCCATAGCTAGAGAGAAACGGCCCACCAACAGTAATAGATCGCACAAGAGAAAGAAGTGCAAGAAGTGCAATAAGAAATTAGTTTGCGCTCCTGCAGAAAGATGCCAACATTGCAACAGAATAAATCATCGGTCCGAGGAGTGCTGGAAATTTCAGGACAAATGTTTCCGTTGCGGTAGCCAAGACCACAAGGTTAAGGATTGCCCAATGGAGAAATTGAGCTCAGGAAAAATGGCAGCACAACCCAAAATAGGAGGTAAAGGAGAGGTATCATTTCTAACTCATTTTTATTTGACCCTGAAGTGACATCATCAATCAATCATTATGTCATGAGTAAATTCACAATTTGATTCCCTGTAAGTCCAACCCATAAACACATGTGAATTTGGGGACCAAATTCTTTTAAGTGGGGGAGGATGTAACACCCCGAAAATTCGGTAATTGGAAAATTAGAAATAAATCGAAAATGATAAATTCAATATTTGTGCAATAGCCAAAATGCACGTGTCATTATCATACATACAAAAATCCATTAGAAAATTTCATAAAAATCATAGTTCAACTCTAAATAATACTCCCTAATGACCCACAAAGAAATTCATGCAAAAGGAAAATCAGATGGTCCAAGTTTAAGGCGTTTTACGACTGAGTGTCGTAATTAGGGAATAAGTCGGGAAATCATTATCACACATACCTAGAAGAGCCAGAAAATTAAATAAAAATCATAGATGGACTTCAAATAATATCCTCTAATGACCAATCAAGAAATTTGGGTCAATAAAATTCATTTGGGGTATGTTTAAGAGTTAATGCGACTTGTTGTCGTAGTTAGGAAATAAGTTGGACAACCCATTATCAAGTGTATAAAATGAGATCATAAACTAAATGAGAAATTTATGGTGGACTCCAAACAATATGTGGGGATAGCCCCTAAAAGAAATCAGATAATGGACAACGTAAGACCCATGAACAAGTTCAAGTATGAAATTAGTAAATAAATAACGTCCGTATTATTGGAATAATAGAACTTACGTACCACTATCGTACGTGAGAAAACACATCAGAAAATTCCGTAACAAATATAAACCAACCCTAAATATTATCCTTAAGCATTCCACGAAGGAATTCGTGCAATGGAAAATCTGATTGGCCGAGTATGTGTCACATGTGACCAAGTTACCCGAATTAGGAAACTAAGTCATAAAATTGTTAACACGGAAAAATAACCCAACCATAAATTAAATAAACATATTGAAGAGACTTCCAATATCATGTATTAATAACCCATTAACAATATTGGGCCAATGGAGCACATTTGGCCCAAAGATAAAAATTGGGACAAGAAAATACTCAGAAATTCATGTATGTAATTATGAAACAATTAGGGAGGGTAATTTAGGGTTAAAATTAGGGTGATTAGTCATGTAAGGTAAGCCAAAACCGGACCCAACCCTAAGAGGAGGTTACCTAAACCTTTGCTACCTCCTTTGGGTGAGAGAATCCCAGATTTTTGGAAAGTAGGAAGCAGAATTCACAGCCCCCTTTCCTAGTCCCATTGGGACATGAATTAGAACTCTAAAACTATAAGGACTCCTCACAAAATGTTTAGAGAAGGGTTAGCAATAAGTTGGGGTCGTGAGCAGCAAGTTTGGAGCGCTGGAGGAGTGGAGAACGGCTGGGGAAAACGTGGTCTTCCTCAACCTCGCTCTGCATCAAACCAGAAATCTGCAGAGAGTTATTAGCATTCAAAGGTAGGTGTTCTCGGGCCAAGATTAATGAAAACCAACACCATCATGTAGTTCTTCGAGTCTAGGTTCATTTGCACTTGGTTTTACTAATTTTCATGGAGTATACATTGTGTATTCGTAGTTGTCCCTAAGTCTCGCACAGTTAGGGCTTTTCTCGTTCTTCTTATTATGCACGTGATTTGATGCCGAATTAGACTAAACTTCCTTCATTAAAGTTATTCTACTTGTAGTCACGATCATCTTTTATGTTGGACGTTTTATCCAAAAGTCTTTCGTTAGAGAGTTATAAGTATGGTAAGAGAGTCACTGCATGATACTGCGATTTCGGGCTGCACTTAGCTTTATGTTCATCATAATTTCTCGGGATTCGAGACCGAATTAGATCAAACCCCCAACATCAACGTTCTCCTAATAGTTGTCCTCGTCATATTTCATGTTGAACGTTTTGTCCAAATGTCATTCGTTAGAGAGTTATAAGAGGGGTAAGTAAATCACTGCATGAGAAGTGTTTTCGGGTTACCCTTGACCTATATGTTTTCTGGGAAGGCCTCTAGTGTCGACACTACCTGATCTAGTGTCGACACACTATCCCAAATTAGGCCAAAAGATGTTTTGGAAGGCCTCTAGTGTCGACACTACTTGATCTAGTGTCGACACACTGTCCCAGATTGGCACAAAAGGTTTTCTGGGAAGGTCTCTAGTGTCGACACTATCTGATCTAGTGTCGACACTACTTGACCAGTCATGCATTATTTTGCCTTGTGTTTGAAGCATTGTGTCGACACCAGTAAGGGGTGTGTCGACACTACCCTTGCAAAAAAATTGCATATCTTGGGTCTGATCATTACATGATGTCTACTAGCATGTGCATGATGTTATATAGTATGCATGGACCTAAAAGAAATCAACCTATTGAAAAATGGTAATGATACGAATATGATTCTAATGTGTAATTGTGATTGTCCTTATGTTCATTGGATTATCTTGTGATCTTTCCTATTGTCAATTTTTTTTTCCATAAGCAGGGCAACAGGGTCAGCGACCGGTCAGGTGCATTTTCCTCCAGAGGCGGAGCATGTGCTCACCCCCCCAGGCGATCAACCCATTGCCAATTTTCCTATTGTCAATTGAAATGATAAGAATTTGTTGTGAATATGGGGATGAATACATGTTAGTATGGACTTGTTAGTGAAGTTAATATCATGATTTGCATATGAGTTTCAATTGTTACATGCTTTCCGGTGTTCTATTAATTAATTGTTCATATGCATACATGCTAGGGAAAGATCTGTGACTCGTCACTTACACATTTGCACGAGTAGGCACACCCTTCTTGGGGAATTGGGAGCTCTCTACCGGTTATTCTGAATTGGTAGACTAGCGACCTTTTCCCTAAGACCTCCGTAAGTCTCCGCTCTCTATGGATTTCCACATAGATGCCGAGCTGGCTGTACCATGAAGTACCCTGGAGATAGAAAGCACATGTCCTGCATACGATCTGTCTTTAGAAACATCCTCATGTCAAGACATTAATGGATTATGAAACATGATACGTCGTTATACTGCCTTTTGTTCTCTTGAGCTATTTGTCATACCTTGACTCTATGAATGATCATGTTCCTTTTACTATGAGCTTGTCATTGAAACTCTGCGGCCATAATATGAATATGTTTGTTCGGCACAATGTGGGACTTCGGTCCATTTGACCAATGCTTGTGCAATAGGGGCCTGTCTAGTCCTGGGGAGGAGCGCCCCAACGTACTTATTAACCGCGGGAGTATGGACTTGTGGTGCATGGCATGGCACTGATCCTATATGCAAGAGTTGTGAAAATTGTGCCTTTGTTTGATATGATAAGTTTGATTTGATATGATATGACAAGATTTGATATGATACGTCTGATCATGTGAACGCATGATATCTGTATGAATATGGCCAATCTCTTTTGATACGATTCTACTCTTGAAATATCTGTTCATTGTATATGCAACTCGACATTTGATCTGATATGATATCCGTTCTATTCTTCTATTCAATCTATTAGTATTGCATACATTGTCATCATATTCATGTGCATATCTGCCTATTTAAAATGTTAATCATGTATACTAGTGCCCGCACAATATTGAGATGTAAATCCTACTGAGCTAGTTCGCTCACCCTATCATCCTGCCCTTTTCAGGTAGTGATGAAGAACCAGTGGAGTCCGATGGGGCAGGGCAAGAGTGATGAGCACCCGCCATATGAGGAGTTGATAGTCTAGGAATAATTGTTTGAGAAATCGATGTGTTAGAGAAACATTTTCATTTGAATAATGAACCCTTTTCAGTGAGTCCTTCTTATGTAAGGTTGTAACTAGTAGATTGAAATGGAATAAAGAGTACCTTTGATGACGTAATTAAGGTCTCAAATGTGTGGTTATATGTAATTGTTACTCTGCGTTACTCAACTGTGATACGTCTATTTGTATCGTTCATGTCTCCTGGTATTTATTCCACTGCTAAATATCAGGGCGTGACATGAAGCCTCCTGGACGTCCCAAAGGTTGAGAAGAAGTAGAGGAAGCAAAGGTGGAAGCTCTCTATCACTTTTCTCTCTCTTCTCTCAAGGCATCAAAGCTTGGGCATCCAGCATCTCCTCCCCTCACTTAGAAGCCCAAGGAGTGACCTATATAGGCAGTGGGGTCAGAGCTAAGAAGCCTTGGATGCTCAAGTGTGAGAAAACACACTTAAACATGTGGCAATCCATGTGTTAAGGCTTGAACCAATGGGAGGGGACCATGTAGGACTTTTATTGGGTCAAGGGGGTGCCAAGGTGGCCCATTTTCCCGTTGGGAACGGCCCCATGCGTTGCATGGGCAAAGAGAGGGCGCAAGTGGGCTGGAATCTCGGGCAGTTGTGAAGACCAAGTAAAACTAGGTTGACGTCAAACGAAGCTGCCGCCAACCCCATGCAAACGTCAACATGGGTGGATGCCAAAAGGCATCGACATCCAGGGAGCTTGCCACCAACTGGGAGTCGGAGGCAGTCGATGCTGCCGTCTACATGGGATCCGAGGCAAGTCAACAAACGGTCAAACAAGCCTTATTGGGCCATGAACCACGCAGAGATGGGCCAAATCTCGCATCTACAAATGCCCCTCTGAGACATCCGATCTTGCAAGGGAGCAGAGCGGACTGAAAGGTTGGTGTCTCGATAAACAAAGGACGCGGAGACTTAATGGAAGGGACCATCTCCGAGGATAGGAATTCTAGTAAGCCACACGAATGAGTTAGGCTAGAAGCAAATGACGAATCGTCCGAGAGACAAATGTGGGTAAGAGAAAGAGTAATCTACCAGTGTAACTACAACTGCAACCCAACGGTAGGGTTCCTGGCATTGTCGTGTCGAACTTTGACTAGTTTCTGGTGTTGTCTGAGTCAAAGGAGTTGTAATATGACAGTTGAATCGAGGGATCTCATAACCGGAGTCCGTCTGGACCCGCTGACCTAATGAGGACGTCTGTCCAAATTTAGGGGGTTGTGGAGATAGAGGGATTGATTGATCTCTCAAAGGATTATCAAAAGATTCTAACTGGAATTAATGTTTGGAAAGCTGGAAGTCCAGAATTAAGCTCATGACTGGCGAAAGATTCTCATGAACTCAACAAGACTGGAATGATTACTTGTGATATACACGGTGGGACAAGTGGAGAAGGGGGGCAACAAAGACCTGAAATCGGCTCAGATATTCAAGAAAGTGGTGCTAACCCAGTAGGCCACTTGAGCTGGATGAACCACAGAGCAATTTGAGGAAAATCTCCATTTTTTTTTGAATTAGTAAGAGAATGTTAGCAGTGAAATCCTAAATGCATGTTGGTGTGGGTTCCCTATATAAAATGCAAGTTAGAACCAGAGGAAAATTCTAAGGCCATATGAATAACTGTAAGATCGCAAACTCGTCATAGTTTTTGATGAAGGGGAACTCTGGGTTCACGGTCGCCAAGTTATTCGCCTCTGGTGACTAATCCTATGTTAGACATACCTGTGTAACACTCACGGTAGCATGAGTGTTCCTGAATTTGAAGCGCCGCTTGTGCTTAAACATCTGCAAGACAACTTGAAGCACAAGATATAGATATAATGGCTATATGAACAATAAAGCTTTTAAAATTCCGGAATGTTAACGTCCAGATCGAATACCGCCAACATCTATTGACGTCCACAAGAGGCATCGTCTACCTTCGTAGGCGTCTACAAAGGCTGTCGTCAATAGTTGACTGACGGCAACCGATATTGACGTTAACAGGCCAGCAGATTAAACCGAAAAAATAGCTATTGGAAGGCCATAAGGACTCTTCCTTCTCCTTCCTCTATCCCCTCCTTCCACAACTCCGAACCAGAGGACTTTGGGACGAATTGAAGCAGTAAACATGGCCTCCACATCGACCGGAACGTCCACAAGCATGAACCCGGGGATTTTAAGCGAAGTTCCGGGGCATCTGAGCACTCGGCTGGCCAATGGGGAGGTAAGCAATGCCTATTTCTGCTCTTCCTCATGCTGAAAACGCCCCAAACTCTCTCTCACAACACTCCCTGGATGTGCAGGAGGTACCTGCCTTCCCAAGCCAAGGCCAGGTGCAGGCCTTCTCCTGGCTAGTTAACCTAATGAACATGATCACCCTGAACATGAGGAGCTTCATCGAAGCTTGGAACATGAGCTTCATGGTGGTGCTGGCGAAGAACATGAAGGAGATGTGGTCTGGTTTTGATGCCCTGGGGGCACTCGTGGAGCGGTGGCATCCACATACGCACACTTTCATGTTCCAGGGATTTGAGGCGAGTGTGTTGCTAGAAGAGGTGGAGTTCTTGCGGTGGAGGCGGTGCCTGGAGTACGACGAGACGACCCCTCTCCTCCCGTAGGAAGAGATCCTGGCGGACATCGTATAGGACAAGAAGGAGGTGCTGAGGATGACGAACAAGCACGGGATCTTCTTGGACCGGCTGGCCTGGTGGTTGATCCAGCATGCGAGGGAGATTGGAGGTGAGAGGGAAACCAGGGGACTGACACTCTGCCTGGCTGGTGTATTCTTGTTCCCCACCAGTGGCGATTTCTTCCTGTACGAGCACGTGGGAAACCTATCCCTGCTATGGCGTGGGCAGTCACTTGCCCCTGTAGTGCTGGCACACCTTTATAGCTCCCTAACCACGATGAGCTTAGGCGGACGCACATGCGGGAGCTTGTTCCTGCTTCAAGTATGGATGGAAGCTCATTTAAAGTTTGATTTTGTTGAGAAGCAACCTACCCCCTCCAGAATCTTCCTTCGGAGTTTGGTGCACTGCAGCAGGGCATGGTATGAGCCAGAGCATGAGATCAAGTGTGTGACAGCACACCTATAGAGCAGAGATGCCTGGCGAGATTACCTAGGCTACTTTCCCGTGGAGGACTTTATAGTGAGGCCACTATTTATGAGGACAATTGAGTTCAGAGTGCGCACCAGGGAGGACAAAGACCTGTGGCTGGTTGGGGCAAATCAGATGGTGGTGTACTAGCCACACCCGTGCCAATGTCAGCTCGGAATACCACGGGGAATTCCAGCTTCATCCCACTGCATCGACATGATTATCTCAGGAAGAAATGAGAAGCTCATGAAGAAAGCAAAGAAGACTTGGAAGAGATACACAGTGAGTAAGAAGGTGGGTCAGGCAGTACAGGAGAATTGGGAAGACATCTGGAAATATGAGGAATACATTGACACAATTTGCCCTATTTCTTGTGATTTCTTTATGGCTCGTAGAGAAAAGTGATGTATTCTTCTCATTTTCAATAAGTGTAACACAAAATTTGATGAATAGACAATGAGTAGGTTTTGTGTTGAATGTGCTAAATTGACTTGAATTGAGTGAAGTCATGTTGAATGGCTTTGAATTGCATGGAATGGACCCAATGGAGTGTCAAATTGTCTTCAATTGAGTGGATTGAGTGTTCTGTGAATGGATGAAGACGAGCTATTGACGTTCACATCGAACGCCGCCAACTCTAAGTAGACGGCCGCATGGAGTAACATCCAGACAGGGGATAGACGACTGGCTCGATGGACGTCTACAGGTAGGTCGACGACCACACCTTGGTCGTTGATCAGAGTACGAGGTCTGACAGGGTTACCTCGGGGCCAGAGATTGACGGCCATGGGGTCGCCGTTAACAAGGAATGAACAACCCACCGCTTGATGTCAAGAGAATTTCAGCGACCACTACCTTGACGTCAATTTTAAAAACCAGCTTTTCTTTCCCGAGACCCATTCCGGCGCCTTTTTCACCTTCATTCAAACTCTGGGGTGCCTGTTCGCCTCCCTCTCACACTCTTCCTTGCACTCTTGCCCTTAATCTTCTCAACCCTTCAATCCAATCCTTCTTAATATCCATCCCCATCATCTTAATCTAATCGGACTGGACTGCTCTTCTCCCAATGGTGAGAGAGAAGAAGTTAATGCTTCGGGATCGTCGCCAACTGAGGGATGAAGAGGAGGAAATGGGGGGCTCGGCGGCGGAGGACACAGCGGAGGAGGACCTGGCGGCGACAGATGCCGGTGGCACCCCGCCGGAAGGAGAAATGGCCAGAGATGAAGGAGAAGAGACAGAGGCCGAAGCGCCCTGAAGAACCTCACGCCGACCAAAGGTAGGTCACCCTGACCCTAACAAACCCCGTGGACGTGATTGTAGATGTGGGATAGAAGGTGAAATAGGGGAGAGTATGTCGGGTTCAATAGAAACTTGACGTCGACATCAGTTGACGTCGGGTTCCTGTGGACGTCCACGACGCTGCCGTCAATAGGAACTTGACGGCAAGGTATACAATGTTAACCCATGATCTTGACAGCGAAACCTGTAGATGCCAACTTTGTGTAAATGGCATGCTCCTGGCCTTCAACAATTTCTTAACGGCAATCGATACTGATGTTAATTTATCTGTGTTTTGCAGGGCAAGGGCAGAATGAGGAGTAGGGTCACTTGGGAATTGTGTTGGGCGTGGTACCAGGCGCTACCGAAGGCCCAGCAGACTCGGATTGCACGGATGGGGTTCGGACACCTCCTGCCGGTGCGCCCGTTCCATGTGGACGTCCCTTACCTCGAGGCATTGAGGGAGAGGTGGGACGAGGACTGTAAGACATTCATAATGCCTTGGGGACACATGATACCCACGTTGGAGGATGTGGCGTATCTGATGGGACTACCAGTTCAGGGAGAGCCGTTGGTAGGACAGGAGAGGAGGGATTACTATGACGAGGTGGTAGAGTTGCTAGGGCCAGAGTTCGTGGCCAGGAGGAGGAGACCGATCCGGAGCATACTGCTCAGATCATTGTCGGAAGCAGTAGGATTGAGGGGAGGGAGGAGAGGACCCCTGGAGACCCTTGAGGAGTTTGCTACCGGGGTACGAAGGTCGATTCAGTTGGGAGACCGGAGCGAGGAGCGATTGGTCCAAATCTTCATGGCGTACCTGTTTGGTCGGCTTCTCATCTCGACACAATCATCTCAGATGAACTGCAAGTTCGTGCTCTTGCTACGGGACCTGGAGCAGGCAGGGCGCTACGCTTGGGGCGTCGTGATGCTAGGACACCTCTTCTCATTTCTCCCCAACAGCTCGCGGAGTTCTCAGAGCACCGGGGGCTTCACCCCCTTTCTACAGGTATGCAACTTTCCATTAATGCTCTTCATTGAATTAAATTGATAAATTGCCTGACTAACATTTCTTCTTTTACCTTGCAGATTTGGCGATACACCCGTTTTCCTATGGAAAGTGGTGTACCGAGGGAGGGGAGCTAGACCATGGTGCCCCTCATGGCCAGGTGGGAGGTGACGCCTGATCCGAGGGTGACGGATCGGCGCGTCGAGGACGTACGGGCCAGATTCGACCTCTACCCCCACGAGTAGGTATGGATTTCAACTAGCACCCTTTCCTCTTACTTTCGATTTCTTTTTTGATGTGACTGACCAGTTTTCTCTTACCTTGTAGGTGGTTTAGACCCCGTACTTAGAGGAGGCTGACACATCCCACCCGACGGTGGCGGCGGGTCGACCACTCTTCGACCACCACCTCCTCATACTCTACTTGGGGACGTGCGAGCCCCTCTACCTGGAGTTGGTGGTACGGACTCTGGGCTGGCACTAGTCGGCCTTAGAGGTACCCTCTCTAGGGAGAGAGGGACACTCCCGTCGACGGTTCTTCGCCGAGGACCGGGACTGGGGGGAGGAGCACGGGAGCTCGTTCGCCTACTGGCGAGCTGGAGGGGAGCAGGTCCTTTGACAAATGGACCTCCAGGACAGTGCGGCATACCTGGAGGCCTACCGCACATGCTATGCCGGATGACTCCGGCTTGACCGACGAGTGGTGAGTGAATGCTTAACTCTAAGCCTTGGTCATTTAATTGATTGATTGATTTGATTCTAACCTTGAAGTGTGAATGGCAGATGCCAGAGTCGGAGGTGGTGCGCCTCCTCGAGGGGAGGTTGGCGGAGCATGTCGTGGAGATTGAGAGACTCCGCGCCAAGACGCGGACATTGGTAAGTCACAACTCACCCTTGACCACAATTGATTTGATTTGATTTGAGAACTGACCAAGGTATTGTGAATGCAGAAGGAGGAGCTGGCGAGGGTACGAATGAGCCGAGACACTGGGGCGAGCTCGTCTGCACAGCCAGCCAGCGGGGACCTGGCGGTCCAACTACAGGGGGCCCTAGACCGGGCGGAAGCGAGGGTTCGAGAGCTTGAGGCTGAGGTAAGATGCTAAACTACTACCTTTTCTGCACATGATTTGATTGACCTAACTTGTTTGCTCATTTACGTGCAGTGGCAGGGAGCGGGGGCGACCCTCCAAGCGCAGATGGAGAGTCTACAGTTGGACTTGACGAGGATGGAGGGTCGCCTGCTTGAGGCCAGAGAGAGGCAAGGCCAGGCGGAGGTGGACCGGGCACGGGCCATCGCGGAGCGGGCACATGCCGTTGCTGATTTAGAGTTTTTGAAGAACCAGGTGCTGATGAAGCGTCGGGAGCAACAGCTGCAGGCCCAATAGGAGGCGACAGGGAGGATCGGGTCAGTGTTCGGATCTCTTGATGACATCGTATCGTTGGGAGACCCGTCCGTGGGATGAGGAGGGACAGCGACCAGAGGCATCGACAGCATCGATACCTCCTCTCCCGAACCGGCGTCGGGAGAGGGAGGAGGAGGAGGTGAGTAGCTCACGTAGGCAGAGGCCTAGAGAGGGGGAGAGGAGAGAGGAATGAGGAGCGAGGCTCTAGATGTACCATCAGGGGTATGCCCCTGTCATGATATGTATAGAACCTTAGTGGATTTTTATGGACTTAGTCATTTTGTACTTGACTGGTTTGCTGTTGTGCTTTGATTCCTTCATCCACAACACTTAAAAGGAAAAAAGTTAGTGTAGATCTATCTTTAGCCCCTTGCCTAAAAGATGTACCTTTCTTAAGATCTGGTCAAGAGGCTAATTTTTAATTAAAGATAAGAACTCAAATAAAATATTGAAGGGAAATAGGTACATGCATTTTTTGTTTTGTTTTGTTTTGGTTTTTTTTATGAGGAAAATAATGTTAGTATATGTACATGGTACCACTAATTTTTTTGGATTTTGATTTTTTGATTTTTTTTGTTTTAAAATAAGAGGAAAGATATGTACATGGTAAAACTATATACATCGAGAGACTCTCTTTTTGTTCTTTTCCATTTTTCATTTTTCATTCATTTTTTTTATTTTCTATTTTTTTTCGATTTTTTGGGACTCTAAGACACATATTCATCACAAGTCAAGATATAAGGTCTTCATAATTTACTTAGCCACCAAGGCCATAAGCAAGGAGGATCGTGCATGATATCCTTGACGTTAGAGATTGCCCTAGCCTTCTTGATATTTTCCACAATGGAGGGTCTTACAAGGTCAAATTGCCCCTAGAGGAGAAATTGGAAGAAATAAATAGGAAGTCATATGAGGGTTTGGTTCAAACAACGTTTTGTTTCCAAACCAACATCTCACACTAAAAGACTTGGTCAACAGTTATTTTTAGGGGTATTTTTCACTTTGTTTCTTTGGTAGAGGCACGTACTATTTGCTACCTCCTTGATTTGGTCAGCCTTTTTCGGGTACGTACTTTTTGCTACCCTTTTTTGACCTTTTTGGCTTTTCTTTGCCCTTTTAAGCTTAATTTGGCATTTTGCCCTTGTCTTTAGGTGAGAGTGGATGGTCCCCTACTTGTAGTTTGCCCCTTTTCCAATACTTGACCGAGTGAGAAGAGAAGAGGAGATTCATTAACCAAATTAGACTGTCCAAGTGTACTTACGATTTTCCAGCTAATGGCCAATACTCCAACATCGTGTGGTGTGTGAAGAAATCCTACCTTACTAATGGCCAAGTGAATAAGCAAAGTCTCAAACCCATGACATTGACTAGTGATGAATGATAGACATGACCAACTGACTAAGGGTAGAATTTCTTGAGATAGACTGCATTCCAAGGATGTGACAACTCAACTCCCTCGGCGTCCACTAACCTATAAGCGTTTCCTGAGTATGCTTCTTTGACAACAAACGGACCTTCCCAATTTTCTTGCAATTTACTCCTGGGACCTGGTGCCTTGATGATTTTACGCTTTAGGAGTATTTCACCCACTTCAAAATTTCTCTCAAGCACTCTTTTGGTGCAAGAACATGCAATTCTTTGGCGATATACTTGAGCATGGTCGGCCGCTATCCTTCGCCTTTCATCTAGGAGTTCAAGTTGTGCTAATAAAGCTTCCCATCGTTGACCGGGGTCAAGTTCAGAATCCAATTGAACTCGAAGTGAAGGGACGAAGATCTCATATGGGAGTATCGCATCTGATCCGTATGTCAAAGCATAGGGGGTTTGCCCCGTAGGAGTTCGGACCGAGGTGCGGTAGGCCCAAAGAGCCTCAACGAAGCGGTCTGGCCAGTCAGCATTGTTATGAGATTTGCAAGTCTTTTTTATGATTTTAATGAGAGTTTTATTAGTATCTTCCTCTTGTCCATTACCTTGTGGATAATATGAGAATGAATGATGCAAGTTAATATCATATTTACCACACATGTCGTGAAGCTCCTGTGAAGTGAATTGCGGTCCATTGTCGGTGACGATGTCCCGAGGCACGCCGAATCTTGCAAGAATGTTGCGCTTGATGAACTTGACGACCGTTGAAGCTTTGAACTCTATGAATGCTTCCGCTTCAGCCCACTTTGTGAAGTACCCGGTGGCGGTCAGAATGAAGGATTTCTTACGGATTTCTCCGGTTCTATCCTCGAGTGGACCAACCACATCGAACGCCCACATGGCGAAAGACCATGGAGAAATGAGAGTGTGAAGAGAAGAGGAAGGAGCATGGATTTTGTCACCATGTAATTGACATTTAGCACAGTGACGAACAAAGTGAGTGCAATCTTCTTCCATGGTAGGCCAGTAATAGTGTCTTAGCAACTTTTGGGCAATTGCTCTACCATTGACATGGCCACCACATTCACTGGAGTGAGAGGCTTCAACAATGCTTTAAGTTTCAATTTCATCAAGGCAACGGAGATAAACCCCATTGAGGGATTTCTTGTAGAGAATGCCACTTATGATCTTGTAATGCTCCGAGATGCGGCGAATGGCCCGTCTATCAGTAGAGGTGGCATAATCGGGGAAGGATCCATCTTGGAGATAATTTTTGATGTCAAAGTACCAAGGATGGCCATCATCGAGATCGATTTCTGGCTCTTTTGAGAGTGCACGGACTCGAAGGGAGGGAGATTCGAGTTGAGAGGACCAAGGATCAGCATGAGAAGGGACTTTCAACCTTTGGACGGAGACGGTTTCGGAAGACCTCCCTAACGGGACAAGGATAGAAGAAGCCAGGGAGGTGAGTGAATCTGCTAGAATGTTTTGAGCCCTAGGAGTGTGAACTAGAGTGAGCTTCCTAAACTACCAGATTACCTTACAAACTAAATCCTGGTATGGTTTCAACTTGGGATCCCGGGTCTGGTACTTGCTAAGGGACTGTCAGAGAATTAACTGCGAATCTCCAATTATCCTTAACTCCTTAACTCCGAGCAGCAATGCCATCTTCAACCCAACTAGGAGTGACTCATACGCGGCCACATTGTTCGTGGCAGGAAAGATTAGTTGGTAGGCGTGCGAATGACTACCCCTTCCGGTGAGAGGAGGACTGCCCCTATTCCACACCCTTTGGAGTTAAGAGCTCCGTCGAAGTAAAATATCCAAGAAGGTTCACCATCAATAATGGCTCCTAACACTTCATCCGGAAAACTTTCATCAATAGGAGAATATGAAGGCAAGGGGTGGTGGGCCAAATGCTCGGCAATAGCATGCCCCTTGATTGACTTTTGGGTGACCTAGGTGATATCAAATTGGTTGAGGAAACTTTGCCACCTTATCAACCGCTCTGTTAGGACTGGCTTCTCAAGCAAGTACTGAATTGGGTCCATACACTCTAGAAGCTTCACCTCATGAGCTAGGAAATAATGCTTTAACTTCTGGGCAACCCAGACGACGGCCACACATGTTCTTTCCATGGCAGTGTATTTTTTCTCAGCTTCATTGAACAATTTGGATAGGTAGTACACCGCTCTCTCCTTCTTCTCGTCGTCATATTGAGCCAAGACTGCTCCAGTTGAATCTTCAGTGGTTTACACATAGAGCAATAAAGGCCGACCCGAAACTGGAGGAGCGAGAACAGGGGGATTGAACAAATAGCTTTTCAATTCTTCAAAGGCCTTTTGACATTTATCGTTCCAATCAAACTTAGCCTCCCCTCTAAGCATCTCATAGAAGGGCTTGCAACGGATGGAATGTTGAGAGATAAATCTCCTAATGAACTAAAGTCTGCCAATTAGTCCTCTAACTTCCTTGATATTCCTAGGAGGAGGCATGTTGATTATTGCTTTGGCCTTATTGGGGTCAATCTCAATTCCCCGCTTGCTAACTATGAACCTGAGCAACTTCCCTGAGGAAACTCCGAAGACACACTTTTTGGGGTTTGTTTTGAGCTTATGTTCTCTAGACCATTGGAGAACTGCCCGGAGGACCTCAGCATGGCCATGTCGAGTCCTAGACTTAACCAAGACATCATCCACATAGACCTCCATGTGCATATGCATCATGTCGTGAAAAATCGCCATCATTGCCCTTTGATAAGTTGCTCCCGCATTCTTCAATCCGAAGGGCATCACGACATAACAATAAGTCCCCCAAGGCATTGTGAAAGAAGTTTTCTCTTGGTCTTCCTCCGCCAGACGAATCTGGTTATACCCAGAGAAACCATCCATGAATGACAACATCTCAAAGCCGGCAGGATTGTCCACTAGGACATCTATGTGGGGAAGAGGAAAATCATTTTTTGGGCAAGCACGATTAAGGTCACGGAAATCTATGCAGATCCTCACCTTACAATCCATCTTCATCTCAGGGACGATATTAGCTACCCATTGTGGATAAAGCACAACTCTAATGAACTTGGCTCGGTGTAACTTGTCAACCTCCTCTTTGATCTTGAGTGCAAGCTTGGGATGTAGCCTCCTCAGCTTTTGTTTGACGGCTTTTGCGTCAGCTTTTAAGACCAACCGGTGATCAACCAAAGAGGTGTCGAGCCCCGGCATGTCCTCGTAGGACCAAGCAAAACCATCGGAAAACTCTTTGAGGATAGCTACAAGCCTACAATGGCTTCTTCTTCTTCTACACTCAAGTTGGCACTAATCAAAACTACCTTCGGGGATTCTTCGGTGCCAAGGTTGATCTCTTTGGTTGGCTCATCCACAGCCATGGTTGGCTCATCGAACCTCTTCGTGCCATCCACATAGGAGCTCACTGGGTCCTTTTCTTCCGACCCAAGATCTCCTGGCTCATCTTTCTCATCAAAGTCTAGTAGATAAACTCCTAAACCGTCGTCTACAGAATCACCTTCTTCAAATTTAGCCTCTACAAGGGCAGGCTCCTCAAGAAACTCCAGGACTTGACTCAACTTAAGACACCTCTCAGCCAAGGCCATAACATAATGGGCAGGAACTTGCCTACCCTTCTCTTTGCGAATGCGTGGCTGAGAGGGACCAGACTCTTCTAAACCTAGACCTGACTCTAGACTTGATTCTAAACCTGAATCTAAAATAGAATCTAAAACCCTATGCACAGGACTATGTACAAAACTATGTGCAGGGGAAGTGCCCCTAGAGGGGCGAGAATTAGAATTTAGGCTGGAAAGCGTCGGCCCCTGGCCAATCGGAAGAGAGTCCACAGAGGAAGGGTACTCGACAGAGACCTCGCATTCCCACCTTTCAAAATTGGTATTTTTTTTTGGAGTCCAGGCTCAAAACCATGAGTTGTTGACTCAAGCTTGCCTCGACTGGCCAGGTGAGGAATGGAGGAAGGATAGGTTGGGAAAGAAGAGAGAAGGAAGTGGTTGGAGAAAGAGAGTCGTGTGCCTAGCACACTTCAGTTGAGGGAGACTGGGAAGGAGATGGGGGTGATGAAGAGGGGGATGGAGAGTCAGAACCAAAGAGCAAGAGAAGGCCAAAGTCTTCGCAGACCTCCTCAATTTTGGCAGCTTCCTCTTCTTCCTCTCTCTCGAAGTTGGACAACTCCTCTACCGCAGGCTCTCGGGTTCCTAGTTGGAGGGGTCTCTGAATGAAGTGCTCCTTTAGGGTCCAAGTGAGAGGGGTATAGGGGATGAAAGGATCTGGATGAATAGGGTCCGGATGAAAGCCTAAACCCGCCCTATCTAACAACCTCTTGACTTGAATGCCATGAACAGGACCCTGTTTGTTCCTACCCAAACCTTGGCCATGAATATAGCCGATCTTAGCCATCACTTCCCAACCTTTCCCTTGGGGACATGGGATAGTCTTAAGCTCTTCATCCAAAAGGGGAGGTTGGTTCAAATCAAGGGGCAAGGGGAGGTCAAAGATAGACATGACAGGTTTCTTCCCCTTGTCCGAAATGAATAGGTGCGGCAGCTGCTCCGAAGTGATGGAAGTGAGGGTTTCCAAGGTAAGAATGCTCTTGATTTTGATTACCCGCCCATTGAAAGGAAGTTTGAAATACTGGTGGGCAGTAGAAGGGACCCCTAAAGTTTGTTCTAGCCAGGGACGACCAAGAATGGTCTTATAGGCCGAATCAACATCCAAAACTAGAAACTCAGATGTCATGGTGACAGGTCCAATCTCGAGTTGAAGAGCAATTTTACCTTTGGCAACCCTCTTGGAGTTGTCATAAGCGGCAATGGTGGAGCAAATCTTTTCCAGATTATCCTCCCCCAAACCCAATTGTTTGAGAGTCTTCATCGGACATACATTAATGGACGCCCCGGTGTCGATAAGAGTGGAATCTACCGAAACCCCGTTGAGAGTAACGGTGAGGCAAAGAGGAAGAGAGCGACACTCGGGGGCAGCAAGGTCTTTATCCGAGAAGGAGATGGATGGTCCTTGGGTGAGGGAGAGGATGGCATTGGTCACCCCGCTGGGAGGAAGGTCATCATTGACCATGATTTTCTGAAGGAATTGGAGGAGGGTGGACTGGTGGGATGGCGATCTCCGAATCAATTCTAAGATAGACACCCTCGCGGGTGTCTTGTCCAAGTGTTGTAGAATATCATATTCGGTGCCGGCAGGTGGTGGGGGTCCATTATCCTCCTCTTCTTGAGATGGCTGTGGGGGAGGAGGAACAATCCGATTCTTGAGTGTGACATTAATGTCCTCCTAGGACCTAGGGAGAATGAGTTGGAGGGGTTTGGTGCTATGGACAGACGACTCATAGGGAGGGGGAATGGGAATGGAAGGATAGGCATCCTGAGGAGCAGGTTGGATAAGCACTAAAGGTCACTCCTCTAGAATGGCGTCTACGGTGGTGGAGGGCTCTTGAGACTCTACGAAGGGACATGGGTACCACCCCTCAAAACCTTCCACCCCCCATTGTTGCTCTCTCCTTACGACCCGGGGTTCTGAATACGTCATGGTATTGACCTTTTCCTGGGGCCTTGAGGAGGAGGGATTGTTGCTTTGGTGGTTGGGGAGAGGGTTTTGCACAATACCCAGGTCCCTTTTGGTATACCTAGACTTGGCTATGGCGACCTTGATGTCCTCCCAATTAATCCTACCTTGGTCGTTCATGTCATACACTCAGTCTCGGAAGGTGAAGCAATTATGGAGTTTATGACTGGGAGACCTATGGTAGTGACAGTACTTTGAAGTATCGGCCCTCGGATTGACACTCTCCTTTTGTGGGGGGAGTCAGATAGCGTGGCAGGACATGAGGGCAAAGAATATGTCCTTGAGCGATTCGGGGAGGGGAGGATAATGGGACCTTCTAGGACCAGGATGGGTATAGCCCGAAGGAGGAGGAACAACGGAGTAAGGCCTAGAAGGATGTGATGCGAATTGGTGAGGATTGGAGGGAGGATTGGAAGGCTTGTTAGGAGGCCTCAACGGCTGACTGCAAGCGCTGACAGACTCATTGACGGTCACCCCCTTGGTGGTAGGTGCCGCGGGAGCCTTGCATCCCTTGGGCTTCCCTTCGAAGAATGGCAGAAGAGAGGAGTCCTTGATTTGATTTTGGACCACCCTAGCTCGATTGTAAAGATGTGCGAAAAAGGGGAACTCACTTAGTATCAATATAGAACGGAGCAAAGGGGTGGTGTTGGTGACTATCATTGTTATGGCTTGGGACTCCGGGATGGGGATGTCGGCCCTTGAAGCCATAGATCTCCATCGGTTGACAAACGTGACAAAGTCTTCCTCCGGCCTCATCTTTTCCACCACTAAGTCAGGAAGTGTAGGGACTTGAGTGGCCATGTATGAAAAGTGGGAGATGAAGCGTTCGGAGATAATGTCAAAATTGACAAGAGCCGATGCGGGTAAGGCGGTGAACCACCTCAAAGCCTCCCCTTCTAACGATTGTTGAAAGAGGTGAACTAAGAGGACCTGATCGTACAGCCACCGGTGGGAATCCATGGTGAAGCCGGCAAGATGGAATTGGGGGTCGGTGGTCCCGTCATAGTTGCGGTATTTCGGGGCCTTGAAACCCAGAGGAAAGTAGGCATTGGGGAGCTTGCAGTAGTTTTGGAGAGAGTGAGGCTTGGAAAGGGACAAGGACTCAGCTAAGAGCTTCCTAACAAGACCCTCCATCTCCGACTGGGAGATGGATTCGGGTTGAGCGGGGGGTGTGGGCTGAACATAGGATGGATAGGCAGAGGGAGGAGTTGGAATGGGAGTGGGTAAAGGAGTAGGAGGAGGAGGAATAGGAGTGGAGATGGGGACCCGAGATGGGGTGACCGGCCTTGGAATGGGCCTAGATGAAGAAGCATGGAAAGGAGATGGAGATGGAGAAGGAGAGGAAGGGGAGGCCATTACCCAGACAGTATGCTTGGAAAGCATTGAAATGATGTCCTCGGGCGAATAGCGGGAGAGAAGTTTGGAAAATTTGGGGTCTTCCTAAACTTCTTGGGCATACGTGGGGTTGACCCTCAAACTCACACTCTCCTCATTATCAGCTTGAGAAGAGGATTGGACTGACTCCTCGGGCTGAACATTAGCATTCATCATTCTGACAAATTCATCATGAATATTATCTTCATACTCAAAAGTCGGATTGTTAGTCATGTTAACAGAATTCAACCAAGAGTCCACTAGCAACACAACCTACTGATTTTAAGGTGATTAAGTTGATTAATTACACTGTTATTAAGAGAAATATAGATTTCTACCAACAACGTTATCAAACAACATCTCCAAAAATTTTAGATGTTGTAGATGTGTGTTAATTAGACTTGTAAAGGGTTAATTCTCTTACCTCTCACTCAAACCCAGGTGAATAGGCGGACTAAATAGGAAGGTAAAGGTCCTCCTGCCCCATACCGTGAGGGAATCCACAAAATTTAGGGACCTGTGGAGTTCTCCTTGAAGCCAACCCGATTTACCTGAGAGGGAATCCCCGAGTAAAAGGTTGTGAATCAAGGAGGGGCTATCCTAAAATGTGTGGGGAGGCTAGAACAAGAGAGAAATAAGGACCCCCCGTGACTGAGGACCGTTAGAGAACATGTAGGAAGCAAACAGAAAGAAAAATCAATCAAAACAGTCCAAAAAGATGCTTCTGGGAAATAAATGGCAAGGATATGGACGTTCAGTTCTTCAGAAATAAGTAAACGGCATGATCGATGGACGCTGACTAGAAGTAAACGACAACAGCTATTGACGTGGAAAAGAAATGAATGATAGGTGATATGGACATTTACCTGGGTAGGCGGCGATATCGCTTGACGTCTACCTGTGTGTAGACTAAAACCGTGGCAGCAGTGTTAGTCCCACCGTGATCGCCAAATCGGAGCTATGGACGCTCCGTTCCGTGCAACCCCGGATGCAGTTGATGTTCCGAAGGTTAAATGGCAAGGATATGGACGTTCAGTTCTTCAGAAATAAGTAAACGACATGATCGATGGACGCTGACTAGAAGTAAACGACAACAGCTATTGACGTGGAAAAGAAATGAACGATAGGTGATATGGACATTTACCTGGGTAGGCGGCGATATCGCTTGACGTCTACCTGTGTGTAGACTAAAACCGTGGCAGCAGTGTTAGTCCCACCGTGATCACCAAATCGGAGCTATGGACGCTCCGTTCCGTGCAACCCCGGATGCGGTTGATGTTCCGAAGGTTCCTAAACGTTGCTGCTCCCTCGTTGGCGTGGGATGATGGCTAGTTGACTTCGTTGGCTCCTCGTTGACTCCCGTTGACCAGAGAGAAGAAGGGGAAAACCAACAAAGTAACAAGGAGGTGTTTTGATCACGTTGGTGATGTTGCCTCGCGTAGCAGACGATGGCGGGACTCCAACTTTCTCCTCTCTGGCCGGCCAAAGAAAAGAAGCTCCACGGTCTCGTTCGATGTGTTCCTGCCACAGAAAGAACTCTATTAGACTCTAAGGCAGTGTAGTAAACGTCCTAAAATGAAAGAAGAAGCCCAAAAGGAGAGCCCCGTACCGGTTGCGGGCTTGAGAAAAGGGGTGGCCAAATGCTATGACCACCCTTCTTCCCTCCATTTTTTGGTTGGAAAACCCCTTTTGGGTGTGTTGGGAATGTGCACTACATGCCTAGGGTGTGTGTGTGTGTGTGTGTGTGTGTGTGTGTGTGTGTGTGTGTGTGACATGCAAGGACTAAGGAGAGAGGAAGAGAAAGAGAAAGAGAGGAGGGAGATGATCCTCATTTGTGGTCGTTGATGGCTGCTTTATGGACTCCTCCAGCACTTGGTGAAGCCTCCTAGATGTCCCAAAGGTTGAGAAGAAGTAGAGGAAGCAAAGGTGGAAGCTCTCTATCACTTTTCTCTCTCTTCTCTCAAGGCATCAAAGCTTAGGCGTCCACCATCTCCTCCCTCACTTAGAAGCCCAAGGAGTGACCTATATAGGCACTGGGGTCGAAGCTAAGAAGCCTTGGATGCTCAGGTGTGAGAAAACACACTTAAACATGTGGCAATCCATGTGTTAAGGCTTGAAGCAATGAGAGGGGACCATGTAGGACTTTTACTGGGTCAAGGGGGTGCCAAGGTGGCCCATTTGCCCATTAGGAACGGCCCCATGCGTTGCATGGGCGAAGAGAGGGCGCAAGTGGGCTGGAATCTCGGGCAGTTGCGAAGACCAAGTAAAACTAGGTTGACGTCAAACGAAGCTGCCGCCAACCCCATGCAAACGTCAACATGGGTGGACGCCAAAAGGCATCGAAGTACAGGGAGCTTGCCGCCAACTGGGATTTAGCGGCAGTCGATGCTGCTGTCTACATGGGATCCGAGGCAAGTCAACAAACGGCCAAACAAGCCTTATTGGGCCATGAACCATGCGGAGATGGGCCAAATCTCGCGTCTACAGTGCTGTTGTCTGAGGCACACCGGTCGAGGTATGCGATTCATCCTGGTTCCACCAAGATGTATCATAACCTGAGGAGGTTCTTCTGGTGGCTAGGGATGAAGAGGGGCGTGGCGGAGTTTGTTGCTCGGTGCCTTACTTGTTAGCAAGTGAAGGCTGAGCATCAACGTCCTGGTGGTGAGCTGCAGTTGTTGCCCATTCCCGAGTGGAAATGGGACGACATCACCATGGACTTTGTGGTTAGTTTGCCCCGTACTCCGTAGAGGCATGATGGCATTTGGGTGATTGTGGATCGATTGACCAAGTCAAGGCACTTTATTCCAGTCAGGATGTCTTGGTCAGTGGACAGGCTCGCCAGACTGTACGTGGACCGAGTTGTTATGTTGCACGGAACCCCAGTTTCGATCGTCTCCAATAGAGATCCGAGGTTCACTTATGGGTTTTGGCTCAGTTTGCAGAGAGCTCTTGGTACAGAGTTGTGGCTGAGTTCGGCATATCACCCACAGTCAGATGGGCAGTCAGAGAGCACCATTCAGACTTTGGAGGACATGCTGAGAGCATGCTATTTGGACTGGAGTGGCACCTGGGAGTCACACCTTCTGATGGTAGAGTTTGCATATAACAACAGTTATCACTCAAGCATTGGAATGGCACCATACAAGGCTTTTTATGGTCGGCTGTGCAGGACACTATTTCACTGGTTCGAGGTTGGTGAGAGGCAACTTTTGTAACCAAAGATGGTGTAGCAGTATGCAGACACAGTTAGTTTAGTCAGGCAGAGGCTTCAAGCAACACAAAGTAGGCAGAAGAGCTATACAGATACCTACAAGAGGCCGTTGCAGTTCAGCGTAGGTTACCTAGTGTTCTTGTGGGTCTCACCGACCAAGGGTGCTATGAGATTTGGCAGGAAGGGAAAGCTCAGTCCCAGATATATTGGGCCTTTCCCTATCACAGAGAGGATCGGCGAGGTGGCTTATAGGTTGAGTCTTCTGGCAGAGTTGGCAGGCGTGCACAGTGTTTTCCACGTTTCTCAGCTCAGCAGGTACATCGCAGATCCATCGCACGTGTTGGACTACTCACATATTGAGGTAGCGCCGGATTTATTAGTGCCAGAGTACCCAGGTCATAGTTGTGGACCGCAGAGTGAAGCAGTTGCACAGAAAGCAGATTTCGCTGGTCAAGGCTGTTGGGAGAACCGCATTGGTGGTGAGGCCACTTGGGAACACGAGGATGAGATGCGAGAGCAATTCCCATATTTGTTTGATTGACCAGTACATTGTTTTCCCTTTACGTTGCTTCCTGTTGAAACTGCTTTTCTTTTTAATTTCGAGGATGAAATTTCTTAAGGAGGGTGGGATGTAAGACTTGTCTCTCTTGGGCCCTTGGCCCCATCCTCAAGGTCGCGACAGGTACCCTGGTCGCGACATGGTCGCGCCAGGGGAGCCCGTCGCAACAGGCTTCGGGACGCGGCGCACATGACCGTCGCGACATGGTCGCGATGGGGGTGGGCGTCGCATTCTTGTCACGCATCTGGTGGCATCGCGACTACTTTTCTGACTGACTTGACTGTTGTCCTATCTATCAGAACAACTTTGTTGAGTGTCAGGTGCATATAGTGTTGACGCGACCTGGTCAGCCGTCGCGTTCTTGTTTCCCAATCTTTGAGGTTTGACCATTTTTGGGGTCGCACCGGGGTAGGCAGTCGCGACAGGGTCGTGATGCCCTGGGACGTCGCGACATGGTTAGTGTCGCGCCGGCCCGACCTGTCGCATCTTGGGGCCCATCAGTTTAAAACCGAGGGCTGCGCCCCATTTCCCCCTCTTGCCCTTTCCTTCCTCTCCTTCCCCCTTCTTCTTCCTCCTCCGAGTTCTCCCCTCTCCGGTGGTTTTCCAGCGTGATTGAGGAGCTCGTGGTGGGAGGTGATGCCCTATTTGTGCAGGCGGCGTGATTGTAGAGCTTGGAGCGAGGAGGAGGTGGCCATTCCGACGTGAAGGCCCGAACGGGTCAGCCTTACTCTTGGAGGTAGGGACCCTTGACTCCTCTCGCCCTAGCATGCTCCTTTCCCCCTTGAGATTGTGATTTCTCGTGGCTTGGGGTTGTGGGGGTGTGAGAATCATGCTTGTGTGAGTGAGGCTTCCATCGAGCATAGATTCGTTGTGATTCATGTTTTGTGGGGTTTTAAGGGTGGTTTGGCATGATTAAAGGTTTTCCTACATGTTTCCTATGCTTCCCTCCCCCTATGGTGTGGTTTTACCAGTTTTGGGGCGGTCCTTGGGAGGACTGTACTGGGATGCCCCTCGGCTGAGAACGCGACCTGTATAGAGGTCGTGATGATGTCGTGACCGACTACAGCAGAGACAGGTAAGTCTTGTGGAGTTCCATTTTCTATGGAGTCTTCATCATTTCCGCTTCTTATTGTACCCATGGCACCAGTGCTTGTTTCCTAGTACGGTCCTACACTATTCGTTCGCCCGGTGCTCGGCACTTGAGGGCTTGTCCCATGAGAGAGGTTGTTACCGTTGCCTGGGACCCCTGTCCCCGCATACCTGTTGAGGGAGTACTCTGGGCGACGGGCATGCACGAGTCGCAGACTCTGGAGCGGGGGGAAAACGATGGTTAGCACAGTGGCATTGAGTTGTTTGCAGAGATCTCGTGGTTGGTCTGGGATGCCGAGGTCATTTAGAGTCCTTCCCGGCGCAGGCTAGTCAGTCCTTTTCTCACTGCCTCACTCTTTGCGGCCTCGGAACCACTTAGAGAGGCCAGGCGTGGGACCGTAGTCCGGCCAGACTACGGCGGTTACTGTTGTGTACTTTGTGCTTCTGCTCCCACTCTAACAAGAGTGGAGGTTTGGACCTGGGTCGAGGATAAGACGTCAGTGGATGCACCTGACCGGTTGACTAGTGGTAGTGTTTTCCGTAGCTAGTGTCTCTTGTCCAGGCAGGGTTCACTCTGCCTATGTTGCCATCCGTGTGGTGGTCACGACGTGCAGTCGTACGGAGTTTCCGATCGTAGTGATTTTCCATACTGCGTTAGTTAGTAGCTCGCTTCCGAACTTTCTTGTGTATAACTGCTGTTATTTAATTGATTATATATTCTTCTGCCTGTTAGAGTCAGTAGGAGATTGGTAGTCCCTACTGAGCTTCTATTGTGAAGCTCATCCCTTCCTTTTCCAGGTGAGACTTCTTAGTAGCAGCAGGGCGCATGCCGAGCAGAGGAGACGGGGCAGTAGTCATCGGCCCCGTAGCTAGCAGTGGTTCCCCCCTTTCTTAGCTGGTCGTCACCCTCAGGGTATGCCCCTAAGGGACTTGTTCTTCCTCTGTCTTTACTTGTACTAGTTGTATGTGTTGGGACTGTACCTAGAGCGATACGCAACGGTCTCGCTCTTCTTTCTGCTTCCGCATATGTGCTTCTAGTTAGTAGTTGACGTTTATTTCCTTTACATATTCTGTTAGATTTGTGTTATAGCTCTTTCGAGTCCCGGATCCGTGAGCGACAACCATGAAAATCGGGTCCTCGGCTTGGGCTGAGGGTCGGATTCTTGGGGTCGTTACACGACAACAACCACAGACAAGTGTCGCAGCACTCAACCAGTGATGCAACATGACACACCGAACATCTGCTTAGCCCAAGCAACAACGCCGACCGAGCAGAGCACAACGCACAGACAGGAGACCACACACACAACCAACGTAGCACACCCCCAACAACAGGGGAACAACCAACAAGGCAGGGACACTCTCAACTGATTCCACATACAACAACCCTGCACTGGTGAAGGCCACACCACACGCAGGCTCTCTCAGCCTTCACGACACACATGCACCCAAATGCGATGAAGATGACTAGGAGCACCATACATGGACTTGCCTGCAACCATCCTCCATACGGAGAAGATCACTGTCAGGACTTGTGACGGTCCTTGTTGTTCAGACCTGTTAACCCAATAATGTGCCTAACACGAGTCCGCCTCCCGCGACCGGGCTGAAGCCTCGCAAGGGATATCAAACTACTAGTCCGTAGAAATATAAAGGAACCAGCTCAAATATATATATGATTTGCCAATCTCACAAATATTTACTAGAAATTACATAGCCATAGCACAACTGTAACCAAACTACAACAACAACCTAGGGCATACCCCGAGGTGTACAACAGAAAAGTAAATTACACTGTCGGTGGTGCAGACCCTCCGCTACGGTGCGGCTCAAAACTAGACGACGGGTGTGAGGTCTCCTGATCTCCCTCACTTGAAAGAGTAGGGGGGTGAGCCTCCCGAGTCACTGGCTCAGTAGGGAAACTCCCTAGAAATCGAGCAAACCAACACAAGTAGTAAAGCAGAAAACTACACTAACAATTCATAGAACTATCTAGCAGGTTATAAAACTGTAAATGCCACTTACCACTTGCCGCTTAACAGAAACCAACATTGATAAATAAATGGCAAACCCAAACAAGTGTATAAGCTACAGTAGGAAAATGCCTCACTCGGGCCACGTGGACTGGCTCGCAACACCAGCTACTGACCCGGACAAACCACACAGGACTACCTCTCAGTCTCGCAGCCACGGACGGAAGGTCCAGCTGCCGATCCACTAAACCAGTACAATGAACTGTGGAGTCCAACTAAACCACCACAACCTGCAGGTCACACACCCCGCAGGCCCATGCCTGGCACCTTTAGGGACTCTGGCCCGAGCTCCCTAAAGTGAGGCACTGGAAAACAGGACTAGCTGGGGCCCAGTACGTCTACTGGTGTCCGTCTCCCCCAACTACGAGCACCCTACAAGCGATAACACAACAAACTCTCTCTAGTCGCTGTCCCACTATCGTCCTTCCCTCAGCTGGACGTACTACTCAACACAAGAGTGAGGGTGTCCAGGAAGACGACAAAACCTCGACGGTACCCAGTACCGGGACAAGCCCCGAGCACACACGTGCTTGGCTTACACAAAACCTGGGGCTCCCAACTAAAGAGGTATCCACGGTAGGTGTCACACTACACGCCACGTACACGGAAACCACGTGCACACCGCACAAGCCATGTGAAACCTTCACGTAAACCACGTGAACACCACGCCAACCACACACCACACGCTCCTCGAGCGCTGCGAGTGCCAATGCACCACTTACCATTGCCGCACAACACATATACGATAATCCAATAATATTACACTAGCATACATATGCATATAACAAACCTCGGCTGTGATCGCGGGGTTCAGTGTCGCCTTCAGAACGCGACAGCTCGATATGTCACCTTTAAAACCATGAATGCGACGTATCGTTCTGTCGCGACATTGTCGCGACACATAGGTTTGTCGCCTTCACAGGCGCAAACCCTAATCCGGAATCCCTCATCGGGATCTCCCCCAAACCCTACAATCTATGGTTCTTATTCCATTTACATGCTTTAATGTGTTCCTACACATGCTATCTACTGTTTAGAAAGCTAGAAACACATCATCCACATCACACGAGCAATCCACCGATCAAAACACGGGAAATCTCCCTACCTTCGCGAAGCAGGCGAAGTACGGAGCCCACATGACGTTTCCCCCGCTCCACGTAGCGTCCTCGTGACAAGAACACGTCGAACCGAGTTCCAACAAATCGAATCGCCCAGAAATCCTCCAGCACAACCCCCTGGCCGAGCAGAGCTTGTGTGAGCTCTGTTCTGCTGGGATTCTATAAAAACACATCACAGTTAAGAACATGACGCCACACTGTGTCACGACCTGCACGCGACACACTAGGCCGTCGCCTTCAATAAGTTGACGTCAGCAAGCTCGCCCTATGCGCAACACGTGGCGCGCATGCAGACGAAGACCAAAAATAGTGGTTTCATGAACGCGATGCCCTAGGATGTCGCGTTCAGAACGCGACGCCCTTCACTGTCGCCTTCACAGACAGTGAATCAGTGAGCACTTTGGGCCCAAATCTCCAGCCCACAGAGCCTCACAACCTGTGGAAAACATCTGCTACTCACGTCATTGGCCACACACTGGCCTCCATACACACAGGAAGATGATCCGAACGGCCAGTACGTCACATTACTATCACCTAAAAGGAAATTTCATCCTCGAAATTTAAAACAGAAATTGAACACCGAAAACTTTTAATTCAACCTATATAACACTATTACACTATCACCTAAAAGAATTAAAACTTACTCAAATAAGTATGGATACGCTTTCATCATTTCTTCTGCTAATTCCCATGTATCTTCTCCACCTTGTCTGTTTTCCCATCTGACTTTCACTAATTCAATCTCTTTATTCCTGAGCTTCTGAGTTCTGTGGCCTGTAATCTGCACTGGATATTCTGACATTGTCATATCGGGCTTCAGATCATCTCTTTGATAACTGACAACTTGGGATGGATCTCTGATATATTTTATCAACATTGAGACATGAAACACATCATGTACATCAGTAAAATCTGCTGGCAAATCTAACTTGTAAGCTGCTTCAACCATTCTTTATTTTATCTGGAACGACCCGACATATCTTGGGCTCAACTTGCCTTTCTTACTGAACCTCAGCACACCTTTAGTAGGAGAAACCTTTAGAAATACATAGTCACCAACTTCAAATTGTAAAGGTCTACGTCTGACGTCTGCATAGCTTTTCTACGGCTCTGGGCTGTTTTCAACTTTTCTTGAATGAATTTTACTGTTTCTGCACATTGTCGAACTAATTCTGGACCCAAAACCTGTCTTTCTCCCACCTCATGCCAGTTTAATGGTGATCTATACGGTCTGCCATATAAAGCTTCATATGGTGCGATCCCAATACTTGCATGGTAACTGTTATTGTAAGCAAACTCAACCAATCCCAAGTGGCGCTCCCAAATACCTTCCCACACTAAATAGCAAGGTCTTAGCAAGTCTTCAAGTGTCTGGATTGTCCTCTCTGTCTGCCCATCTATTTGTGGATGATATGCTGAACTGTACCTTAACTTTGTGCCGACGACCCTCTGCAAACTCCTCCAAAAACTTGAAGTAAAACGAGGATCTCGATCTGAAACAATGGTGGCTGGAATACCATGTAAAGGCACAATTCTTTCTACATACAGCTTGGCTAATATGTCCACTGACCATGTCATACTGACTGGTAACAACCTATAAACCTTGGTTAATCTGTCCACAAAAACCCAAATTGCATTGTGGCTTGATGATCTGGCCAAACCAACAATAAAATCCATTGCTATATCATCCCACTTCCATTATGGAATGGGTAGTGGCTGCAACAATCCTCATGGCTTCTGGTGTTCTGCTTTAATTTGCTGGCATACTGCACATCTTGCAATAAACTCTGCAATTTCTCTCTTCATATTCGGCCACCAAAAATGTTTCTTCATATCTTGGTATATCTTTGTGTTTCCTGGGTGGATGGTATACCTTGATCTGTGAGCTTCTTCTAAAACCCTTTGTCTAATTTCTACATCTGCTGGAACGTATAGTCGACCTTTGAGTCTGACCACACTGTCGTTCCCAAAAGTCACTTCTTCCATTCTTATAATATCTGCTAAACTATTATCTGCTCTCTGCGCCTCCACTATTTGCTGGTATAAAGACGGCTCCACTGCACTGGTTGCTAATATTACTCTGCGCTGACTACTCGGCACATACAAGGAATTTTCTGCCACATCTTCATACAATTTCCATTCTCTAATCATAAGTTGATTCATAACCGCTTTTCTACTT
Source organism: Colocasia esculenta (assembly GCA_014218235.1). NCBI lineage: Eukaryota > Viridiplantae > Streptophyta > Magnoliopsida > Alismatales > Araceae > Colocasia > Colocasia esculenta. The sequence continues at coordinate 41,140,443 of CM024761.1, read as the reverse complement.
AGTGTATCTGCTACTACATTAGCTCTGTTTGGATGATATGCTAAACTGAAGTCATAATCCTTTAAGTATTCCATCCATCGTCGTTGTCTTAAATTTAAATCTTTCTGAGAGAAAATATACTTTAAACTCTTATGATTAGTAAATATCTCAAATCTTTCACCATACAAATAATGCCACCAAATCTTCAATGCAAAGACAACCGCTGCTAGCTCTAAATCATGGGTGGGATAATTCTCTTCATGTTTCTTTAACTGCCTAGAGGCGTAGGCTACCACCTTGCTGTGCTGCATCAAAACTGCACCCATCCTCTCTTGGATGCATCTGTAAACAGAACAAACCCGCCACTAACTAACGGTATTTCTAACACTGGTGCTGAAGTCAACCTTTTCTTCAATTCTGCAAAACTGCGCCTGCATTCTGAGGACCACACAAAAGGAACCCCCTTTCTTGTTATCCTAGTCATAGGGGCTGCTATCTTGGAAAAATCTTCTGTAATAGCCTGCAAGACCCAGAAAACTCCTGATCTCAGACACTGTCCTCGTTCTTCCCATTTCATCACTGCCTCAACTTTGGTGAGATCCACTGCAATACCTTCACCTGATATTACATGACCCAGAAACTGAATTTCTTTTAGCCAAAATTCACATTTACTGAATTTGGCAAATAGCTGGTGATCCCTCAATATCTGTAAAGTAACCCGCAAGTGAGCTGCATGCTCCTCCTCTAACGCTGAGTAAACCAGTATATCATCAATAAATACCACTATGAACTGATCCAAATACAGATGAAATATGCAGTTCATCAGATTCATAAAAGCTGTTGGTGCATTAGTCAACCCAAATGGCATCACGACAAACTCATAATGTCCATATTTGGTGCGAAAAGCGGTCTTCTCAATGTCTTCTTCTCTAATTCGCAACTGATGATATCCTGACCTCAAATCTGTCTTAGAAAATACCTTGGCTGATTGCAAATGATCAAACAGATCATCAATTCTAGGAAGATGATACTTGTTCTTAATTGTAACTTTATTCAACTGCCTGTAGTCTATACACATCCTTAAGCAGCCATCTTTCTTTCTAACAAATAATACTGGCGCTCCCCACAGTGACTGACTGGGCTTGATAAAACCTTTTTCTATCAGCTCTTACAATTGCTTCTTCAATTCTTTCAGCTCTACTGGTGCCATTCTATAAGGTGCTTTGGAAATCGGTAAACTGCATGGCTGCAATTCTACGGTAAAATCTACTTCTCTGTGCGGAGCTAGCTCTGGCAACTCTTCTGGGAATACATCTGCAAATTCTCTGACTACTGGCACCGAATCTACAGACTTACTAGACTCAACTAGACTAGCTGACGCAAGGTAAGCTACACATCCCACATTAATCAACTTTTTAGACCTAAGTGCAGAAATAATAAACTTGGGAGTGTAAAAAGGCATACCTTGGAATTCAAACACTACACCACCGGGTCTGAAAAACCTGACCCTCTTCTTTCTGCAATCAACCATGGCCCCATAGGCCTCTAACCAGTCCATACCCAGTATCACATCATAATCTTTCAATGTCAAAGCATAACCTTGCTGGCATCTGATTTCCATGAATAACTATCGGGACTCTTCTAGAAAATGGAAGTAAGCATATTCCTCCTGAAGGAATCTCTACCACTAACTCACAGGGCCTTTCTTCTAAAGGATGTACTATACTATCCAGAAAATCTTCAGAAATAAAAGAATGCGAAGCACACAGATCAATTGACACTCTAGCAGTAAAATCAAAGAAAGGTAATATACTTTCAATGAGATTGGATGCCTCCACCTGTGCTCGGGTGATTGCCATCACTCGGCCCCGTCCTCCTCTCTGGTATGGTGCTGTTGACCGCTGAAAGGGCTGCTGCTGTTGGGGTCCCTCTACCATAAGTTGCTCTCGAGGATACGGACAGTTCCTCGCTAAGTGCCCTGGGCCCACAATTATAACATCTGAAAGTGGGTATGTTGTAGGCGGCCTGTCGTGCTCGGCTGGGATTCCTTGGAACCGGTGGCCTGTAGCCACGACCCTGCTAAAAACCTTCCTGCTGAAAGCCCTACTGCTGCCTCTACACTCGGCCTCCTTGGAAGAATTTCTTGATCTACTTGCCCCACTTTGCTATTCAGATGACGAAGAAGCTCTGGAAGGTGCTTTCCCCTTACTGATTCCTCTGAGGCTGTGGATGCCGAAAGCTACCTGAGCCTAAACCACCTGCCTGGGACTGCCCCTGCCTAGCCCGAACAATCCTCTCAAGTATTAATGCTCGCTGTGCTGCCTCTTCCACTATTTTGCACATCAGTGGAATCACGCATCTGTAATTTGCCCTCAGACCTCGAATGAAGTACTCCACCATCATGGTGTTATCAGTTACTACATATGGGGCGTACCTACTCAGGCCATGAACCTCATCTGATATTCAAGCACCGAGAGATTCCTTGATGGAGTGTCTTGAACTGCTCCCTCTTCATCTGCGGATCTGTATTGGGAAGATAGAATCATTAAAAACTGACAAAATTCTGACCATGTGATACTGTCCTCCGTCCTGCCTTAAAAACTGTCTGCATCTTTAACCACCATCATTCTGCGCAAACTCGTAGATGGTATGCTGCAAAAATCACTCTATCTTCCTGGGGACACCTCATTATCGTAAATACCTCTCGATCTCATGTATCCAATGCCTGCTGTATCCGGGTTGGGGCCTCCTGAGTATGTAGGGGGCTGCAACTCAAAAACCGCTCCACGAGTACTGTAGTCTCCTCTTCGATAGCTGGCCTCGCTGGAACTGTCGGAAGTATAGGTACTACAGAAGGTACCTCTACTCCGGGTGGTGGGTGAAATGGGGCTACTGGCACTGCCTCCTCTGGAAGTGGTGGTACTGCTGCCGCTGGCTGCACTGTGGTGCTGGTCTAATCTCATCCTTATATCTGTCAGGCTTTCCCAAATTGTCTCTATCATTCTCTGCGTAGGGTCCTCTCTGACCCCTCTCCTCCACTTCCCCGCTCTCCTTTCTGCCATTCCTAATTCTGCACAAGCATCATTCCAATGACACAACATATGATAATCAATACAAAACCAAGGTCGCTACCAGCAGTGGGTTACAATAGAGACATGGCTATGCAATTTTCGATTCCTTTATATCCACATGGACCTTGCTTGATACCACTTGTGACGGTCTTCGTGGTTAGACTCGTTAAACCAATAACGTGCCTAACATGGGTCCGCCTCCCGTGACCGGGCCGAAGCCTCGTAAGGGATATAAATTACTAGTCCGTAGAATATAAAGAAACTGGTCAAAATATATATGATTTGCCAATCTCACAATATTTACTAGAATGTACATAGCCATAGCACAACTGTAACCAAACTACAACACCAACCTGGGGATACCCCGAGGTGTACAATAGAAAAGTAAATTACACTGTCGGTGGTGCAGACCCTCGCTACAGTGCGGCCAGAATAGGACGATCGATGTGAGGTCTCTGCTCTCCCTCACCTGAAAGAGTAGGGGTGAGCATCCGAGTCACTGGCTCAGTAGGGAAACTCCCTAGAAAACCGAGCAAACCAACACAAGTAGTAAAGAGGAAACTACACTAACAATTCGTTTAGAACTATCTAGCAGGATATACAACTGTAAATTCCACTTACCACTTGCCGCTTAACAGAAACCAATAGTGATAATAAACGGCAAACCCAACAAGTGTCGAGCTATAGTAGGAAACCGCCCACTCGGGCCACGTGGATGGCTCGCGACACCAGCTACTGACCCGGACAAACCACACAGGACTACCTCTCAGTCTCGCAACCACGAACGGAAGGTCCAGCTGCCGCTCCACTAAACCAGTACAAAGAACTGTGGAGTCCAAACTAAACCACCACAACCTGTAGGTCACACACCCCATAGGCCCATGCTGCCACCTTTAGGGACTCTGGCCAGAGCTCCCTAAAGTGAGGCACTGGAAAAACAGGACGAGCTGGGGCAGTACGTCTACTGGTGTCCATCTCCCCCACAACGAGTGCCCTATAAGCGACAACACACAAACTCTCTCTAGTCGTTGTCCCACTGCCGTCTTTCCCTCATCCAACGTACTACTCAGCACAAGAGTGAGGGTGTCCAGGAAGACGACAAACCTCGACGGTACCCAGTACCGGGACCAAACCTCGAGCACACACGTGCCTGGCTTACACAAAACCTGGGGCTCCCAACTGAAGAGGTATCCACGGTAGGCGTAAAACTACAAGCCATGTACACGGAAACCATGTGCACACCACACAAGCCACGTGAAACTTCACGTAAACGCGGTCGTGAACACCACGCCAACCCACACACCACACGCTCTGCGAGCGCTGCGAGTGCCAATGCACGCTTACCACTGCCACACAACACATATACGATAATCCGATATATACACTAGCACATATGCATATAACAAACCTCGGCTGTGATCGCGCGGGGTTCAGTGTCGCCTTCATAACGCGACATCTTGATATGTCGCCTTTAAAACCAGAACGTGACGTATCGTTCTGTCACGACATTGTCTCGATGCACAGGTTTGTCACCTTCACAGGTGCAAACCCTAATTCAAAATCCCTCATCCGGATCTCCCCCAAAACCCCTACAATCTATGGTCCTTATTCCATTTAAATACTTTAATGTGTTCCTACACATGCTATCTACTATTTAGAAAGCTAGAAACACATCATTCACATCACACGAGCAATCCACGGATCAAAACACAGGAAATCTCCCTACCTTCACAAAGCAGGCGAAGTATGGAGCCCACACGACGTTTCCCCCGCTCCACGTAGTGTCCTCACGGAGAGAACACGTCGAACCGAGTTCCAACAAATCGAATCGCCCAGAAATCCTCCAACACAACCCCCTGGCCGAGCAGAGCTCGTGTGAGCTCTGTTATGCTGGGGTTGTATAAAAACACATCACGGTTAAGAATGCGATGCCACACTATGTCACGAAGTGCACGCGACACACTAGGCCGTCACCTTTAATAAGACGACGTCAGCAAGCTCGCCCTATGCGCAACACGTGGCGCATTTCATGAACGCAACGCCCTGGGATGTCGCATTCAGAACGCAATGCCCTTCACTGTCGCGTTCACAGACAGTGAATCAGTGAGCATTTTGGGCCCAAATCTCCGGCCCACAGAGCCTCACAACCTGTGGAAAACACCTGCTACTCACGTCAATGGCCACACACTAGCCTCCATACACACAAGAAGACGATCCGAACGGTCGGAACGTCACAGAGTCCACCGCCAACTGCGCCACCACAGCACGAACACCCCGAGCGACCACACTCATCATGCACAGAACGTAGCAACAGCTGCAACTCTCCTACAACACGCACACGAACCTTGCAGGGAAACCGCAGACTTGCAAAAAAATTGAAAGCACAAGCCTAACACTAGACGGACGATGTCAGCAGTGTACTAGTACCTTTCTTTGGGAAAACTATAGTTATTAACTCATTACAAATCTCAGTAGACTCCGCTCTGATACCAACTGTAACGACTTGACCTCTCGGACCCTTTGCTAGGGACCCCGAAGTTCGCGCCGCCACCCACGGATCCGAAGACCCGGAAGGGTTAGAAGAATAATCTAGTAAGATATGTACTGAATTTAAATAACCATAATAAGATATATAATATATAAAAGTTTGTATAACATGTCCCAAGTAAAAGCACAGGTACAAGAAGAAAGGTGCAATCCTCAAAGGGCTTACCCCGAGAACTTGCAAAGCACACTCTCAACTCACTCAGGTACAAGAGCTCACAACACTCGCTCTTACTGCTGCTGACACACACGACACCACGGCTGCCACCGCAACCCGTCCGACACCGAGCTCCCGCCACAACGAGCCCCTAGCTGAAGGAAGTAGGGGGAGTGAGTTTCACGAACAAGGCCCAGTAGGGATTACCAGTCCCTTACTGGCCAGAGCAGTAGGAACTCCGAAAATAGGAAACTACACTAGAAAGTTGTAAAGTGAGGAACACCTACAACAGGGTACTACAAAGCAGCGGAATAGAACAATGCAACACCACGACCACCAACCAAGGTCGTGACACACACATGACTCTAGCAGACACCACGGAGTCGGGCACCAAGTAGAAGCAACCCTTGGCACACCCACTGGGACCGCACAACAACCAGGTGAGAATGACGTCTCACCACAAGCACAGCCACCTCATACCTCCACAAGGTCAATGGCCCATAAGCGGAACCACCCCAGACCCCGGACACACCATGAGGTCGGGAACCCACACACACCAGTGCCACCACAGACTGGCACCAAAGAACGGGACTACGAAACTGAGAGAACACCGAGTGGAAACCACCAGAAGCACGGGCCAACAAGGCCAAACCAACAACGCCCACGGAAGCTAGACACAACCAGGCTACAACCACCGTGTAGGCTCAGACAATGAGTTATGCTTGGAAACACCGTGAGGAAACATCATCACAACAACAACAACCAAGCCACTGCCACTGGCATCCAGGAGGACACACCAGCCACTCCCTCTACTCGCCAGCCTGGCTTCTGCCTCTAACCTCCCCAGAAGAGCGAAACATAGCCACCACAGAACACCACAAGAACGCATGCACCACCGCAGCCTGGCCAAGCTGCGACCCCACACCTGACCTCCCTACGCGGCTCTGAAACCAACACAGAGTGAGGCAATGAGAAGAAGGACTGAGTGGTCTGTGCCTGGAAGAACTTCGAACATCTTCGGCGTCCCAGATCAACCAAGAGAGCTCTACAAACGACTCGGCGCCGCTGTCCAAACCTCATTTTTCCCTCAGCTATAGAGTCCGCCAAGTCGGCTGCCAACTCGAGCATGCTCGTATCCCAGAACGCTACGTCAATAGGTTTCTGAGGATGGGGGTCCCAGGAAACGGAGACAACCTCTGAACGGGACAAGCCCTCAAGTGCTAAGCACCGCGCGAACAGGCAAGACAAGCACAACAAGAACCATGCCGAACCGCTGGCTTGTAACCCACGACAAGCCCAGCAAGCACGAGGCATGCACGAACTCTCAAGAGGGCCGTCGGCCAACCAAGGCATGCACGAACAAGCTAGAATCTTGGAATACCACTAGTAGGTATGGAAAGCCCATCGCTCTACTAATAATCGATTGGCCGCCGGTCAATTTATTATTAGACAGACGCAACCCCCCTGGCACCGCCGCCAGGACACGGCCACGAAGGTGTCACCTTCAGTCACTAAACGCAGCGAGATAACCTGCCACGTTCCACACCTAAAGGTCCTAAGGGTTAGCCAGCCCTAGGGCATACACCGACACCCCAACCGAAATCACGGAAACACCCGATCCAATATAGGTACGGTCACGACCCCCTAGGGCATCGCGATACCACCGCGATAGACAAGGGCACCACGACAACAACCCATGTCGTGACAGGGACAAGCGCCATGACAAGATCGTGTCAGGCCGCCAGACCAAGATGCCATCATGTCGGGCCGGTGCGTCGTGACATGATCGCGCCCTCTGGTGTCGTGACGCGCACCGCAGTCGTGACACCAGAAAGAAGGCAGACCCGCAGGATGCTCCATCTTGGGGCCACCCACACACCACAAAACACACCACACGGGGGAGGGGAGCATGGAGAAGCAGGAAATGCTATCTACAAACCACAAGGAGTTCCCAATCCACCTGGATCGAGAAGGGCACAAGCAATACCTACCTTAAACGAAGAAACGAACCCAAAAGGACCCTTCACGTCGGATTGGCCACCTCCTCCTCGCTCCATGCAAGCTCCACAACGCCAAAGACACGAGCACGACCCTCCTCCTCACCTGAAATGCACAAAGGGGAGAGAGGGAGGCAGAGCACCGCCGGAGGGGGAGTAGAAGAGAGGGGAAGGAGGGAAAGGGAGAAGGGGTCTCGGCCAAGGCCTTAAGCCTTTGGCACCCAAGACGTGATGGGGTAACACGTCGCGTTAAGGACCTTAACGCGATGGGTCAATGGACCGCGACAAGAACGCGTCCCCCAGGGACGCCGCGACAATGCGACAGGTCGTACTGACACACCTGCCACCCTGACAAGCGTCAGACGCCCGAAGCGAGGGAACACTGTCGCGACCTGTTGAGTGGGCGTGACACGAAGATGTGACGGGAAAGTTGGGCAAGACAAGAATACGATGCACAAGCTGGCCGCGACAAGGGTGACTGTCACATCGGACACCACTACGCAACACTAACGTGTTGCCCAGCCCGGACGCGTTAGTGGCGAGTCATCCGAGACACTAGATAGAAAGTCTAGCTTCTGGGTCTCACACTTAGGGCACAACCTGACATCTTTGTTGAAATTAGGGATCAACAAGCAAACGACCCATTTCTAATCGTGTCAAGGAAACCATAGCTGACCGACCAGATTTCTCCATCGCTGAGGATGAAAGATTGTTATTTCATGGCAGGACTTGTGTGCTTGACAATAAAGAGTTGAAAAGGAAGCTGATGGATGAAGCCCACAAGACCAAGTATACTATCCACCCAAGTGCAACCAAGATGTACCAAGACATGAAAAGATCATTCTAGTGGCCTAACATGAAGCGTGAGGTAGCTGAGCATGCCGTACACTGCCTTACCTGTCAACAAGTTAAAGCAAAGCATCGACGTCCTGTGGGTGTACTCAGACCCCTAGACATACCAGAATGGAAGTGGGAGAGCATTGGCATGGACTTCATCATGGGTTTACCTCGAACTCATGGTGGACTCGACGCTATTTGGGTCATAGTAGACCGACTAACTAAGTTCGCACATTTCTTAGCAATCAAGAGTACCTAGAGTGTGGATGTGTTAGCTACAATGTATGTAAAAGTGATTGTGAGACTGCATGGTGTCCCTGTATCTATAGTCTCAAATCGTGACCCAGGATTCACCTCTCGTTTCTGGAAAGGACTTCAAATTGCACTGGGTACTAAACTTAACTTTAGTACTGCATTCCATCCACAGATTGATGGGCAGACCGAGAGGACAAACCAGATCATGGAAGACATGCTGCGAGCGTATACTATAGATTTTAAAGGATACTGGAATGATCAGTTATCATTAATGGAGTTCGCATACAACAACAGTTATCAAACAAGTATCAAAATGGCACCATTCGAAGCACTGTATGGTAGAAGTTGTAATCACCTGTGTGCTGGAATGAGGTTGAAGAACAACAATGGTTGGGACTTGACTTAGTGTAAAGTACTAGCCAAGATATACGACTCATTAGAGACAGAATTAAAATAGCCCAGTCCAGGCAAAAGAGCTATGCAGACAAAAGAAGGAGAGACTTAGAATTTCAGATAGGTGATCATGTACTGCTCAAAGTATCCCCAACCAGAGGATTTCAAAGATTTGGAATGGAAGGCAAGTTAAGGCCAAGATTCATAGGACCTTTCGAAGTACTTGAAAGAGTCGGCGAAGTGGCTTATCGTATAGCATTACCCCCTAAATATTCCACCGTACAGAATGTTTTCCATGTGTCTATGCTAAGGAAGTATGTGTACGACCCATCTCATGTAATATGCTATGATGATATATTCCTGCACAAAGATATGACCTATGAAGAGAAACCAATCAAAATACTGGACAAGAAGATACAACAATTGCAAAACCGACCTATATCTATGGTGAAGATACTCTGGAACAATCATGGAGTAGAAGAAGCCACGTGGGAACCCGAAGTAACGATGAGACAAAACTATCCGGATCTGTTCAGTAACTCATTCTTCCTCTCATGATCACATAAATTGGGGACCAAATTCTTTTTAAGAGAGGGAGGATGTAGCAACTCTGAATATTAAATTCGATAAATAAATTACAATTAAAAACTATAGAATAATTAAACCCATTAAGTGAAAAACAAGTAATGGGTTCCCTAAACGGTTCATACATGAAGTATTGGGCCCAAAAGCTAAAGCCCATTGTTGGATGGGAGATATTTAAGTCAAAATTCGTACCTAAAATATTAATAAATGAAAAAGGGTTAAGACAATCATTATTTTAACTCATAATTATCTCAATAAGAGTCCTAGGCCTATCCTAATCCCTTGGCCATGAAATTGGAGTTCACCCCAAGCCAATTAGATGGATAAAGGCAAGAAAAAGGGTGAGATAACTCTGAAAATTCGTAGTTAGAAGAGAGGGAAGAGTTTTAAGTGTTTAGGAGTCTTAAAATATAAAAATACTCTCTTATTTCGTACCAACCCAACCCTAGACCTCTTCTGGAGCTTGGAGGATGATAAGGAAAGCCCTTAGGACAAGGAGATCAAGGAGGAGAAGGCTAGGAATGAAGAGCTTCTTCAAGTTCTTCACATCTCTTGTCCTAGAAATCAAAGTGTTTAAAGGTAGGCAATCTCTCAAGCAAAAACGAATTAACTGTGACCATAGGTAGATCATGTTACCCCCTTCGAAAGTCCTATGTTTGCCCAAATATTTATCATGTCCTTTAAGTGTATTTCATGCACAAAGATCTATTGAAAACATGTGGCTGAATCCTCATGTTCACCTTAAATCCCTGTATACACTTAATGTCGTGACATGAAACTTTTACTGCATGTTCTACTCGATGTCAGGGATTCAAAGACACCATTTTCCCCAATTTCTATCATGTACCCTTTTCAAATAAAATCATTTTCCACCACTGTGTCTGATTTTTGGTTCATCATAAGTGCCCCGTTCATAGCATGATCATATCAAGTCAGAAGTCTAATTACTTCTTACTGTGGATAAATCTACATGTCTAGATTCGTTTAAAACTGGTTTCATGATATTTTTCTCTATGTATACGATTTGTTATTGATTTTTAAAGTGCACTGTGTCAAGCCCTTGGTTGCATGGACCGCAACCCAAGGAGACCTGACGCACTGCTAGAGTTCGGGCCTAGACCTTGAGAACGCGACGACCCGATAGGTCGCATTCTCAAACGGGTCGCGACAAGGCCTCACGTCATGTTCTTAACGCGACGGGACCCTGTGTCGCGACCTTCTCATTAGGTCGGCCCTGATCTGAACGCATCACCCCGACTCATCATGACAATCACCTCGTCGTCGCGTCGGCATCTCGGCTGAATCAGATCGCGTCGGCCCAACGTATAGCGGCCTGAACGCGACGTTGGCCGACATCACGACCTGACTGTCTTCCAGAAACCCTAATTCCTATGCAACTCATGTTAATCTTGTCCTATAATCATTGTTTAACCCCCGAAATGTACTGTTATGAATAGTAATGACATGTTAATGTATAATGGGTATTATTCACATGATTTCTAGTAATTAAAAGATGTGTGCACAATTATCTCTTGCTAACTTGATTCTCTTACACATGCACACACTAAACATGAATCTTTGCCATGAAACCTTACCGAAATTACTCAATAATATATATGGTAATTAAGTGCAATTATTCATGTAAATTTCCTATTTATTTTAAATGAACTTGTCTTCGATTTTTTCGCGTGATTTAATATCGTTATTGTGTCCCTCTACATTCGAGCACTCGAGGCAAGATGGACAACGTTTCTATACACACTTCTCTTGGCTTAGACGACCTCTCCATTGGGAATACTTCTGAAAGGACTAGGAACTCCTTGTCGAGGCCTCCATAAGACTCCTTGGCTTTGGCAGAGGCCCATTGCCGATGAGCAGGTTGTACCATCAATACCTATTTTACCCTTAGGAATCAGCATGATCCAACGGCCTTAGATTGTTCTCTCTTACCTTGAGATCATGTCGGACCTCTTGCCTATGTTCATAGCACGGCTATTGAACGGTTGTGACTTCTACCGGACTGTCGGCACACGATGTGCTGTGAAACTATTACTATCGCCTGTTATCATTGATTTACGAATATGTCCCTAGATCTTATCTACTATCTTGACAATCTCATCTATTCACGTTCTCTCTATACTCTCCTCTACTCTTCAATTACTCTCATCTATTCTTGGTACTCTATTTGGCCATCAAATTGATTGTCTAAGATAACAAACATGATCAATGCCAAGCAACATTATAAAGGGCCCGATCTAATTCTGGGAGGTGTGCCCGAAAGGCTATAACTCACGGGGGTTTAATGATCAGGGTGTTCGGCATGCATCCAAACGCATGACTATCAAGATTTAATCGAAGAAAATCAATCACAATACTATATTCTCTCGGTTGATAAGAATATTGACTAAACGTTACATGCTATCGCGACTAGTGCACTTTTGTGCAACCATACAAGCTATCTCATTATATGGTCAATCCCTATCATGCTTGTTATGCTATTTTCATGTGAAAGTGTAACGTCGCGCATTTTTCGGATTCTTGTGGATCCCTTTCGGATCCTTGTGGATCCCTTGTTCAGTGGATGTGGTGGCCAGTGTGTGGCCAATGTGGTGTGTTTCAGGCGTGTGCTCAGGTTTTGAGGTGTTGTGGGCCGGCAGGCTGGGCCCAAAACACCTGCCCGTTCACTGTTTGTGAACGCGACAACAAGGGACGTCGTGTTCTGAACGCGACAGTCCTGTATGTAACGTTCTTGTTGCCACCGCTGAGCAGTCGTCGCCTACATGTGCACCGCATGTCGCGCATTGGGCGGCATGCAGACATCAGCTTTGGGAAGGCGACGCCATACCCTGTCGCATTCAGGTCACAACGGAGAGGTATGTCGCGTTCCCAACCGCTGAACGTTTTTATGTAACTTTGGCCAAGCAGAGCTACAGTGCATTCTGCTCGGCCAAGGGAAGGTGTTGTGGCAATTTTCGGGGCGATTCGTCAGATTGGTGGTGTATTTGGCGTGTTCTCGCTACGAGGATCTTGTGTGGAGCGGGGGAAATGCCGAGAAAGTGTCGTTCTTCGTGTTTTTCATAGAGGTAGGGTGATTCCTCCTGTGTTTGGGCTATGGATCTCATGTGATGATGGTAGCACGTGTTATTTGCCTTAAGAACTATAGATAGCATGATAGGGCACACATTAAAGCATGAAAAATGACAATTAAGTGTGGCTTGTGTGGTTTGGGGTGGCAATCCGGAGTGGGCAACCTGGATTAGGGTTCCTGCCTGTGAAGGCGACGAAACCCCCTGTCACGTTCTGAATGCGACAGGCCGACCCGTCGCGTTCAGGTTATGAACGCGACATATTGTGGTGTCACGTTCTGAAGGCAACACTACCCTATGTCGCGACCTCAGCCGAGAGGTCATTGTAGATGCGAGATTTGGCCCATCCCCGTGTGGTTCCATGGCCCAATAAGGCGCGTTTGACCATTTGTTGACTTGCCTCGGATCCCATGTAGATGACAGCATCGACTGCCACTAACTACATGTTGGCAGTGTTGCCCAGCTAGCTAGCCCAGAGGGGGGTGAATGGGTTATTAAAACTTCGATCTTGATTAAAACCTGTTTACTGAAAGGATTGCACAACTTAATAACAAGGTTAGAGTTAGAGCAAACAAGACAACAATCACACAAAAACACATCCACAAGACACAAGGATTTTATCCTGGTTCGGAACTCCTCTCCACAGGAGACCTACGTCCAGTCCCTGAGCAATACCTCAGGATTTTACTATCAAGGGTACAATCCCCCTTAAGGATCCTTACACCCAGCCTCAACTGGTCTTCCTTCAGCCTGAAGGGAACAACAACCACCCTGGATACCACCAGGTCTTCCTTCGTCCAGAAGGGAACAACAACCACCCTGGATACCACCAGGTCTTCCTTCGTCCAGAAGGGAACACAAACTAATCAGAAAAAGGGTGTGAAAACAGGCTTCAGATTCTAGCTTGACCAGCTACAACCTGAAGCTCCTAAGCCCCCGAGAGAGAAAGAGATTTAACAAGGTTTTTCTCTCCAAGGACCACACAGGCTCTTACAAATGAGAAGATTCTTTTTGAGCACAGAGAGCTAAGAGCTTAGAACAAGGTTTGGAGTGGAGGCTTCGCTCTTCTTCTAAGTTCTAAAGATTGTGTAAGATGGATTTCTTTCTTCTTCTTCTAAAATCAAGCGATAGCTCTATTCCGTCTTGAGTCTTCTATTTAAACTGCTGATTCAAATTCGAACGTTGAAGTGTCCGTTGTCTCTTATCCTTGTGTACGTTAGACTGGTCACTGAGGAAGCTTCTGATCGTCAGTCTTTTATCCTGGTGTACACGCCAAAGAGATGTCATAGAACTTTGTATCTTGTGTCCAACGTTGTCCAGATGAGTCTTGTCAGATATCTGTAAGCATATCATCAATAAATAGAAGACAGCTAGGACTGCTGTCTATTGTTAGTTGAGATGGAACAGATATTGCAGTATATAGCAAAGCTCCTTTCTGTCCAAGAAAAGTACGTAGACAGAGTAGCATAGAAATGGAAGATATTGTCTGCATGCATGGGAGATACGATCGGAGAGCATTTAATGCATAGCAGTCAACGGACAAGATATGACTTTGACTTTTCAACGCTATTAAAAAGCATTATACTGATGCATCAAGAAATTCGATAAAAAGAATCTTGCTGACTTCATAACTTATGAAATCGTTATGAATTATAGCAAGTCGTTATGAGTTCTAAAGAAATCGTTGCAAGAAATCGTTATGACTATCAAGTTATAAGAATCGTTATGATAACTTATGAAGCCGTTATAACAGCAAGTCGTTGTGAGTTCTAAAGAAATCGTTGCAAGAAATCGTTATGACTATCAAGTTATAAAGAAATCGTTATGACTATCAAGTTATAAAGAAATCGTTATGACTATCGAGTTGTAAGGAAATCGTTACACGAAATCGTTATACAAAGCAAGGCGTTATGATCAGTGAAGAAATCGTTATGAACTCCAAAGAAATCGTTATGAAGTCTTAAAGAAATCGTTACGGCTAGAGAGTCGTTGCGAGTTCTGAAGAAATCGTTACGAGGTCTAAAGAAATCGTTACGGCTAGAGAGTCGTTGCGAGTTCTGAAGAAATCGTTACGAGGTCTAAAGAAATCGTTACGGCTAGAGAGTCGTTGCGAGTTCTAAAGAAATCGTTACGAGGTCTAAAGAAATCGTTACGGCTAGAGAGTCGTTGCGAGTTCTAAAGAAATCGTTACGAGGTCTAAAGAAATCGTTACGGCTAGAGAGTCGTTGCGAGTTCTAAAGAAATCGTTACGAGGTCTAAAGAAATCGTTACGGCTAGAGAGTCGTTGCGAGTTCTAAAGAAATCGTTACGAGGTCTAAAGAAATCGTTACGGCTAGAGAGTCGTTGCGAGTTCTAAAGAAATCGTTACGAGGTCTAAAGAAATCGTTACGGCTAGAGAGTCGTTGCGAGTTCTAAAGAAATCGTTACGGTAACGATTTGATTTGAGTTTTCCGGTCAAGAGGAAATCGTTCTGCTTATCAAAGAAGTCGATACAAAGACTTGGATAGAATTGATGAGACTTACCAGATTGTCTTGAACTTTCATTTTTCTTTTATTTCCTGTACTTAAGGCTCAAGTAATCCATTAGTGTTATTTTGTTAATCATCAAAATTAATATATAAATAAATGGAAATATTTATTATGGGGACAGTTTGGTCATCAATCTCCCCCTTTTTGATGATGACAAAATATACTAAACGTCATACAAAAAATGAAATGTTTTTCAGATTTACGTTAGTTGTCTCCCCCATTTTGTCATTAGGCAAAAAGATAAGCTGTGAGACAAAGAAGAGAGAAAGATTTATATTAAGATGGAGAAAGATAATACAGAGGAGATAACAAGGAGGCATGCTGTGAGATAACAGCCCATGCCTTGATCTCAAGATCCTCAAAAAGTTGTAGAAAAACGCCAGAAGCAACTGAGAAGGAGGGTCCCATGGAAGGGATGTTCCTCTGAATGTAGAGTTGCCTTTGCTGCTCTAAGAATTCTCCATACTGGGTTTTGTCCAAAATGAATCTGTAGTAAGTACTCTTGCCAAAACTGGCCCTATGGAGAAATCTGTCCAAGGAAATTGGATAGTGAATCTTTTGATTTAACAGATCCTGCTTTAAGGCATAGAAAGCAGAATATCTAGATGCCCATACAGCATAGAGCTCTGGTATGGGTGCGATGGAATTTAGATCCATAAAGGCTTCTGCAGAAAGAGCAGGCTTCCTCTGACTAACTAGATCTTGATTGATAGCTTCCAATTGCTGATAAGAGGCCCGATAGAGAAGCTCCCATTCTGATGAGGTGAGTCTTTCACACTCAGAAATGAGTGGAGCTAAGGTCTGAGAAGACATGCGGCCAGAGTGATATTCTCTGAAGATGAACCGCAAAAAGGAAGGAGATCGGCCCTGCTTGGCTGACATCCGGCCCAGCTGCCTTGCAAACATATCTAGAGCATGAGATCCAGCATCTGAATTAAACACTAAAGAGTGCAGCTTCGGCAGAAGAACTGGAAAATCAACCTTGAAGGAGACAAAGTCTACTTTAAGAGGAAGGTTGAGAGGGGTTTCTGATTTCAGCACAGTAATCTGCGAATTGAACTGGCAAAACTGAACTTCTGGAATTTTGTTCAAGTAACAGAAGTCACTGTACAGCTGAAAGGCTCTGGCAATGCGAATTTCCTTCAAAATGAAGGATCCCCAAGAGTTCTTGTGCTGGAAGATAAACCACTCAGAGAAGGTGAGTGGGTGAGCTCTGAGAGAGAGGGATTCGGCCCTTGCAGTCAGGTATTTTGCATACTGAGCTTATTTCCTTTGATACGGCCCACTGATCTTCAGTCTTGAACTCAGTGCCCTCAAGGATTTTGGATTTGAAAGCTTGAGATATCTGAGTAAAAGGAAGAACAATGTCCAGGTGTTCGGATAGGTTGAGAAAAGGAATACCATAAATGGTAGAAAGAATGCATTTCTGGAGGTATTCTTTGTAGATAGGTCTTCTCTTAGGATCAAGGGTAAGAGAGTACCATAAAGGAGGGTAGAGAGGAGCAGAAGAGTGCTTAGAGAGAAGAGGTTTTTCTCTTTTTCAAGGCAGGACTTGGAGGGTCAGTCCTGTGAATGTGAGAGGCTGTGGAAAGAATGGTGAGGAGGGTGTTCCTTTCAAAATGGTCTGGAACATTGGTGTCAAAGATACCAAGAGGCAGAGGTTTAACTGGAGGAAAGATAACAGAATTAGGAGGAGTAGGAGGATAGAAAAAATGTTTAGGATTAAAGGAAGAGGTTGGTTGAAGATGAGATGTTTGAATTTTAATAGGTGAAGGTTGAGGAGTTAATGAGGATGAAGCTGAGATGAGAGCTGGAGTAGGTGAGAAGGAGGGTTGAGAGGAAGTAGAGGATGAGGAAGGTTGGGTGCGAGGCATGGGATGTTTTATGGTTGGTGGAGCAGGAGGTGCTGTAGGAGGAGATGAAGGTGTGGAGAGGGTTGGAGTGGCAAGAGATGAAGTATCAGGGCCTTGGAGACTGACACAGGCTCTTTCCCTTTGGCCTGACTCTCTCTGACTGCTGAAGAGGGTCCTGAAGACCCTGAGGCTGCCACTGGTCCGGGTGACCTTACAACAGATGGCCCTGATGGCCCTGACCCTTGAACTGGCGGCCCTGTTGGCCGAGAGACTTCTGCTGGAGGCCCTGGTGGCCTAGGAACTTCAGCTGGACTGCTCTGAGTAGGTGCAGGAGGGACACCACTAGACCTGGAAAGACTAGCCAGCAAATTCTTCATATCGGACATTTCTTTATTGAAATACCTCATTGCATTTCTTATTGAGGATACGTCTGAGGAGGTTGAAACTTGATTTGAAACAATTCCTTGTATGCCAGACTGAACTGATGCCAAGATTTCTCCTTGGGCTTTTAACAAGGCCATAACATGCTTCAACTTTACTTTTCTATGGCCCTTCCTTGACCTCCTGTGAACAACTCTTTTCTGCTTACCTTGCTGAGAGACAGGCTCCTCAAGATTTATAGTTGCACTTGGGCCTTCACTAACATCAACCAAGGCTGGAGCAGGAATTTCCTGAGTAGGTGCAGCTTTCTCAGAAAAGGCTTCATTCTCTGGCTTTTCAATCTCAGCATGCTCCCCCTGAATGGGAGCAGGGACTTCAATACTTTCTTGCTCCCCCTGAGCAGGAGCTTCTTCCAAGACAACATCTTGTTGAGTACCTGCTTGTACCTCAACATCTGCAAGTAATTCAGACTGAACTTCAGTATGGCCTGCTGCCATAACTTCTTCATCAGGTCCACCTGCCTTAGAAGAGACTGAGATGGAGGGAATGGAGTCCAATACCTCTCTTAAAATAGAGGCGACAAAGGTGGTGGGCAAGGAATCTGCCACACCAGCTGCACCCTCTTCCAATTGAGCTTCGGATTGGCATCCCACAGCTGACTCAACTGGTTCTTGCTCTGCTTGACTTGCTGCTGCTTGCTCTGCTGGATCTGCTTGCTCTACTTCTACTGCTTCTGGAATATCTGCAATAACTGCTTCTCCTTCAGCCACAGAGGATTTGACCAAACTCCTTCTTGCACTGAAAAACCACTTTTCTTCAGGTTTCTGGACCTTATAGACTGGCCCATCTTTTCAGCTACCGCACCTGACAGATCTACTCCAAAGTGCTTGAAAATCTTGGTCAGAAGATGAGCATACGGAAGGGAAACATTCAACTTGCTCTTTGTTTCCCATAACTGAGCATGTGCAAACATCATTCGCTCAATCATCACTGCGGCCAGGTTTATCTCTTTGTTCTGGATTGCCCAGAACATTATGTCCGAATCTGCCCTAGTGCATGAGGAAAAGGTAGCACTACGGGGTACTAAGATTTGGCAGACTATAAAGTGAAGCAATCGATTGAACGCGGACATCTGATTAATATCAAGCTTCCCATCCTTCAACTTAAATCCTGGACCGATAATCCCGAGACCTTTGACTTCATCATTCACAGAGTGAATGCCACTAAATCCAGAGGTCTTTACTCCAAACAGATCACGCAAAAGCTCATGGGTTATTCTGATTTGGATGCCCTTGACAGAGGAAACAAGGGACCCATCTGCTTCTGACTTCAGACAAATGTAGAAGCTTTTACCAAGTCCGGGTAGCTTACCTCACTGAAGGTGACCACATCCATCCACTGCAATCTTCTTAGAGTATCAACTAGCCTGGCCATGCCATTCTTCTCAAGATTCTGAACATCCACTGCCTTATTTCCGCAAATCTTCGTCTTCACAAACGTAAATCTTTCTTGCTCCCTTGGGGATAAATACTCAGCACTGTAGCCCCCAACACTTCCGGAGATCAACGGAGCGGCCATGGGTGCAGAGAAGAAAAGATTCTGGAAGGGAGGATGATGGAAGGGACGGAAGTTCTCGAAGGAATTCTTCGCGGGAAGAGAAGAAGGCTTCGAAAGTTGCAGAGAGTCGATCCCAAAATCGTTAGGGCATCAGCTTTGGGTGAACAGATAGAGAATAAAAAGGGTAAAGGTGGAAGACGAATCGATCTCAAAGCGATTTGGGTAAAATAATATTACTTTATTGAAAGGAGGAGCGCCAAAAGGCGGCAAAGGTAGAAAGCGACAAAAAGGTTTGACAAGTCAAACAACTTTCTACACAGAAGCGGTCAAAGCATATAGATAACTGAGTTTTGCTTAACTTTAACGGAGAGAGAACTTTCATTTAATCTGAAAAATTTATATGTCAATAAAATCACAGAAATTCTTTCACAAATTGCACATCCCTAGTTCCCTTCTAAGAGATGTAAATCTTTCTTCAGGTAGGGCTTTTGTGAAGATATCTGCCAATTGACCATTTGTATCTATAAACGAAATTTCTAAATTACCACTAGCTACATGGTCTCGAATAAAATGATATCTTACCTCAATGTGTTTCGTCCTTGAGTGTTGAACTGGATTTTTGGTGAGGTTGATGGCACTTGTATTATCACACAATAGAGGAATTGATTTGATGTGAATGCCGAAATCTTCAAGTTGTTGCTTTATCCAAAGAAGTTGTGTACAGCAACTTCCAGCAGCAACATATTCCGCCTCAGCTGTTGATAGAGCTACTGAATTTTGTTTCTTGGATGTCCATGATATTAAGCATCCTGCAAGAAACTGACAACATCCACTGGTGCTCTTTCTATCTACTTTGCAACCAGCATAATCAGCATCTGAATATCCTATTAGATTTATCTCACAAGATCTAGGATACCAGAGACCTAAATCATGAGTTCTAGCTAAATATCTAAATATTCTTTTTACAGAAATTAAGTGAGACTCTCTAGGGTCTGCCTGATATCTAGCACACATGCATACACTGAACAAAATGTCTGGTCTACTGGCAGTTAAGTAAAGTAATGATCCTATCATACCTCGATAATTCTTTTGATCTACCCTTTTACCTTTTTGATCACTGTCCATTCTGGTTGATGTGCTCATTGGAGTTGATAATGGCTTTGCATCTTCAAATCCAAATTTCTTCAACAGCTCTTTGGTGTACTTTGCTTGACAGATATGAGTGCCATCCTTCCCTTGCTTGATTTGCAATCCAAGGAAGTAGCTTAACTCCCCCATCAAGCTCATTTCGAATTCTCCCTGCATAAGCTTTTCAAAGTACTTGCAAAGAGATTCATCAGTAGATCCAAAAATAATATCATCTACATAGATTTGTACAAGAAGTATATGTTTAACCTTAGATTTTATAAATAATGTACTATCTACTTTACCTCTAGTGAAACCATGATTTAATAAGAAAGTACTGAGCCTTTCATACCAGGCTCTAGGAGCTTGCTTTAAACCATATAAAGCCTTATGTAGTTTAAATACATGATTTGGAAATTCAGTGTCGTCAAAACCTGGAGGTTGTTCAACATAAACTTCCTCCTTGATGAAACCATTTAAAAAGGCTGATTTGACATCCATTTGAAAAAGTTTTAAATCAAGTGCAGATGCATAAGCAAGTAAAATCCTAATGGCCTCAAGTCTAGCTACAGGTGCATAAGTTTCATCGAAATCTATGCCTTCCTCTTGGGAGTAGCCTTGAGCCACCAATCTGGCTTTGTTCCTTAAGATTATTCCAGACTCATCCAGTTTATTTCTGAACACCCACTTGGTGCCAATGACTGAATGATTGGATGGTCTAGGAACAAGTGACCATACTTGGTTTCTCTTGAACTGATTTAGTTCATCTTGCATGGCTAATATCCAAGATTCATCAGATAAAGCTTCATTGACTGTCTTAGGCTCTACTTGAGAAACAAATGCTAAATAGTCGCATGGAATTACATTACCTCTAGTTCTTACCCCTACAGATGGATCACCAATGATGTTTTCAGGAGGGTGATCTTTCTGATATCTCCATTCCTTTGGAAGATCTTCATGTTGGATTTCTGTTTGCTGCAGTTCTTCCAGAGTTGGATCCTCTTTGTCCTTAATTGAAGTATTCTTTAATTTTTCGGACAAGTCATCTGCATCATCAATGTCACTAATTTCTTCCTTTTTCAAGGAAGGGTTAGATTCATCAAAAATAACATGTACTGATTGTTCAATCAATAAGGAACGTTTATTGAAAACTCTATAACCTTTGGGTTTAGAAGAGTACCCCATGAAGATGCCTTCATCTGATTTGGCATCCAACTTACCAATGTCCCTTTTTCCATTGTTATGGATGAAGCAAGGACATCCAAATATTCTGAAATGGCTAATCTTTGGCTTCTTTTCTTTGTAGAGTTCATAAGACGTCTTTTTCAGAATTGGCCTGATCATCACTCTATTTATGATATAACATGCAGTGTTGATAGCTTCGGCCCAGAAGTATCTTGGCAGATCATATTCTGACAACATGGTTCTTGCCATATCCAAAAGAGTTCTGTTTTTCCTCTCAGCTATTCCATTCTGTTGAGGTGTCCTTGGAGCTGAGAAGTTGTGCTCAATTCCTTGATCATCACAGAACTTCGTAAACTTTTCATTCTGAAACTCACCACCATGATCTGATCGAATAGAGACAATTGAGAATTTCTGATCTTTCTGAACTTTCTTACTGAAGCTGACAAAATTTTCAAATGTGTCATCTTTGTGCTCTAAAAAGGATACCCAAGTGAATCTTGAATAATCATCAACTATTACAAATCCAAAATTCTTTCCTCCCAAACTGGTAGTTCTCATTGGCCCAAATAAATCCATGTGAAGTAGTTCTAAGGGCTTTGAGGAGGTTACTACAGTCTTTGATTTGAAGGAGCTCTTGGTGTGCTTTCCTCTTGCACAAGGTCTGCAAACGCTATCCAATCTGAAATTTACCTTTGGCAGTCCTTCAACTAGTTTTCTCTTTCTGAGCTTGTTCAACCCATCCAAGCTGCAGTGGCCCAATCTTCTGTGCCACAGCTCAGTTGATTGATCTTTACTAGCTGCCAAACATACATCTTGATCCTTGAGTTTCTCGAGATATAGAACATACAAATTTCTTTCTCTGTAGGCTTCAAATATGACTGCACCATCCTTTAAGATACTGCATTTTGATTCTTGAAACTGAATTTGATGGCCTTTGTCACACAACTGGCTGATGCTGATGAGATTGTGCTTTAACCCTTTGACCAGCATTACATCTTCTATAACTGATTTTCCTTTGATGTTCACAGATCCGCTTCCTATCACAGTCCCTTTTCCATTGTCTCCATAGGTGACTGTACCTTCTTCAGCTTGGAGATCAACAAATATCTTCTTGTTGCCTGACATATGCCTTGAGCACCCACTATCCAAATACCATTTGGATGCTCGAGGGTTAACCTGAAATGAGAACATCAAGCTTTAGGTACCCAAATTCTTTTGGGTCCTGATTGGTTAGTATCATCAACTTTACCTTTTAATATCCATTTTTTATGTCTTGTTGGACATGTAATTTTAATATGTCCTAACTTGTTGCAGTGACTGCAGCAGGATAACTTAGTCACTTTTTCTATATATTTGAAATCAGCTTTGTATGCTATATCTTGTTCGGGTACAAATTTTGGTGTTGGATATGTTTTAGGGTATATTATGGTTTCTTCATTGTCTGGGGGTATATATCCTAATCCATTTTTCTTTTTACCCGATCTCCTAGCACCTTTTAATATTAAAGAGTTTTTACCGTTGGTGAATTTCTCTAGTGTGCTTGATAGATTATCATTTTCTTTATTTAGTCTTTCTATTTCTATTTTAAATTCACCTAAGTCTTCTTGTTTTTCTAGAAGATTTATTTTCTTATTTTTCTCTTTTAAATCTTCACATAATAATTCATTTCTTCTTTTATGTTCAGTAAT
This sequence comes from Colocasia esculenta, assembly GCA_014218235.1. Taxonomy (NCBI): domain Eukaryota; kingdom Viridiplantae; phylum Streptophyta; class Magnoliopsida; order Alismatales; family Araceae; genus Colocasia; species Colocasia esculenta. The sequence continues at coordinate 41,117,221 of CM024761.1, read as the reverse complement.
TTGTTTTTCAAGTTCTTCATTTTCTGTTCTTAGGTCTGAATTTGTATTTTCTAGACAGATTATATTTTTTACTAGTTTTAAGTAATTTGCATACTTCTTTGTATTTATCGTAGAGTTCATTAAATGCACTTTCCAAATTATCCGAATCTGAGTCATTACAGGAATCGAAAGAGGAATCAGATGTTACCTTATCCTCGGTATTTGCCATAAGAGCCAGGTTGGCTTCTTCTTCTTCACTGCTGGAGCTTGACTCACTGTCTGAGTCGCTGCTGTTGTCCCATGCAGCTGCCATGGCTTTCTTCTTGAATCTTCTGAACTTCTTGGAGCTGTCCTTCTTCTTGTGATCATTTTTCTTTTGCATTGGACAGTCTGCCTTGATATGTCCAGGTTTCTTGCATTCATAGCAAAGTGGCTCATTCCTCTTCTGATCTTTTCCATCTGGTCTCTTGAGATCTTTGTTTTTCTTGAAGTACCTCCTACCAGACTGAAACTTCTTCTTTTTGCCAAGATTCTCTGCAATCTTCTTGAGAGCATGGCTTCTTCATCATCACTATCTTTGCTGTCTTCACTGTTATCTAAGGATTCTTCTGATGAGTCCCCTTTAGCTTTAAGCGCATTTGACTGCTTCTTTCTACTGGAGGATTCTCCTAGTCTTTCCATGTTTATTTCATGGGCCATGAGAGACCCGATGAGTTTTTCTACTGACATTTTCTTAAGATCATTAGCTTCTTCGATAGCTGTGACCTTTGCCGTCCATGAAGATGGCAAGGATCTGAGAATCTTCCTTACCATATCTGCATTCTCATATGACTTTCCTAGACTTGCTAGGCCATTAGTGATGTCAGTAAATCTACTAAACATTTGGGTAATAGACTCACCTGTTTGCATTTGAAATCTTTCATACTGAGTGACAAGAATGTCGATTCTTGTTTCCTTTACTTTGTCTGTACCTTCATATGTAATCCTTAACTTTTCCCACATTTCCATGGAGGATTTGCATGCTGAAACTCTGTTGAACTCCTTCTTGCTTAGAGCACAACATAGAATGCTCTTAGCTTTACAGTTCAAGGAGATTTTCTTTCTATCTTCATCTGTCCATTGTGCTTTCTCATTTGTGACGACCAGATCACCTTCTTCCACTATTGACCAGATTTGATAATCGTGGCCTTGTAGAAAGTATTCCATCCTGGTCTTCCAATACGTATAATCTTCACCATCGAACAAGGGAGGCCTGTTGACTGACTGACCTTCGAAGTTACTTTGGGCTGCCATTGATCTTTGCTCTTCAGATCGTTGGATCTTCTTCTTTGTCGAAGAGACTTGCTCTGATACCACTTGTTGCCCAGCTAGCTAGCCCAGAGGGGGGGTGAATGGGTTATTAAAACTTCGATCTCTGATTAAAACCTGTTTACTGAAAGGATTGCACAACTTAATAACAAGGTTAGAGTTAGAGCAAACAAGACAACAATCACACAAAACACATCCACAAGACACAAGGATTTTATCCTGGTTCGGAACTCCTCTCCACAGGAGACCTACGTCCAGTCCCTGAGCAATACCTCAGGATTTTACTATCAAGGGTACAATCCCCCTTAAGGATCCTTACACCCAGCCTCAACTGGTCTTCCTTCAGCCTGAAGGGAACAACAACCACCCTGGATACCACCAGGTCTTCCTTCGTCCAGAAGGGAACAACAACCACCCTGGATACCACCAGGTCTTCCTTCGTCCAGAAGGGAACACAAACTAATCAGAAAAAGGGTGTGAAAACAGGCTTCAGATTCTAGCTTGACCAGCTACAACCTGAAGCTCCTAAGCCCCCGAGAGAGAAAGAGATTTAACAAGGTTTTTCTCTCCAAGGACCACACAGGCTCTTACAAATGAGAAGATTCTTTTGAGCACAGAGAGCTAAGAGCTTAGAACAAGGTTTGGAGTGGAGGCTTCGCTCTTCTTCTAAGTTCTAAAGATTGTGTAAGATGGATTTCTTTCTTCTTCTTCTAAAATCAAGCGATATAGCTCTATTCCGTCTTGAGTCTTCTATTTAAACTGCTGATTCAAATTCGAACGTTGAAGTGTCCGTTGTCTCTTATCCTTGTGTACGTTAGACTGGTCACTGAGGAAGCTTCTGATCGTCAGTCTTTTATCCTGGTGTACACGCCAAAGAGATATCATAGAACTTTGTATCTTGTGTCCAACGTTGTCCAGATGAGTCTTGTCAGATATCTGTAAGCATATCATCAATAAATAGAAGACAGCTAGGACTGCTGTCTATTGTTAGTTGAGATGGAACAGATATTGCAGTATATAGCAAAGCTCCTTTCTGTCCAAGAAAAAGTACGTAGACAGAGTAGCATAGAAATGGAAGATATTGTCTGCATGCATGGGAGATACGATCGGAGAGCATTTAATGCATAGCAGTCAACGGACAAGATATGACTTTGACTTTTCAACGCTATTAAAAAGCATTATACTGATGCATCAAGAAATTCGATAAAAGGAATCTTGCTGACTTCATAACTTATGAAATCGTTATGAATTATAGCAAGTCGTTACGAGTTCTAAGAAATCGTTGCAAGAAATCGTTATGACTATCAAGTTATAAAGAAATCGTTATGATAACTTATGAAGCCGTTACAACAGGCAAGTCGTTGTGAGTTCTAAAGAAATCGTTGCAAGAAATCGTTATGACTATCAAGTTATAAAGAAATCGTTATGACTATCAAGTTATAAAGAAATCGTTATGACTATCGAGTTGTAAGGAAATCGTTACACGAAATCGTTATACAAAGCAAGGCGTTATGATCAGTGAAGAAATCGTTATGAACTCCAAAGAAATCGTTATGAAGTCTTAAAGAAATCGTTACGGCTAGAGAGTCGTTGCGAGTTCTGAAGAAATCGTTACGAGGTCTAAAGAAATCGTTACGGCTAGAGAGTCGTTGCGAGTTCTGAAGAAATCGTTACGAGGTCTAAAGAAATCGTTACGGCTAGAGAGTCGTTGCGAGTTCTAAAGAAATCGTTACGAGGTCTAAAGAAATCGTTACGGCTAGAGAGTCGTTGCGAGTTCTAAAGAAATCGTTACGAGGTCTAAAGAAATCGTTACGGCTAGAGAGTCGTTGCGAGTTCTAAAGAAATCGTTACGAGGTCTAAAGAAATCGTTACGGCTAGAGAGTCGTTGCGAGTTCTAAAGAAATCGTTACGAGGTCTAAAGAAATCGTTACGGCTAGAGAGTCGTTGCGAGTTCTAAAGAAATCGTTACGAGGTCTAAAGAAATCGTTACGGCTAGAGAGTCGTTGCGAGTTCTAAAGAAATCGTTACGGTAACGATTTGATTTGAGTTTTCCGGTCAAGGAGGAAATCGTTCTGCTTATCAAAGAAGTCGATACAAAGACTTGGATAGAATTGATGAGACTTACCAGATTGTCTTGAACTTTCATTTTCTTTTATTTCCTGTACTTAATGCTCAAGTAATCCAATAGTGTTATTTTGTTAATCATCAAAATTAATATATAAATAAATGGAAATATTTATTATGGGGACAGTTTGGTCATCAGGCAGCAATCCCCCTGGACGCCGACTATAGTTGGCGTCCACCTAGGTTGACGCCTACATGGGGTTGGCGGCGGCATCATTTGACGTCAACCTGGTTTTACTTGGTCTGCGCAACTGCCCGAGATTCCAGCCCACTAGCGCCATTCTCTCGGCCATGCAACGCATATAGCCGTTCCCAACAGGTATATGGGCCACCTTGGCACCCTATTGACCTAGTAAAAATCCTACTTGGTTGGAGCATAAACACATGGATTGCCAAGAGTGCAAGTGTGTTTCTTCACACTTGAGCATCCAAGGCTCTGAAGCTCCGACCCCACTGCCTATTTATGTCCCCCCTTGGCCTTCTAAGTGAGGGGGGGAGAGGTTGGACGTCCATGCCATATTGCCTTAAGATAAGAGAGAGAAAAGTGACTTGAGAGCTTCCACCCTTGTTCCCTCTCTTCCTCTCAACTCTTTGAGTGTCCAGGAGGCTTCACCAAGTGTTGGAGGAGCCTACTAAGGAGCCATCAACAGCTGCCAACGAGGATCATCTCCCTCCTTCTCCTCCTCTTCTCTTTCTCTCTCCTTAGTCTTTACATGCTTCACACACCCTAGACACGTAGGGCACCTTCCTACACACCTAAAAACGGTTTCCCAACCAAAAAATGAAGGGAAGAAGGGTGGTCATAACATTTGGCCATCCCTCTTCTCAAGTCCGCAACCGGTATGGGGCTCTTCTTTTGGGACTTCCTTTTCTGTTTAGGACGTTTACCACACTTTATTTAGTCTAATAGAGTCTCTTTTCGTGGCAGGAATACATCGAAGAAGACCATGGAGCTCTCCTCCTTTGGCCGGCCGAAGAAGGAGAAGTTGAAGTCCCACCATTGTCCGCTGCACGAGGAATGTTACCGGCATGATCACAACTCATCCTTGGGCTTGGGCACAGGTAAGGCCCTAGTGATCGCTTCTCTCCCTTTACTTTACTGGTTTTATTCTTTTTCTCCTCAGTCAACTTAGTCAAATGGGAGTCAAACGAGGTCAACCAGCAACCCTTCATCGCCAACGAGAGAGTGGTGACGTTCGTGAACGACCGGAGGATCCCACAGTCACCGAGAGTGCGGCGAACGGAGTGTCCACAGCTCTTTTCTAGCGATCGCGATGGGACCAGCAGTGCTGCCATGGTTTCAGTCTGCATCCAGGTAAACGGCAAGAGATTCCACTGTCTACATAGGTAAGAGTCCTCTTTTTTTGCTGTTTAGTTCTGTTTAACGTCCATCTAGTTAGTCATTTACTCCTTGTCAGCATCCATCGATCATGCCGTCAACTACTTTCTAATGAACTGAGCGTCCATATGTCTGCCGTTTACTTCACAGAAGCCTATTTTTTGACTGTTTTGATCTGTTTTTCTTTCTGTTTGCTTCCTGTTTGATCCCTAACGGTACTATGTCATGAAGGGGGTCCTTCTTCTTCTCTGTTCTAGCCTCCCCACACATTTTAGGATAACCCCTCTTTAGTTTACAACCTTTTACTCGGGGATTCCCTCTCGGGTAAATCAGGTTGGTTCCAAGGAGAACTCTGTAAGTCCCTAAATTCCGTGGATTCCCTCACGGTACGGGGCAGGAGAACCTTTACCTTTTCCACTTAGTCCGCCCATTCACCTGGTTTTGAGTGAGGAGTGAGAGAAATTGGCCTTTAACAAAGTTAATTAAAACACAACTTCAACTTCTAAAATTTTGGGACGTTGTTTGATAACGTTGTTTGGTAGAAATACATATTTCTCCTAATAATAGTGTAGTTAATCAACTTAACCATTCTGAAAGCAGTAGGTTGTGTGTTCTAATGGACTCTTGGTTGAATTCTTGCAACATGTCTAACAATCCGGCATTTGAGTATGATGATGATATCCATGATAATCTCAATCATGAATTTGTCGGAATGCTGAATTCTAACATCCAACCTAAAGAGTCTGTCCAATCCTCTTCTCAAGCCGACAATGAGGAGAGTGTGAGTCTAAAGGTCAACCCCACATATGCACAAGATGTTCAAGAAGACCCCGAATTCTCCAAACTCCTCTCCCGCTATTCGCCCGAGGACATCATTTCAATGCTTTCTAAGCATACCGTCCGGGCAGCGGCCTCTCCTTCCCCTCCATCCCCTTCTCCTTTCCATGCTTCCTCATCTAGGCCCGCTCCTAGACCCGTAACTCCTTCATGGGTAACCATCTCCCCCGTTCCCACCTCCACTCTGAATCCTTCCACTCCCTTACCTACTTCTGTCCCAACTCCTCCCTTCTCCTATCCACCCAATGTCTAACCCACACCCCCGGCTCAATCTGAATCCATCTCCCGGTCGGAGATGGAAGGTCTTGTTAGGAGACTCTTGGCTGAGTCTCTGTCCCTCTCCAAGTCTCACTCTGTCCAGAACTACTGCAAGCTCCCCAATGCTTACTTCCCTCCGTGTTTCAAGGCCCTGAAATACCGCAAGTATGACGGGACCTCCGATCCTCAATTCCACCTTGCTGGCTTTACCATGGATTCCCATCGGTGACTATACGATCGGGTCCTCTTAGGTCACCTCTTCCAACAATCGTTAGAAGGGGAAGCTTTGAGGTGGTTCACCTCCTTACCCGCATCGGATCTTATCAATTTCGACATCGAACGCTTCATCTCCCATTTCTCCTACATGGCCACTCAAGTCCCTACACTTTCCGACTTGGTGGCGGAAAAGATGAGGCCAGATGAAGACATTATCACTTTTGCCAACCGTTGGAGATCCATGGCTTCGAGAGCCGTGTAATCACAGGGATTGGCTTCCCCTCGACACACGAAAGTGTACTAAAACTAGTAGCATAAAAAAAGTGTGTGATCGCCACCTAGATAAGTTGCCTAATGATATGGAAAGACAATGGCTAACTTAAACTAGGAAAAGGAAGAGAATAGGAAACTGACCTGGTGTTGCGCTCGCCATGGCCGCCGCGTTTCTAGTATCGCGTCAGTGAAAGTCGACGCGTCTATTGTCGCGTCACCCTAGGCCGTCGCATTCTCTAAATGCGGGAGATTTGTTGTTGTGACCTTCTTCTAGTCCTCTAGCCGACCAGAGCACCAGAGCTTCTCGTAGACTTCGCTTGCTTGCCTGCCAATCAAAAGAAAATAGAAGGAGAAGACCCCATTAGAACATATAAAGTGTAGTATCTATTCTAAAAGACGAAGTAAGATGGGACACCATGGTAGGAATGCACCTGGGGTGGTTTTAAACCCCTGTGAGTGTGGGAAAACGTGGGTGGATGGTGGACGTGCCCTACTTAAAAAGGACAAAAAAATGCATGTAGAAATAGAAAAGAGGAAGAGGAAAGAGAATGAGCCCCATTAGGGCAACTTCCTGGCGTGGATGCAGCTCCGATGATGTGCAAAGGGGTCCAGGAGATTGCTAGAGTCGCCCTCTTCACGTTCCTTGCTCCATTGATGATGAAGTGAGTGAGTTGTGGGGAGTGGAATGTGAAGGGAATGAAGGGAATGAGACTAAGTCTAGTTCAGAGGAAATTTTGGCAGCCCTTCGAGGTAATCATGAGGCTCCCCCGTCCATGAGGAGGGGCCTTCCTTATATAGAGCTTGGAGTGGGAATATTAGGCATTATCTCCTCAAAAGGTTTAGAAATTAAAAGTGGGGGATAAAGCTCTATTAAATATCAGGTGTAGAGTCCTTAGGGGAGCTTAGGAGAGTCCTTAGGGCCAAAAATCCCCAAAGGGGTCGGATAACCCTCTTAGACCAAGTCAAAGTGCATGGGAGGATAAATATTGTGATTATGGAGGCCAGAGATCTCGAACATTGTCGCGTCAGATCGTAGGGTCGCGACTAGAAATGCGACGGTGCGGGGGGACGCGACAGAATTACCCACATGCAGGTATAATGCATGGACTGTCGCGGCGGTCCAACCCGTCGCGATTATAGTCGCGGCGCCACGATGCGTCGCGACAAGGAACCCAAATTATCTTGCATTATCCTCCTAACCACATGATAAAATAGGAGTCATATCCTCTAAGGACTCTTTCAAATGATAGATTTCGGGATTTCAAGGCATTTTAATGGATTAATGGGCTCAAATCAAGGCAAATGATGGGCTCAAGGTGAGTGACCAATTAGGGGCCCACTAAGGTAGCAAGAAATGTGGTTCAACCCATTAGTCATAATCGGGTGTCTACAGATTGCCCCTCCTTGGCTTCTACTTTGCAGGGGAGCGAAGCGGAACTGGCGTGGAGATGTCATGAAGTGACGGTGGAACGGAGATGACGCGGAGTGGACTGAAAAGTGGAGGCCAAGGTAAAGAGACACCCGATTTTAACTAACAGACAATTGGAATCCTTGTGAAAGCCCCGAGTCGGTTGTTCGAGTAGAATGCAAAGAAGAGCACAAGTCTGGACGAGAGAAAAAAAAGAAGAGGATGATCAACCCCTCGATTGAGAGGTACCCTAGCCGATTGGCCTACAGGTTTCGTTTTGGAAGGACATGTGCGTGCCAGGCAGGTAACTCATGACTCTGTCCTGGGAGCGGTTCGCAACCAAAACGGATCAAAGGAAAAGGATGAATATTTGGATGGAGAATCCAGACAGAGAAATTCTTGTCAATCTGACGGGAACAACTTGCTCGGAGGCAAACCTTCCGATTCGGAGTGGAATTGGATTTCTTGCTTGGAACATGAAGGATGATTGGACACTCAACACGAGCTCATCAATGGTCAAGAATGAGTCAGGAAAGCTCAAATTCTATATGATGCATGTGGGCCAAAATAAAAGAAATTATTAAAACAAATGCAAAGGAAATGAGAAAATATAAGATATATCAAGGATAATATTGTTAAGCTAGATAAGAAAGGGTCAAGAGACTACCCGCAACCGTAGTGCAGGCCTGAACCCATCGTCCCCGATCTTAACTAGCTCAACGGCCTATCCAATGGTTAACAATGTGCACCTAGATTATCATAGTTTTTGGTAAAGGGGAACTCAAATCCCAGAGCACATTGAGAACCAGCTGGTCCTTGAAAAGATATAATAAGTAGAATATCATATAGCAATGTAGGAGTAGGGATAGAGATACAATACCTGACTTACCTGGGACGACATTTCCTCATTTTTGGATTTTTTTTTTTGAATCATTTATCAGAAAATAAGCATAATAATCACACGATGATAAATGAATTTAATGAACATAGTCAAAGAAACACATATACAAAGCACAGGTAAGGGAAATAAACATTTGGGTATAAACGCGACACACCCATCGACCGCGACCTTGTCGCGTTGCATCAGCCTGTCGCGACATAGTCGCGTCGGATCGCGGCGTCGCGACTCGGACAGAGTCCTGAAAACGCAGAAAAATGGGACTTAGACTTATCCTAAGACATCTAGACTAACACTAGGACTCCTAAACCTTTCCTAGACTTATCCTAACTCCTAGTTGCGGGATTAGAGTGGGTTTCTAACTCCCTAAAGCTTATAAATAAAGGGTTTGGGCTGTTTATCCCACAACTAAACTCCTATGCTACAAAATCTTCAAGTTCTTCATCTTTCTTCATCTTTGCAGTCATGAAGAGGAAGCTTTCGGCATTTGCAGAGGTCATCCCTCCTTACTCCGGCCCAAAGGCTGCTAGGGAGTCTCACGCCGATCTTCAGCACCTCTCAGACATCCCGAAGCACATCTACTCTCACCCGGATCTTCAAGTAAGTGGCTCTATTTCTGCACTTTTGCTCTGTTTTGCTCTATTTTTCTTCTCCTCCTCTTCCCCTTCTCATCTTAGATCTCCTCCTTCTTCTTTCTTTAGATCCTCCCTGGTCATAGGCGGTTCTCTAGATTACCATGGCTGCTTCCAATGGTCGACGTGCTGCCGCCTGCCTCAATCTCCCTCCTAAAAGAGTGGGGATTGTCTACAGTGCTTGTACTCGCCAAGAAGCACGACAAGATCGTCCATGTATGGGATAGCATCACCGCACTTACTGAGCTGTGGCACACTCAGACACACTCGTTTGTCTTCCCCGGTTTTGAAGCCACCATACTTTTGGAAGAATTAGAGATCATGCTCGGTCTCCCACGTTACCATCGGGGTGAAGAGATAGCAATATCATATACTGTGGAGTAGATCAACTCCTGGAGTATTCTGGCCAAGTTTGCCTCCACGAAGAACGACCTATGCTCCATGACCAGTGGCATGCACGTCCACCTACTCCCCATCGCACAGTGGGTCGTCTCACAATGCAAGCGGAAAACCGGGAGATACGGCGCCATTGCCAAGGCGGCTGCCATCTGCATCTGCGGGATCATACTTTTCCCAGCTGAAGACGGGACCATCTCCTTCGCCAATTTGAGCATCATCGATTCTATCTCAGAAGGTTTGACTATTGGCCAAGCAGTTTTGAGCTATCTATATGCCGGTCTGTCCTCTGCAACACTTGGAGGACCCTTCTACGGATCGGTGATTGCCCTCGAGCTATGGATGGGGATGCACATCCAATTTCGGGCGGTGGAGGACTTGACCGTGGGGTGTAAGACGATGCTGAACCACCCGCTGGTGCACGTGGGCGGGCCACTCCACATGAGCACCCGAGCTTGGTGCAAGACGGCCCAAGTGAAGGGCATTCAAGCATGGCGCAGGTACCTCCGAGGTATGACAGTGGCGGACTTCGACACACGCCCCCAGTTCATGCATGGCAAGATGATCCATCTCTCTCAACGTACCGGGCTTGCCCTGAGGCTGCTGGGCAATGAGGCACTCATTTCTTACAACCCGGACCGTTGCTACCTCCAGTGTGGTGCGGCCTGGACGGTGGTTCCACTCCTCTCACACTTCCCGCCTATCCAAGAGAGGAAGAGGGGTGACGCACAGGACGAGCGTGACATGCGTAGCGCCGTCGTCCATTGGGAGGGATGTGCCATGAGCGTAATCCAAGTGGAGGTGGAGGAGGACGATGAAGTGGTTAAAGAGTACATTGAAGCTTTGAAGAAGCTCCAGCCAGCGGGAGGAAATATTTGATCTGTTTGATTTGACTTGTAGCCAGATGGTAATTAGGAAAGGATTTAAAAGCATTGCTTGGTTTTTTTTTTTTTAGAATGAATTAGGGAGTGTAAATACTTTGCATATGAATGAACAAGAATGAATTTTCTGTGCAACCAAGTGCTCTGTTGATGACGCGACGGTCAGGGGTGTCGCCTTCATGTCGCGGCCAGGCGGTGCGTCGCGACTAAGTCGCGACGACCCTTCTCGACGTGACATGAATGCGACCGCGCGCTGCGTCGCGTCACGAACCGGCTCATTCAAAAATAGAATGGCTCCTTCTTTCCCTCTTTCCATTTTTTCAAAAACCAAAAGCATCCAAAGCTCCTGAATCTCCGAACTTCCTGCAACCCGTGCGAACCTTTGCCCCAAGATCTTCCTTCAACCTCAACCAAGCCTGAAATGGAAGGAAAGGGGACCGAGGGTGAGGGCTCTTCCCGGAGGAAGTGCCAAGCAGAACGCCGGAGCTCCCGGCGCCGAGTCGAGGATCCTCCCATCGAGGAGGAGGTGCCCGAGGTAGAGATGGAGGAGGAGGAGACGGCCCCGGCGGTGGATGTGAAGGAGGAACGGAGGAAAAGGGCCAAGGCCATGAAGTCGGTAAGTAACTCGACCCTAATCCTTGTATGAACGTGTGGATGTAGTAAACGGAGCCCCTAGAGGGCCGAATGTAGGGTGAAAAGCCCAGAGAAAAGGGGTCAAACAAAGAAGGCTCAGGCCGGGTTTGATCCTGATAACACGTCAGCACGTCCTGCCGCGACATGCTATCGCGGCGGGGCGGGGCGTCGCGACATTGTCGCGGCGTTCAGGGCTGACGCGACTTTATCGCGGCCTAGAAAGGTGACGCGATAGAGTCGCAGAGCCCCGCTCCGTCGTGACAAGGTCACGACGGCTAGCGCTGCCGCGACATAAACTGAAACACAGGGACAAAGGAATTTAAATCTGACTTGAATGGGTCTTGCAGGGTGAGATGAGAGCTCGAGTGTCGTGGACACTAGTGTTGGCTGCCTTCCTGGCCCTTCCCCCTTTCTAGAGAAATCGGGTAGAGGAGATGGGATTCGGGGAGATCTTTAGGACAGAGAGGATGAGGGTGGATCCGGCCCTCACTCAGGCCCTGCGAAGCAGATGGGATATAGAGGCGAATGCCTTCGTATTCCCTTGGGGGCATATGATCCCCAGCCTAGAGGATGTGAGCCGGATCACAGGGCTCAGTGTGTATGGGAAAGCGGTGAGTGGCTATACCTACCCCTGCTACCACGACATAGCTGAGCGACTCTTAGACCTCCCCGTGGAGCGTAGGTCTTCCCTAGTGCCCAGAATAGCCTTGCAGGAGAGCCTAGGTCTGTTTGAGGTGGGAAGAACGCAGGGGAGAGTGAGGATGAGTACTTGGAGAGGCTGGCTAGAGTTAGTAGGAGGGAGCTAGCGAGTGAGCCTGGGCCGCAGGCGGACTTGGACTTGCGCCGCTTCCTCATCCTCTTTCTTAGTAGACTTTTGTTTGCTACGAGGGGCGACGCAGTCCACTGCCGCTTCCTGCCCTTGCTGGCGGATTTAGGTGAGGTAGGGGGGTATGCTTGGGGGGCAGCCTTCCTAGCGCACCAGTTCGACTGTCTGAGCGCCTCAGACCGGAAGACATCCACGAGCGGTTTCTACCCCTTTCTCCAGGTACACCCTCTCCTCTACCCCTTCTAAAATTACACTGCACTTTTCTTAAATTGCTCTTTGACTTGTCTTCTATCTTGCAGGTTTGGGCCTATCTACACCTTCCTGCCCTGGGGAGAGGGGAGCTCACACGGCCGTGATCGCCAAAAGGTGTAATCACAGGGATTGTACCCCCCCTCAACACAGACATGAATATCAAATATGATAGCTTGGAAAATAGGATGTGATCGCCACCTAGAGCATTGCCAAATAAAGAGAATAATGAGGTCTAACTACTCTAGGAAAGGGAGAGAGAGAACGAAGGAATACCTGATGTCGCGGTCGTTATGACAGACGCGGGCAGCCTGAGGACGTGTCAGTCTTAGCGGACGCGTTTCTTGTCGCGTCGCCTTCCTCCGTCGCTTTCTCTTCTAGTGCGGGAGATGATGAGTGGGACCTCCTTCCCGTCCTCTAGCCGGCCGGAGGATGAGAGCCGCTCGTGGATCTTCGCTTGGGTGCCTGCCAAAACAACGAAAACAAGAAATAAAACCCTGTCAGGCTATGTTAAGTGTAGTAGCTATTCTTAAATGAAAGAAAGACGTGGAGCATGGAGGGAACGGACCTGGGGGGTGGTTTTTTAAACCCCTTGGGTAGTAGGAAAACGTGGGGAGGAATATGCATGAGGAGAAATCATGGAAGAGGAGAAGGAGGAATCCTAACTCATGTATACATGTGCAAAACATAGAAAAGAAAGTAAAAATCAAAACTAAACAGATACTGTCCCGTTTGATGTGATTCCAGTTGGAGGTCGTAGAGGAGGACGTCTTGAACAACTTTCATGAAGACATCTTGAAGAGATCTGACCTGGTTTGGGCTGTGGAAGAGACGATAATCCCGCATGTGCAGATCTCGATATGAGAGAGAAAGTGAAGATCAATCTGCTGTAACTTTTTGCACAAGCCACCAATCGACGTGATTCCCTTCGAGGTTGAAGAGCTCTCTGTGGGGAGAAACTTTGATGAAGAATCCTCGAAGAGATCTATCCTGGTTCGATCTCCACAAGCCTTGCAAGCACTGCTGGTCCTGGAGGCGATATGAGAGAGAAATAGGAGAGAGAAAGGAGGAAAACAGGAAGAACAACTTCTCCTCTGCCTTGGGGACGATGGGACCTCGTGAGCAGAGCCTCCAGGGACCTCTCCTCTAGTGGTAGCCTTCCTCTATCCCCTAGAGAGTCCTAGGATCTGTTGAAGAGAGAGATAGAGTCCCATCCCGAGTTAGATAGAGAGTCCAAGTTGTGGGGGTGTTCTAGAGTCTACCTAGAGTTTGGATGGACTTGGGGGCTCCCTAGGGATGAGGATAGGAGGTTTGGGTCGTAATCCAATTCATAGGGACTTTAGATAGGCTCTAGGATGGAAGGATAAGTCAAAAATCACGTAAAAACGTGTTTACGTGCATGGTGCTGTCGCGTCGGATCATGGGGCCGCGTTCTTGTCGCGTCCATGCAGTAGGTCGCGTCACTAGGGCAGTGCGCGCAGGTCCTACAAAAAGGGCCATAACTCTCTTCACAGATATCGGAATGATACACTGTTTGTTGCGTTGGATTCTAGACTCAAAGGGCTACAAAATGATAGTATGATATGCCAAATTTGGATTAGAAATGAGGAAGTTATGAGCTTTCAAAGTGAAGGCATGTTCACAGGATTGGGCAGATTGCACAGTTTTGATGTTTCAAGTGGTGTTTGGCCATGGGCTTGAGAATGGGCTTGACATTGAGGGTGAATGGGCTCGTGATGGGCCAGATAAGGACTCCAAGGTGATGACCAATTTGGGACATCAATGATATGGACAAGAAATGTGCTCAACTTATAGGCCGAAAACGGGTGTCTACAGATATATCAAGGATAATATTATTAAGCTGGATAAGAAAGGGTCAAGAGACTACCCGCAACCGCAGTGCAGGCCTGAACCCATCGTCCCCGATCTTAACTAGCTCAACGGCCTATCCAATGGTTAACAACGTGCACCTAGACTATCATAGTTTTTGGTAAAGGGGAACTCAAATCCCAGAGCACATTGAGAACCAGCTGGTCCTTGAAAAGATATAATAAGTAGAATATCATATAGTAATGTAGGAGTAGGGATAGAGATACAATACCTGACTTACCTGGGACGACATTTCCTCATTTTTGGATTTTTTTTTGAATCATTTATCAGAAAATAAGCATAATAATCACACAATGATAAATGAATTTAATGAACATAGTCAAAGAAACACATATACAAAGCACAGGTAAGGGAAATAAATATTTGGGTATAAACGCGACACACCCATCGACCGCGATCTTATCGCGTCGCATCAGCCTGTCGCGACATAGTCGTGTCGGATCGCGGTGTCGCGACTCGGACAGAGTCCTGAAAACGCAGAAAAACGGGACTTAGACTTATCCTAAGACATCTAGACTAACACTAGGACTCCTAAACCTTTCCTAGACTTATCATAACTCCTAGTTGCGGGATTAGAGTGGGTTTCTAACTCCCTAAAGCTTATAAATAAAGGGTTTGGGCTGTTAATCCCGCAGCTAAACTCCTATGCTACAAAATCTTCAAGTTCTTCATCTTTCTTCATCTTTGGAGTCATGAAGAGGAAGCTTTCGGCGTTTGCAGAGGTCATCCCTCCTTACTCCGGCCCAAAGGCTGCCAGGGAGTCTCACGTCAATCTTCAGCACCTCTCAGACATCCCGAAGCACATCTACTCTCGCCCGGATCTTCAAGTAAGTGGCTCTATTTCTGCACTTTTGCTCTGTTTTGCTATGTTTTTCTTCTCCTCCTCTTCCCCTTCTCATCTTAGATCTCCTCCTTCTTCTTTCTTTCAGATCCTCCCTGGTCATAGGCGGTTCTCTAGATTACCATGGCTGCTTCCAATGCTCGACGTGCTGCCTCCTGCCTCAATCTCCCTCCTAAAAGAGTGGGGATTGTCTACAGTGCTTGTACTCGCCAAGAAGCACGACAAGATCGTCCATGTATAGGATAGCATCACCGCACTTACTGAGCTGTGGCACACTCAGACACACTCCTTTGTCATCCCCGGTTTTGAAGCCACCATACTTTTGGAAGAATTGGAGATCATGCTCGGTCTCCCACGTTACCATCGGGGTGAAGAGATTGCAATATCATATACTGTGGAGCAGATCAACTCCTGGAGTATTCTGGCCAAGTTTGCCTCCACGAAGAACGACCTACGCTCCATGACCAGTGTCACAGGGATTGTACCCCCCCTCAACACAGACATGAATATCAAATATGATAGCTTGGAAAATAGGATGTGATCGCCACCTAGAGCATTGCCAAATAAAGATAATAATGAGGGCTAACTACTCTAGGAAAGGGAGAGAGAGAACGAAGGAATACCTGATGTCGCGGTCGTTATGACAGACGCGGGCAGCCTGAGGACGCGTCAGTCTTAGCGGACGCGTTTCTTGTCGCGTCGCCTTCCTCCGTCGCGTTCTCTTCTAGTGCGGAAGATGATGAGTGGGACCTCCTTCCCGTCCTCCAGCCAGCGGGAGGATGAGAGCCGCTCGTGGATCTTCGCTTGGGTGCCTGCCAAAACAACAAAAATAAGAAATAAAACCCTGTCAGACTATGTTAAGTGTAGTAGCTATTCTTAAATGAAAGAAAGACGTGGAGCATGGAGGGAACGGACCTGGGGGGTGGTTTTTTAAACCCCTTGGGTAGTAGGAAAACGTGGGGAGGAATATGCATGGGGAGAAATCATGGAAGAGGAGAAGGAGGAATCCTAACTCATGTATACATGTGCAAAACATAGAAAAGAAAGTAAAAATCAAAACTAAACAGATACTGTCCCGTTTGATGTGATTCTAGTTTGAGGTCGTAGAGGAGGACGTCTTGAACAACTTTCATGAAGACATCTTGAAGAGATCTGGTCTGGTTTGGGCTGTGGAAGAGACGATAATCACGCATGTGCAGATCTCGATATGAGAGAGAAAGTGAAGATCAACCTGCTGTAACTTTTTGCACAAGCCACCAATCGATGTGATTCCACTTCGAGGTTGAAGAGGGCTCTGTGGGGAGAAACTTTGATGAAGAATCCTCGAAGAGATCTGGCCTGGTTCGATCTCCACAAGCCTTACAAGCACTGCTGGTCCTGGAGGCGATATGAGAGAGAAAGAGGAGAGAGAAAGGAGGAAAACGGGAAGAACAACTTCTCCTCTGCCTTGGGGACGATGGGACCTCGTGAGCAGAGCCTCCAGAGATTTCTCCTCTAGTGGTAGCCTTCCTCTATCCCCTAGAGAGTCCTAGGATCTGTTGAAGAGAGAGATAGAGTCCCATCCCGAGTTAGAGAGAGAGTCCAAGTTGTGGGGGTGTTCTAGAGTCTATCTAGAGTTTGGATGGACTTGGGGGCTCCCTAGAGATGAGGATAGGAGGTTTGGGTCGTAATCTAACTCATAGGGACTTTAGATAGGCTCTAGGATGGAAGGAAAAGTCAAAAATTACGTAAAAATGTGTTTACGTGCATGGCGCTGTCGCGTCGGATCGTGCGGCCGTGTTCTTGTCGCGTCCATGCAGTAGGTCGCGTCACTAGGGGCAGTGCGCGCAGGTCCTACGAAAAGGGCCATAACTCTCTTCACAGATATCGGAATGATGCGCTATTTGTTGCGTTGGATTCTAGACTCAACGGGCTACAAAATGATAGTATGATATGCCAAATTTAGATTAGAAATGAGGAAGTTATGAGCTTTCAAAGTGAAGGTATGGTCACAGGATTGGGCAGATTGCACAGTTTTGATGTTTCAAGTGGTGTTTGGCCATGGGCTTGAGAATGGGCTTGACATTGAGGGTGAATGGGCTCGTGATGGGCCAGAGAAGGACTCCAAGGTGATGACCAATTTGGGACATCAATGATATGGACAAGAAATGTGCTCAACTTATAGGCCGAAAACGGGTGTCTACAGATTGCCCCTCCTTGATGCCCGCTTTGCAAGGGAGCGTAGCGGAAGGAGAGCGAAGTGCAATGAAATGGAATGGAGCGAGGATGAAGCGGAGTGGACTGAAAAGTAGGCATCAAGGTAAAGAGACACCCGTTACAACCAATAAGCGATTGAAATTCTTTGGAAGACTCTAAACTAACCTCAAGGAAGAGCGAGCATGGACGGCTCCTGTCTGGAACGACAAAAAGGAAAGCAAAAAAAGGATGATCAACCTCTTGATTAAGAGGTACCCTAGCCGATTGGCCTGCAGGTTTCATCTTGGGAGGACATATGCGTGCCAGGCGGGTCATGATGACTCAAGGCCTGGGAGCGGTTCGCAACCAAGACGGATCATAGAGATATTTAAGTTGATTTGGATGAATGGAGGGAGTAAATTCCAGACAGAAGTCATACTGGCCAACTGGACCAAGTGACTAGTTCAAAGAAGACCTTCAAATTGTGAGTGGAATATAATTTCTTGTTCAAGAAACTTAAGCATGATTGATCACCACCAAGGAAAACAACCTTTAACAAATCATGAGGCATGAAGCTCAAAGTCCTACATGATGCATGCTGGGCTAAAATAAAAAAAAAATATCAAATCAATATGCAAAGAAAAGAGAAAATAGAAAATACTCAAGGATAATATTGTTAAGCCAAATAAGAACGGGTCAAGAGACTACCTGCAACCGCAGTGTAGGCCTGAATCTATCGTCCCCGTACTTACTTAACTCAACGGCCTATCCAGCGATTAGCAATGTGCATCTAGATCATCACTGTTTTTGTTGAAGGGGAACTCAAATCCCAGAACACATTGAGAACTAGCCGGTCCTTGAGATAATATAGTAGCATAAGTACCATATAGTAATGCAAGGGAGAAGGGATAGGGATACTTACCTGACTTACCTGTGGAGCGCAGAACTCACCATTTTTTTTTGGGTTTTGCTTTTTCTAATTTTTTTTGTTTTTTTGTGTGTGTGTAAATGAAGCAATAAACAAAGCACTAAACAAGCTAACAACAATAAGCATAAACAACTCAGTCATCCACATGATTGAAACAAAGCACTGAAGAACAGCCAGGTTCACACATAGAGAGTCCTCTCATGGAGCCATTCAGATGAAGGAGAATATGTATGGGACTTGGGAAGGACTTGGTGGGATAATGAGCTTGAAATTCAAATCATGGGTGGGACTGAGGAGGAGAGACAGATCGTAAAGATGATGTGAGCAAGACTCAGACAAAAGCAATGAAGAAATATGGAGATCCGAGCGACCAATGCTTGGGAGCCAATGTACCTGCACACTTAGCATGTATGATTAGATCTGCTCATTTTTGTTATTTTTAGTTTGAAAATATTTGATTTTTTTTTTAGTTTTGAAATTATTTGTTTTTTTGGATTTTTGCAATGTTTGATTTTTTTAGATTTTTGAAAATATTTGTTTTTTTTATAGATTTTTGGCAATATTTGATTTTTTTTGAATTTTTTTTTTGAATAACGCCAAAAGCCGACGTTAGCCCTTCCTAAAAAGACACGTGAGACGGAAGATACTCACCCTTGCTACTACAGCACTAAAGCAAGATCAAACTACTAGCAAGGGGTCCCCATTCATTCCCCTTTCATTAAAGACCACCAAAATGGTCGGATGTGCATTAAGATGGTGGCGTCCTGTAGATGGTTGCCCCTAGCTTACGGTGCCACTACAAAGGCCATACCCGGGAGACAACCCGGCCTTATAGAGAGAAAGCGAAGAAAGTTTGGGGATAAGTCTAGTGCAAGCTTTAAAGGACAAGTTAGGCTTAGCTTCCTTCCATGGCATACCTCTTAGAGGTTCAATCTGTTGAGGAGGGACTTTTGGTCATTTCATTTTTTTTCTTGCCTATTTTTTGTTTGGGGCATGCGTACGACCGGGCTCAAGGGCATCCTGCGGGGAAATGTACTGCCACTCTTTGCCATAGCCCTATTCCTCAATTTCCCTTCATTTGTCCTTCTTTTCTTTTTTATTTTGATTTTCTTTTCTTTTGCAAGCTTGATTGACCGTCCCTATTTGAGATTTTATCTCATCAAGATGTGCTTAGGTTGGTCGCCTTGCCCAAATAGTCTTTTTGCCTTTACACTTCGACCGAGTAAAGAAGAGAATAACTTTTGCACCTCCTAGGTATGGCCTGAGTAGCAGCGATGTTTGCTAGAGGAGCCGACTAAGGTTGCCATGTGAGTGTGTGATGATCATTGCTTAAGGTGACCTTTAATAACAGGGGAAAGGATGTCAGACTCTTAGCGCAGAGCAATCTCTAGCCTGAGTGCTGCAAAAGCAAAACAAACCTAAGACTGACTCGACCACTCTTGTTGTGAACTGAGACAACTCTCTTTGATGTTTGGTGTTTAAAGAATATTTGCATGGTTATTTGGTGTGCAATGCGACCCCTCTATTGAAAGAACGACCTGTATTAGTCTTTGAACTTTGATTTTGGTTGCTTTTAATTAGCTCATTTGCAGGAAATCGTGAAAAGTAGGGGTCAACAAGAATTGGAGCCAACTCAACACAAACAAGAGGGAGACATGACACTACATGAAGATGAGGGATAAGAACCCTTAAACAAGAAGAATTTACAAAGGAGGGAAAAAATGTTAGTGAGGACTGAAACCTCTGGAATAGTGAGAGAAAGGGTCGGGACCCGGAATAGGTAGTGAGGGAGGAATCGGGTCGGACACAAGATCAGGAGGGGTTAGAGGAAGGAACTGTAGAATGGAGGGTGGAGGATATGGAGGATCAGAAGGGGAAGTGGAAGGAGGGGAATCAGATGCTCCTGGAGAGTCTGGACCTGACCTATAATTAGGAGGCTCTGGTGGAAGAGGAAAAGGGGAACCCTGAGAACTAGGAAGGAAGTTAGGTGACCCAGGTGGATATGGAGAGAGAAACTGGGTACCCCGAGGGTGATCGGGTGGCTCAGGAGGAAGAGATAAGTGAGGGTCCAAAGACCCTAGAGGAGTAGGAGGGGAATAATGCGGCACCAGTCTAGAATTGAGAGATCGGGCGCCTCCTCTGGGAACTAGATTGATCAGGATGATTAGCATTGAAAGATCAAGGTCAGAGGATGACAGGATAGGGAGATCGACAATTTTCTTGAAGAATTTCAATCTTGATCTCAGCCTCCTTTGCTTCTTGGCAGATTTCTTCTTGTGACGCCACAGCTTCTTTGCTCTCATAGCCAGATACGACGGTTTCTTCTTGACATGTCTTCTTAAATAGCGGGACCAGGCAGCAGATGGCCTCGCTCTTCTCCGCAGCCACACGGCTCTCTCATCAATTATAGTCGTCATGACTGCCATGTGCGCACTTTCCCCTTGGCTATCATTTGCATATCCAACCTTTATAGACACCCATGGGGGAATGCCATAAATTGGCATCTTCATTAAGAAGGATTCCTTTGACAAGTGGATAGCGCAAATCCATGGGAATTTGATGCGTGGTACTAGCAACTTGAGGCTTGGCATCTTGGCCTGACAATCTGGCATGAAGACCAACTCCCTTGACAGTTGAAGAGGGGATGCTTCTGGGAGTGTGATGGGTGGCACTAGCACGACCAACTGATTGACAGGCTGAGGCAAATTGCAAAGGACTCTTGGCAAAACCTTGAGTGTTCTTGGTGACATAGCAATGTGCCCCTGGTCAGGTTGAAACATGGAAAGGAGGGCTTTGGACGTTTCAAGCAGCGTGACTTCTTGCCCCTTGAGTGACAGCTGATTCATGATGGCCTTAGCAGCTGCGTGAGATAGCACAGTGTTTGTAGAGACCCCTTCTCTTGGCCAGCCATATTCAAATAACTGAGCGAGGAGTGATGATGGCATTAATGGTAGCATCTCCAATAAGCAACGTAATGGCTACCGTCCCTGCTTTGGATCTGGTTGGCACTAGGGCCTGGGAACTCTTTTTGACAGTGCTCTTCTGGGGAGATGAAGGCTCATCCTTCCCGAATGTACCTGAGATAAGGACACAGACCGGCATGCGACTGATGTAGTTGTAAGGGTCGAAAGACATGACCGGAGTTGGGCTACCTTCACTCGGTCCATCTTGCATAGGGGAAGTAATTTCAAGGCATGCTGCTGGTGATGCACACCTGCTCCATTGGGATGTGATAATGGGATGTATGGTGGCTATGGTGGGTTTATCGGATGCGGAGGGCTTGATGTGAACTGACTGGGTGGTGGCAAGGATAGGCTCGTGTGGAGAGAGCTCTTCCTCCAACTCAAAGGCTGAAGCAGCCTTACTCTTTGGAGTAGGAAACTCTTGCTCAGGCTCAGAGGTGAGCGGAGCTTGCTCGAGCCTTGGTGTAGCGGTAATGGCTTGCTCAGGTGCAAGTGGTAGTGGGGTGGAGATGATGGCGAGGGGTAAAGATGGAGGGTTGGCAGGAGTGGAGGGATTAGTGGTTTGCGGAGTTGGTGGAGATGACTGATAGTGCACCGACACAATGGGTCGAGCTAACAGCTTGTCATCAGGGTGCGATGCTGTAGGTGTGGTGGTGATAGCCTGAGCAAGGGTTGGTGGAGGGGGTTGTTGAGGTTGTGACGGAGCGGGTGGTGCACTTGGAGGGTATGTAAAGAAGTGCCGTCGGCCTTGAACTGGTGGAGATGACGACTGCCCTGATGCTTGTGCTGGCTGTCTTTGTTGCGCTGCTGGCTGCTCGGGCTGCTGTTCTGCTGCTTGTGGTGGAGAGGACTGTTGCCCCTGGCCTTGTGCTTTTCTCTTTTCTTGACAATGTAGGATGAGCCTGTGCATTTCAGACCAATTTATCTTCCGCTCTAGATCCAGATTACATATTACATCCCGGAATTCACAATAGTTTGTGACTGTATGCCCCAGATGGCGATGATATAAGCAATATTCTGATCGGTCCACTGTCATGTCCCAGCTTGGCTTTTCTGGAGGGAGTTGCAATACATTAATGGACATCATTAATGGACATCAGGGCCATGAAGACATCAGAAAGGGACTCAGGCAACGGTCGATAATAGGCTCACGAGGTGGTTGTTCTTGTGGAAGCGGGGCGAGTTGGTTATATGAAGGTGGAGGTGCATGGTGGTTAGTGGAGTGGGTAGGCGTGGGGTGGTGGATGGTATCAACTTGGGCATGGGTTTGGACTCCCTCATAAGTGGGCCCTTGAAATGAAGAATTCGGTTGTTGGGCCTCAAACATGGATGGCATGGGGGAGTCAAAGAGTTGGGTTTTAACAAAGCGAGCACGACTGTATAATTGTTGCATGGATGTGATATTGTTCATAGCCAAGATGTGGCGGTACATGGGCGTTGCATTAGCAATGATAAGCTTGATTTTCTCCTCTTCTGGGATGTGCATCTGGACATGCGCGGACATTTGACGCCACCGGTCGGCATAGCTTGCAAAATCTTCATCAGGCTTCATCTGCTCAGTCACCAGATCGGCCATTGAATACGTGGGCCCGGCCCGGTCTTGATATTGTTGCACGAATCTGGCCTTGACAATTTCAAAATCCTCGGCTTCATTGAGAGGCAGGGAATAAAACCACTCCAGAGCGGACCCGTCTAATGACCGCCTAAAAAGATAAGCCAGTAAGCGGCGATCATGTTGATAGGACACCGACTCATAGAGAAAATCCTTCAGATGGATGTAAGGGTCTCCAGCCCCATTGAATTTGCGATAAACAGGGAGCTGAGAAGGTGGAGGGATCCAGAGACCACAAAAATCAAGAAGAGTATCATTGAAGGAAGGTTTTGGCTTTAACTGCCTCTGCAGGTCACTGAGATCTCGCGTCATGGATTCGAACTCGGATTGGAAGTCCTGAGCCGAAGTGGATAGTGGATAGCGAGGGCCAGCTTGGGAAAGAGAGCGAAGTCGAGAGTCAAGGTCCGAGCCAGATTGAGCATGTGACAGCCCTCATTATACTGGTACGGTTATACCAACCCACGTCGGTATAGCGAGTGCTGCCAGCCACAGTGGGACATTTACCCAACGATACAAACAACTGAGATACACGCGAATATAAACAACAGAGTAGCGGAAGTAAAAGAGAACTATCTCCATTCATTCATCATCCACATTAAACATACATGCAGTTTACAATTGCAAAAAGGAACTAAAATTCACATGATTTAATTTTCTGAAATAGAATACAAATGTCCACATATTACATTCTTTTAATGATAGTTCTAATACAATGTCCAAGTACATACTAAGAAGTACACAATCACAAGATCTCAAAAACTGGCTAGTCTCCACGCTCGGAGTCCGTCTCCGCTACCTCCTCCGAGGGTACTGTGTCACCAACTATACCTGTACGCCGAAGCAAGGAGTGAGTCCAGGGACTCAGCAAGTAACACTATGCATGATATACACGTACAAGTCCTAGTGGTTTCTACACGCACATTACACTTTACAACACATAGCATGCTAATCCATTTAAGTTTCCAACCTATCATGAAGGTTCTACAATTTTATACATAATGCATGCTTTCAGATTTCAAAAATAACATTCACCTATCGCATGGTCTCTATTCAATTCACTCATGGGACTTTAACCAAAACGTGAGAGCTATTGACATGAACAATTTACATACATGAACGGGAACATAATTAGCATGGATTCCACATGTTCTTAAGTACATACATAACTTTCATCATACTTTAGGTTGCTGGTTTCACATGGTTCAATGACTATAACCTACACATGAAAGCTACAACATTGCTTAAACATAACACATGAACAATCCATCATGCCATTTTACTCACATATTCATTTGTTGTTCCTAACATGGATTTTAAACACTTTTGCATACACAAACATGAGAATAATAACATGCATTTCCTGAATTCACTTGGTTTCAGATTTTGTTTCACATGGTTTCTATAACACATCTACATATCTAAGATTTCACATTTTTCTTTACACTAGTTCCCTCTTTCACATGGTTCACTTTACACATACACATTCACGTATCACTTACACATTTACACATGGTCACATACATTTTACACATTACTCTTTACACATGTTTTAGTGCCGTGACACATAGTCCAAACCAGCAAAGAAGGACACATTCACATCACATAACACATAGACGCCATCTAGGCAATACAATGGCGACTCTTGGACTGCGCAGACCGGGAGAACAAGTCTCCACCCTAACCAGTGGTACTTGTCCACCTCCAGGATTTCCCCCTAATGCTCTTAGGGTCACTTAACACAATGAACTTTTTCAGGGGGACTTTTCCCTGATACGGCTCCACTGCCTTCTTGGAAGCAGTATCACATTGGCACAGCTTACACTTTTACACATTTATCGTTTTACACATGGTTTTACACTTGACACTCTTCATCTCGTTCACTTTCTTACTCACATGAACACCTCTGTTTTTCCTAACATGGTACTACAGAGTTTTCAAGATTCAACACCTAGTAAACACATCAATCATGCTGGTTTAAACAAAATAAAATCACATTACGATCATATGTACGAATTATTCACAATTCACATGAAAACACATAACTTTTTATTTATTGTTCCAATTAACCTGAAATTTTAACCACATGCTATTTTGGGTTCAAAATCATACCCTCAAGTTTTGAGATTTTTATGAGATAAATAGGATTTACAGAAAATCAAACACCTAATTAGCACATTATTCACAATTTACGTTAATCATGGAATTTACACATCATGCAATTTACCACTTGCTGTTTAGCCATAAGCTACCAACATATGCATGAAATTAGAGTACAACATTTCCCTAATTCATACATCTATGGATTTAACACTACGAATCATTTTTACATACTTCTATTCTATCGAACCGAAACTATTAACAAATTGCACAATCATGGATAAGTTTCCTAAATTTGCAAACACACATGCTGACCCACAATCTTCATGATTAGACCGAAATCAAGGCATTCAACTCACTGTAGTCATGGAACATGGGTTTGCAAAATTATCTACAAGTCATGCTCACAAGATTAAAGACACCAATTTTCCACATTCACCATCACACCACATTCATTCACAACCACAATGCACAATATACATAGCTTATAGGAATACCATATATCCTCATCACGGAAATCATAACGAAGTTAACGTATAAGAGGGACAGAACAGCTCACTGTTCTGTCCTGACGAACTAGACGGCGGTCTCTGGCCGCTGACTCAGAGTCAGCGGCATGGTCGATGGACGCCAAGGGTGAACTGGGCGTCCAGGGACCTTGCCGTCTACTCAGGTCTGTGCAGAAAACACAGACCCGAGCTCTGAAATTCGGGTGAAATGGAGGGTCTAGGACTCGAGGAAAATTTCACAAAAATCATAAAAACCTCTTAGACTCATACGGGGACACCATAGATAGGTCACTTGCCTCTCTAAAATCCTCCAAGAGTTTTATGGCTCGAAGAAGACCTCCTTGGGCAGTTCCAAGAAGTTGCATAAGCACCTCCAAGATCGCCTTCCTCCGAGCTCCTGGTTGATCTCCACGCCGAGGGGATGATGGGGAGGCCTTCCCCTATGCTTCAACTTCCTCCCTGATGCAGAAGATCTCCAAATCCAGCTTCAAGGGGTCGGATTTTTAGGGTTCTAAAAGGGGTTTTTCTCACAGAAAGCTCTAGGGTTTTTCTCTCCTCTTCTCTCCTCTTGCAAGGGTGAAAATGAGAAGTGGGGAGAGGCCATTTCGGGTTCAGCATGTAGGAGAGGCCCTCACCCACTCACCATGCCGATTAGACAGCCTTAGAGCCGTTGGGGGACATCCCCCCAATGGTTGCCATGCCTTGTTTCAGAAGATAGCAGCTCTGCTGCGCATGCAGGCCAGAGAAGTTGGCATCCAGATCGCTGGACGCCGGAATTAGGGTTGGCATCCAGGGCTGGACGCTAACACCACCTCAACGGCCTGGGGATTGACGCCAAAAGGGCCTTCGGCCAGAACCCTAATTTATGCAGAAACCATGCATACCAAGCTTCTATACATGCAATGTGTATGCGATATTATATTCACACTATCATCATGCAATACATACATTATTTACATTTAATATAAACACATGTACACGTATTTATACTATTTTAATATCCACGTAAATACGTACATACATACTCAACACAATATACACACATAAATACGAAAAAATATGACGGAAATTCGAGGGTCTTACAGAGCATAATGGGTCGGCTACAATGATGTGGGCTGAGCAAAGGGGTGGCCCGATCCAGGAGTGACAATGTGAGGTAATCTAGAATGAGCAGGATAATGTGGGCCTGTTGGGCCCATCCTGGAAGAAGACCGTAGAGCAAAGGTGGACAACAATTCCCGGGCCTGGTCAGGGCCCATTTCAATTAGGAGGCGCTCCAATTCAGCAGCCTCGATAGAAGACGATGGAGATGGAATAGATCGGGAATGGGCACCCTCATCGGCCCGATGGGCCTTGGACTGGGCCTAATTTGGAATACACTCATGAGACAAGGGGTCTACATGAGGAGGAGAGGTTGGGGGATAGGTGAAGTGGAAAGGAGCCATGAGAGGATGATAAAATGGGAGGAATTAAAAAGAATACACTAAAATACAAATAAGGATACAACAACAATTACAATCACACAAGAAGGGGACGAGAAAGGAGTTTTCAAGCAAACACCCAAGTTGATATGATAAGCGTTAGGATTTTAGGGGTGTCACTTAGCCTTTTAATGGATTGATTTAATTGAATTTCACTCGGCTAAAGAGGAACCCTAATGGGTGTGTACTCAAGTACTCCGGGGTGACTAAGGGGGAACACACAATTCACACGTGGGGGGATGGCTCAAACTAGGGGGAACAACAGGTACAACCGGCCCGGTGAACCGCAACGTGCGTACGGTCACGAGGACTTACGGAGGTCCTCGAAAGGTGGGCCCGAGACAGCCTACGAGTGTTCGTAGGTGAGAGGGCTCACTCAACCAAGGGGGAACCTGAATAACTGGGATGAATAGCGTATGCAAGGGGCTTAAGTGCCCAAGATGTATGCAAGGGTGAACAATGACCAGGCAGGGTGACCAACAGGGTCTCGGGTGGAGTCGCGGCGGCTGGATACACCGCGACCCTATCGCGACAGAGCGGTCTACCGCGATATGAACAGAGCCCCGAAACAACAGTCAGTCACAAATACAAAGCATGCAGACTAACCTAGCATATGATATGAGCATGAAATCACAAGATCAATCTAGCAGAGGTCATGAAGCACCCAGAAACTGACACATGGATCAAGACATTAACATACAAAGCATACCTGGTAACGCGACGCCTAGAGCTAATGCGACCCTGTAGCGTCCCCGCGCACTACCGCGACTAGAGCCGAAAACTTACAATGGAAAGAAAACGGAAAATCCGAACCCTAACAGGATTCTAAGAGACAGAAACACGGACAAGCATGTCAGAGAAACATGATACAGACATAAATGAACTCATAGGATCAGGAGATGTCAAATAAGCAAAGAGGAAACGCACACCTGTTATCGCGGTCGTTACAGGCGACGCGATACTATCGCGTCACCGCGATGCACCGTGACACAAACCGAGCGCCAAAAACGGATAAAATAGGAAATAGAAAACTAACAGGGCAACACAAGAGAAAGTAAAGGGGAAAACATGGCAAGCAAGCAAACTAGATCTACGAGGGTGGCACTGGACGTCCCACCGTGATCGCCAAAAGGTGTAATCACAGGGATTGGCTTCCCCTCGACACATGAAAGTGTACTAAAACTAGTAGCATAAAAAAAAGTGTGTGATCGCCACCTAGATAAGTTGCCTAATGATATGGAAAGACAATGGCTAACTTAAACTTGGAAAAGGAAGAGAACAGGAAACTGACCTGGTGTCGCGGTCGCCATGGCCGCCGCGTTTCTAGTATCGTGTCAGTGAAAGTCGACGCGTCTATTGTCGCGTCACCCTAGGCCGTCGCATTCTCTAAATGCGGGAGATTTGTTGTTGTGACCTTCTTCTAGTCCTCTAGCCGGCCAGAGCACCAGAGCTTCTCGTAGACTTCGCTTGCTTGCCTGCAAATCAAAAGAAAACGCAAGGAGAAGACCCCATTAGAACATATAAAGTGTAGTATCTATTCTAAAAGACGAAGTAAGATGGGACACCCTGGTAGGAACGCACCTGGGGTGGTTTTAAACCCCTGAGTGTGGGAAAACGTGGGTGGATGGTGGACGTGCTCTATTTAAAAAGGACAAAAAAATGCATGTAGAAATAGAAAAGAGGAAGAGGAAAGAGAATGAGCCCCATTAGGGAGACTTCCTGGCGTGGATGCAGCTCCGATGATGTGCAAAGGGGTCCAGGAGATTGCTAGAGTCGCCCTCTTCACGTTCCTTGCTCCATTGATGATGAAGTGAGTGAGTTGTGGGGAGTGGAATGTGAAGGGAATGAAGGGAATGAGACTAAGTCTAGTTCAGAGGAAATTTTGGGAGCCCTTCGGGGTAATCATGAGGCTCCCCCCATCCATGAGGAGGGGCCTTCCTTATATAGAGCTTGGAGTGGGAATATTAGGCATTATCTCCTCAAAAGGTTTTAGAAATTAAAAGTGGGGGATAAAGCTCTATTAAATATCAGGTGTAGAGTCCTTAGGGGAGCTTAGGAGAGTCCTTAGGGCCAAAAATCCGCCCAAGGGGTCAGGATAACCCTCTTAGACCAAGTCAAAGTGCATGGGAGGATAAATAGGGTGTGGTTATGGAGGCCAGAGATCTCGGACATTGTCGCGTCAGATCGTAGGGTCACGACTAGAAATGCGACGGTGCAGGGGGACACGACAGAATTACCCACGTGCATGTATAATGCATGGACTGTCGCGGCGGTCCAACCCGTCGCGATTATAGTCGCGGCGCCACGATGCGTCGCGACAAGGAACCCGAATTATCTTGCATTATCCTCCTAACCACATGATAAAATAGGAGTCATATCCCTCTAAGGACTCTTTCAAATGATAGATTTTGGGATTTCAAGGCATTTTAATGGATTAATGGGCTCAAATCAAGGCAATGATGGGCTCAAGGTGAGTGACCAATTAGGGGCCCACTAAGGTAGCAAGAAATGTGGTTCAACCCATTAGTCATAATCGGGTGTCTACAAGCCGATGTCACCATCCCGGAGTCTCAAGCCATCATCATGATTGTCAACAACACCACTTCCCAGCTCAAATCCATATTGATGCTTAGTGAGTTTCCCTCCTTTGCACATCTTTATAATCGAGCTAGGGTGGTCCAGAACCAGATTAAGGACTCCTCTCTCCCACCATTCTTTGAAGGGAAGCCCAAGGGACGTAAGGTTCCCGCGGCACCTACCACCGAGGGGGCCTCGGTGACCGTTAACAAGTCCGTAAGTGCTTGCAGTCAGCCGCTGAGGCCTCCTAACAAGTCCTTCAACTCTCCTTCCAATCCTCACCAATTCCCGTCACACCCCTCCAAGCCTTATTCCACTGTTCCTCCTCCTTCCGGCTATACCCGTCCGGGTCCCAAGAGGTCTCATTACCCTCCTCTCCCTGAGACCCTCGAGGACGTATTCTTTGCCCTCATGTCTTGTGACACTATCCGACTCCCCCCACAAAGGAAAAGCGTCAATCCGAGGGTGGATACCTCAAAATACTGTCCTTATCATAGGGCCCATGGTCACGAACTACACAATTGCTTCACCTTTCGTGACTGGGTGTATGACATGAATGATCAGGGAAGAATTAACTAGGAGGATGTCAAGGTAGCCATAGCCAAGTCTAGGTACACCAAAAGGGACCTTGGTATTGTCCAAAACCCTCTCCCCAACCACAACAACAGCAATCCCTCCTCCTCTAAGTCACAGGAAAATGTCAATACCGTGACACATTCAGAACCCCGGGTAGTGAGGAGAGAACAACGATGGGGGGTAGAAGGTTTTGAGGAATGGTACCCATGTCCCTCCGTAGAGTTCCCCTCCACCACCGTAGATGCCATTTTAGAGGAGCGGCCCTTAGTTCTCATACGACCTGAGCATCAGAAAGCCTACCCTTCCGTTCCCACTCCCCCTGCCTATGAGTCGTCTACCCATAGAACTAGACCTCTCCAACTCATCCTTCCTAGGTCCCAGGAAGACGTTCATGTCACACTCAGGAACCGGATTGTTCCTCCTCTCCCGCGGCCATCTCAAGATGAGGAGGATAATGGACCTCCACCACCTGCCGACACCAAATATGACATTCTGCAACACTTAGATAAGACTCCCGCGAGGGTGTCTATTTTGGAATTGATTCGGAGATCACCATCTCATCAGTCCACCCTCCTCCAATTCCTCCAGAAATCATGGTTATTGATGACCTTCCTCTCAGTGGAGTAACCAATGCCATCCTCTCCCTCACCCAAGGACCTTCAATCTCTTTCTCGGACAAGGACCTTGCTGCCCACGAGTGTCGTTCACTTCCTCTCTGTCTTACCGTTAACCTCAATGGGGTTTTAGTGGATTCCACCCTTATCGACACCGAGGCATCCATTAATGTATGTCCGATGAAGACCCTCAAGCAATTGGGTTTGGGGGAGGATAATCTGGAGAAAATCTGCTCCACCATTGCTGCCTATGACAACTCCAAGAGGGTTTCCAAGGGTAAGATTGCTCTTCAATTAGAGATAGGACCCATCACCATGTCTTCTGAATTCCTAGTCTTGGATGTTGATCCGGCCTACAAGGCCATCCTTGGTTGTCCCTAGCTAGAGCAAACTCTAGGGATCCCTTCTACTGCCCACCAATGTTTCAAATTCCCATTCAATGGGCGGGTTATCAAAATCAAGAGCATTCCTACCTTGGAAACTCTCAATTCTATCACTTCAGAGCAGATGCCACACTTGTTCATTCCGGACAAGGGGAAGAAGCCAGTCATGTCCATCTTTGATGTCCCCTTGCCCTTTGATCTAAACCAACCTCCCCTGTCAGATGAAGAGCTTGAGACCATCCCATGTCCTCAAGGGAAAGGTTGGGAAGTGATGGCGAGAATTGGCTATCTCCATGGCCGAGGGTTGGGTAGGAACAAACAAGGTCTTGTCCATAGTATCCAAGTTAAGAGGCTATTAGCCAGGGCTGGTCTAGGTTTCCACCCAGACCCAATTTACCTGGATCCATTCATACCCTACCAACCTCTTACTTGGACCCTAAAGGAACATTTCGTTTAGGGACCTCTTCAACCGGGAACTCGCGAACCTATGATCGAGGAGTTATCCAACTCTGAGAGCGAAGATGAAGAAGAGGAAGCTGCCGAGGTCGAGGAAATTTGTGAGGACTTTGGCCTTCTTTCGCTCTTTGGTTCTGACTCTCCATCTCTCTCCTCATCCCCTTCATCCATTTCACAATCTCCCAACTGTCTCTCTCTGTCCCTTCTTTCTCCCTTCATTCTCCGCTTGTCCTTTCCCCATTCCTCACTTGGCCTGTCGAGGCAACCTTGAGTCAGCAACTCATGGTTTTGAGCCTTGACTCCCAAAAAAATGCCAATTCTCAAAGGTGGGAATGCGAGGTCTCTATCGAGCACCCTTCCTCTTTGGAATCTTTTCCGTTCGGCCAGGGGCCGATGCTTTTCAGCCTAGACTCTCACTCTCTCCCGCCTAGGGGCACTTCCCCTATACATAGTTTTGTACATAGTAGTCCTGTGCATAGGGGTTTAGATCCTAGTTTAGATTCAGGCTTAGAATCAGGTCTAGGTGTAGAAGAGTCTAGTTCCTCTCAGCCATGTGTTCATAAAGAGAAGGGTAGGCAAGTTCCTGCCCGTTATGTCATGGCCTTGGCTGAGAGGTGTGCTAAATTGAGTCTAGTCCCGGAGTTTCTTGAGGAGCCTGCCCTTGTAGAGGCTAATTTTGAAGAAGGTGACTCTATAGACGATGGTTTGGAGTCTATCTACTAGATTTCGATGAATCTTGGGTCAAAAGAAGAGGACCCAATGAGCTCCTATGTGGATGGCACAAAGAGGTTCGACGAGCCAACCATGGCTGCGGACGAGCCAACCAAACAGGTCAACCTTGGCACCGAAGAATCCCTAAAGGTAGTTTTGATTAGTGCCAACTTGAGTGTTGAAGAAGAAGAAGCCCTTGTAGCTATCCTTAAAGAGTTCTCTGATGGTTTTGCTTGGTCCTACGAGGACATGCTGGGACTTGACACCTCTTTGGTCGAGCACCGGTTGGTCTTAAAAGTCGATGCAAAAGCCGTCAAACAAAAGTTGAGGAGGCTACATCCCAAGCTTGCACTCAAGATCAAAGAGGAGGTTGACAAATTGCATAAGGCTAAATTCATTAGGGTTGTGCTTTATCCACAATGGGTAGCTAATATCATCCCTGTGATGAAGAAAGGCGGTAAGGTTAGGATCTGTATAGATTTCCGTGACCTTAATCGTGTTTATCCAAAGGACGATTTCCCTCTTCCACACATAGATGTCCTAGTGGACAATACTACCGACTTTGAGATGTTGACATTCATGGATGGTTTCTCTGGGTATAACCCAATCCGTCTGGCCAAGGAAGACCAGGAGAAAACTTCTTTCACAACACCTTGGGGGACCTATTGTTATGTTGTGATGCCCTTCGGATTGAAGAATGCGGGAGCAACCTATCAAAGGGCAATGATGGCAATTTTTCACGACATGATGCATGTGCACATGGAGGTCTATGTGGACGATGTCTTGGTTAAATCAAAGACTCGACATGGCCATGCTGAAGTCCTCCGAGCAGTTCTCCAACGGTCTAGAGAACATAAGCTCAAAATGAACCCCAAGAAGTGTGTCTTTGGCGTATCTTCTGGGAAGTTGCTTGGGTTCATAGTTAGCAAGCAGGAAATTGAGATTGACCCCAACAAGGCCAAAGCAATAATTGACATGCCTCCTCCTAGGAATATCAGAGAAGTTAGAGGGCTAATTGGCAGACTTCAGTTTATTAGGAGATTTATCTCTCAGCATTCAATCCGTTGCAAGCCCTTCTATGAGATGCTTAGAGGAGAGGCTAAGTTTGATTGGAACGATAAATGTCAAAAGGTCTTTGAAGAGTTGAATAGTTATTTGTTCAATCCCCCTGTTCTCGCTCCTCCGGTCCCGGGTCGGCCTTTATTGCTCTATGTGTCAACCACAGAAGATTCAACTGGAGCAGTTCTGGCCCAATATGACGACGAGAAGAAGGAGAGAGCGGTGTACTACTTATCCAAGCTGTTCAATAAGGCCGAGAAAAAGTACACTGCCATGGAAAGAACATGTGCGACCGTCGTCTGGGTTGCCCAGAAGCTGAAACATTATTTCCTAGCTCATGAGGTGAAGCTTCTGGCGTGCATGGACCCAATTCGATACCTGCTTGAGAAGCCCATCCTGACTGAGTGGTTGATGAGGTGGCAAAGTTTCCTTAATCAATTTGATATCACCTACATTAACCAAAAGTCAATCAAGGAGCATGCTATTGCCGAGCATTTGGCCCACATCCCCTTACCTTCATACTCTCCTGTCGATGAAAGTTTTTCGGATGAAGAGTTAGGAGCCATTATCGATGGTGAACCTTCATGGATACTTTACTTCGATGGGGCTCTTAATTGCAAAGGGTGTGGAATAGGGGCAGTCCTCCTCTCACCGAAAGGGGTAGTCATTCCGCACGCCTACCAATTAACCTTCCGTGCCACGAACAATGTGGTCGAGTATGAGGCACTCCTAGTTGGGCTGAAAATGGCATTGTTGCTCGGAGTCAAAGAGTTAAGGATAATTGGAGATTCGCAATTGATACTCCGGCAGTCCCTCGGAAAGTACCAGACCCAGGATCCCAAGTTGAAACCATACCAAGAATTGGTAGGAAAGCTAGTCCGACAGTTTAGGAAGCTCATCCTAGTCCACACTCCTAGGGCTCAAAACATTCTGGCAGATTCTCTCG
This sequence comes from Colocasia esculenta, assembly GCA_014218235.1. Taxonomy (NCBI): domain Eukaryota; kingdom Viridiplantae; phylum Streptophyta; class Magnoliopsida; order Alismatales; family Araceae; genus Colocasia; species Colocasia esculenta. Next base: position 41,083,146 of record CM024761.1, on the reverse strand, counting down.
CCTCCCTAGCTTCTTCCATCCCTATTCCGTTAGGGAGGTCTTCTGAAACCATCTCGGTTCAAAGATTAAGAGTCCCTTCTCATGATGATCCTTGGTTTTCTCAACTCATGTCTCCCTCCCTTCGAGTCCATGCCCTCTCAAAAGAGCCTGAAATCAACCTCGAAGATGGTCATCCTTGGTATTTTGACATCGAAAACTTCCTCGAAGATGGATCCTTTCCTGATTATGCCACCTCTGCTGACAGACGAGCCATTCTCCGTGTCTCAAAGGGTTACAAGATCATAGGTGACATTCTTTACAAGAAATCTCTCATTGGGGTTTATCTTCGTTGCCTTGATGAGATCGAGTCTCAAAACATTGTTGAAGCCGCTCACTCTAGTGAATGTGGTGGCTATGTCAATGGTAGAGCAATTGCCCAAAAATTGCTAAGACACTATTATTGGCCTACCATGGAAGAAGATTGTCGTCACTTTGTCCGTCATTGTGCTAAATGTCAATTGCGGAAGCATTCGTAGAGGTCAAAGCTTCAACAGTTGTCAAGTTCATCAAGCGCAACATTCTTGCAAGATTTGGCGTGCCTCGGGACATCGTCACCGACAATGGACCGCAATTCACTTCACAGGAGCTCCGCGACATGTGTGGTAAATATGGCATTAATTTGCATCATTCATCCCCATATTATCCACAAGGTAATGGACAAGCGGAAGCCACTAGTAAAACTCTCATCAGAATCATAAAGAAAACTTGTAAATCTCATAACAATGCTGATTGGCCAGACCGCTTAGTTGAGGCTCTTTGGGCTTATCGCACCTTGGTCCGAACTCCTACGGGGCAAACCCCCTATGCTTTGACATACAGATCAGATGCGATACTCCCGTATGAGATCTTCGTCCCTTCACTTCGAGTTCAATTAGATTCCGAACTTGACCCCGGTCAACGTCGGGAGGCCTTGTTGGCACAACTTGAACTCTTAGATGAAAGGCGAATGATAGCGGCTGACCATGCGCAAGTTTATCGCCAAAGAATTGCACGTTTTATGCCAAAAGAGTGCTTGAGAGAAATTTTGAAGTGGGTGAAATGGTCCTAAAGTGAAAAATTAGTAAGGCACCAAGTCCCAGGAGTAAATTGCAAGAAAATTAGGAAGGTCCATTCGTTGTCAAAGAAGCGTACTCAAGAAACGCTTATAGGTTAGTGGACTCCGAGGGAGTTCAGTTGTCGCATCCTTGGAATGCAGTCTACCTCTAGAAGGTCTACCCATAGTCAGTCAGTCGGTCAAGTCTGTCATTCATCACTTGTCGATGTCGTGGGTCTGAGACTCTACGTTTCACTTGGTCATTAGCAAGGTAGGGTCCCCTCACACACCACACGATCTTGGAATACTATTCTTTAGCTAAAAAATCATAAGTACACTCGGACGGTCTAATTTGGTCAATATAACCCTATTCTCTTCTTACTCGGTCAAGTTTGGAAAAGGCGCAAACCATGAGTAGGACCACCCACTCTCACCTAAAAGATAAGGTCACCATAAACAGGGGCAACCAACAAAATGCAAAAGGGCAAAATGATAAATCAATCCTAAAAGGGGCAAAGAAAAGCCAAGAAGGTCAAAAAAGGTAGCAAAAAGTACGTACCTAGAAAAAGGCTGACCAAATCAAGGAGGTAGCAAATAGTACGTACCTCCACCCCAGAAATGAAATGAAATGAAAAATACCCCAGAAAATAATTGTTGACCAAGTCTTTAAATAATTGTTGACCAGGTCTTTTAGTGTGAAATATTGGTTTGGAAACAAAAAGTGGTTTGAACCAAATCCTCACATGACCTTTTATTTATTTCTTCCAATTTCTCCCTCTAGGGGCAACTTGACCTTATAAGACCGTCCATAGTGGAAAATATCAAGAAGTCTAGGGGCAGTCTCCAATATCAAGGATTTCATGCACAATCCTCCTTGCTCATGGCCTATATGTTTAAGTAGATTATGAGGACCTTATACCTTGACCTGTGATGAATATGTGTCTTGGAGTCCAAAAATCCAAAAAAAAATGGAAAATGAAAAAAGACAAAAATATAGAAAGAGTCTCATAATGTATATAGTTTTACCATGTACATGCCTTTCCTATTATTTAAAAACAAATCAGGAAAATTCAAAATCCAAAAAAAAATAGTGGTATCATGTATATATACTAACGTTCTCCTTATTTTCTTACTAAAAAAAAAAATGCATGTGCATATTTCCCTTCGCTGTTTTATTTACGTTCTTATCTTTAATTAGAAATTAGCCCCTTGACCAGATCTCAAGAAATGTATATCTTTTAGGCAAGGGGCTAAAGACAGATCTACACTAACCTTTTTCTTTAAGTGTTGTGGATGCAGGAATCAAAGCACAAAAGCAAACCATTCAAAGCACAACAAGTACAAAATCCACAAAAGTTCACTATAAAGGATAAAGTTTTGTACATATCATGGCAGGGGCATACCCCTAGTGGTACAACTCACTCCTCCCTCCTCTCTCCCTCACTAGGCCTCTGCCTACGTGAGCTGCTCACCTCCTCCTCCTCTCTCTCCCGACGCCGGTCTGGGAGAGGAGGTCTCGTCGCCGCCGATGCCTCGGGTCGTAGCCCTCCTCGCACCACTGACGGTTCCCCTAGGGACATAATGTTGTCAAGTGATGCGAAGGCCGACCCCGTCCTCCCCTACGCCTCCTACTGGGCCTGCCGCTGCTGCTCCCGGCGCTTCTTCAGCACCCGGTCCTTCAAAATCTCATAGCTCATGGCAATCTCTGCCCGAGCCCTCTCTGCATCTCTCTCTCGCTCCCTCGCCTCCTTCTCCCGCTCCCTCGCCTCAAGTAGGTGACCCTCCACCCTCGACAACTCCATCCGCAGACTCTCCATTTGCGCCTGGAGCGGGGCCACTCCTCCCTGTCGCTGCACATAAATGAGCAAACATGTCAGGTCAAACAAATCATGCACAGAAAACGTAGTGATTCAGTATCTCACCTCTGACTCCAGCCCCCAAGTCCTCGCCTCGAGCTCTTGGACCCTCGCCTGCGCCAGATCCAGGGCCTCCTGTCACCGGACCGCCAGGTCCCCTCTGGCTGGCTGTACAGACGAGCTTGCCCCCGCGTCTCTGCTCGCCTGCACCCTAGCTAGCTCTCCCTTCTACATTCACCATACCTTGGTCAGAAATCAAATCAAACAATTTCAAATTTCAAATCATTGGTGAGATGAGGCTTACCAGCGTCCGTATCTCTGCACGGAGCCTCTCCATCTCTACCGCCTGCTCCGCCAACCTCCCCTCGAGGAGGCGCACCGCCTGTGACTCTGGCATCTGTCATTCACACTTCAAGGTTAGAATCAATCGAATTAAATGACAAAGGCTTAGAGTTTACAATTCACTCACCGCTCGCCGGTCTAGCCAGAGTTGCTCGGCGTAGCATGTCCTATAGCTCTCCAGGTATGCGGAGCTGTCTTGGAGGTCCGTCTGTCGGAGCACCCGCTCTCCTCCCTCTCGCCAGTAGGCGACAGTGCTCCCATGCTCCTCGCCCCAGTCCCGATCCTCGGCAAAGAACCGTCGGCGGGAGTGTCCCTCATTCCCTAAAGAAGGTACCTCTATGGTCGGCTGGTACCAGCCTAGAGTGTGCACTACCAACTCTAGGTAGAGGGGCTCACTCATCCCTAGGCAGAGCAGGAGGAGGTGGCAGTCGAACAGTGGGCAACCCGCCGCCACTGCCGGGTGGGACACCTCCGCCTCCCCCACATACAGAGTCCAAACCACCTGCAAAAAGAGAACATTGGTCATTCACATCAAAGGAGCAAGCAAGGAAGAAGGAGTGCTAGTCGAGATTCATACCTGGTCGTGGGGGTAGTGGTCAAGTGCAGCTCGCACATCTTCCGCACGCCGGTCCATCACCCGCGGATCGGGCGTCACCTCCCACCGGGCCATGATGGGGACCATGGCCTGGCTACCCTCTCTCTATACCCCGCGTCCCATGGGGAAGCGGGTGTACCACCAGATCTATACTAGGACGTGACAGTTAAATTGCTATCAGAGTATTAGTACGATAAACCTAGGGATAACCAGTGAGTTGGGGTAGAAATTTAGGATTAGTGTAGCGACCCTCATTATACCGGTACGGTTATACCAACCCACGTCGGTATAGTGAACGTTGCCACAGTGGGACATTTACCCAACAATAACATTCAGCTGAGATACACGTGAATATAAGAACAGAGTAGCGGAAGTAAAAGAACCACTGTCGTCATTTCATTCATCATCCACATTTAACATACATGCTTGCAATAACATTTAAAGAACTAAAAGTCCACATAATTAAATTGCTGAAAATCAAATACATAATTGTCCACACTTAAACATTTTTCCATGATAATGCTAGTACAATGTTGCAATTACATACTATGAAATCAAAATATCGCAAAGTACACCAACGATCTAATCTCTACGCTCGGAGTCAGTCTCCACTGCCTCCTCCGCAAGTGTGTCGTCACCAACTACGCCTGTACGCCGAAGCAAGTAATTAGTCTAAAAGACTCAGCAATTAACTCTACACATACCATACATGTACATGTCATAGCAGGTTTTACATACACATTTACAAGACACAATCATGTAGCATTCTTGTCATTGAAATTAACAACCTATCATGGTGGTTCTACTCATTAAATAATGATTCATGCTTTCAGATTTTCTAAATCAAAATCTCCTATCACATGTTCTCTAATCACTCCAACACATGAAAGGTCTACTTTCAATTAAACTAAAACATGAAAGCAAGTTTAGCATGAATAGCTTACATACATGAAAGAAGACATTGCTAACATGGTTACTTCTCATTCTTACACATGCACATAACCATTTTACATGCTTTAAGCTTGCTGGTTTTACATGGACTAGAAAGCATAACCCAACACATGAGAGCTACTTAATCAATTTAAATCACATCATGAGGGCAAACAAGCATGGGATTACTTACACACCACTAAGAATCGTTTCTAACATGGATTCTAGGCAATTTACACATGTAAAGCATGATCATAAGTACATTTAGTTTGTTGTTTTATCATGATTTCAGATTACCACAACATGGATCACAAATTCACAACCCTCACGTTTTGGTTTCACATATTTACACAATTTCTCATTCACATAATTTACACTTTACACATGCACATTTACACATTGTTCACATCCACAGTTCTTACACATGAACACATACACATTTTCACATTCACATTTAGTGTCGTGACACATAATCCAAACCACCATAAGAAGGACACATCACATCACATACACATAGACGTCACCTAGGCAATACAGTGACGACTCTTGGACTGCGCAGACCGGGAGAACAAGTCTCCACCCTAACCAGTGGTACTTGTCCACCTCCAGGATTTCATCCTAATGCCCTTAGGATCACAACACATTGAACCTTCTCAGGGGGACTTTTCCCTATACGGTTCCACTGCCCTCTATGGAAGCAGTGTCACACTTGGCACGATTTACACATTTACCGATTTTACGCATATCTTTACACATGTCACTTACCTCTCATTCATTTTCTCATTCACACAAGGGCTCTGTTTTCCTAACATGATTCTACAATTAACAGGGATCACATGTTCAGTAATTTGCATAAATCAGATCACACACACATGTCACATTATTCCCACATTAACATGCATTGTTCACATCTTTGCAAGGAAAAATTCATATTTCACTATATAGTTGTCCAAACGACCTGAAAATTTAACCACATGCTCATTTCAGGTTCATGACCTCACATACAAAATTATGGATTTTTCTGACTCATGATGCAATTACAGAAAATCAAACATTAATTTTTCATATCATTCGTGATTCAATCCACCATGGTGCGTAACATGAAATTTCAGTTTAACAGGTCATAACCCTGAACCCAATATACACAACACCACAGGAATTTCCCGGGGATTTATTTCACAACACACGATTTACTGGAAATTTAGCAATCCTACACATGTTTTCTATTTCCCAAGTATAAATTTTCCGTAAATCACATTGACATGGGAAATTTCTAGAAAATTCAGAACAGAGACTGACGTATATAGACATGATTCAACAGGATTAGGGCATCCTAATTTCCCACGGATTATTAGGATCATGGGTGAACATACATGGCCATTCTTCCATATGCATTTTAAATAAATAATAACTCAACCATCCACAAAATAAATGTCCAACCATTCTCCCACACATTCCAACATTCACATTACGTAGTATAATAGGTTTACAATATATCCTCATCGCAAAACACATCGAAAGTAATCATATATAAGGGGAGAATAGTTCACTGTTCTGCCCAGACGAACTTAACGGCGGTCTCTGGCCGTTCCAGGAGTGGACGGCAAGATCGCTGGATGCACACGGGGAATCTTGGTGTCAAGGCATTGACGCCAAGTTCCTGTCTGTGCAGAAACACAGACCGAACTCCAAATAAAGGGGTGAATGGGGGATCCAGGACACGAGGAAAAATGTGTAAAAATCATAAAACCCTACTAGACATCTACATGGACGATAGGGGTAGGTTACTTGCCTCTTGCAAAAACTCCAAAGGGATCTAAATGGCCTGAGAAGCTCTCCTTGGGCAGTCCCAAGAAGCCTCCACAATTGCTCTCCTCCGGGTTCTATGTCGATGCAGAAACCAAACCACAGTTGGGGAAGTCCTCCCCGATGTTCCAGCTACCCTCCTGATGCAGTAGGTTGCCGGATGAAGCCTTGAATCGCCGGATTGAAGCCTCCAAAGTTGAGTCTTTGTGCAGCTCCGAGCTAGGGTTTTCTCTATCTCTTGAAAGAGGTCAAGAGAGGGCTGTTGGGGTTGCAAAAGGCTTGGTAAATAGGAGAGGGGGCTCTCCTTTCACGCAGGCTTGACAAGAAAGCCTTTCAGACCATTGGGGACAGCTCCCCAATGGTTGGGGTAGCTTGTTCCCGGGATTTCCAGCTCTGCAACGCATGCAAGCCAGTGATATTAACGTCCACATCGCTGGACGCTGGATTTAGTGTTGGCGTCCATATGGTTGACGCCTACACAACACAAACGTCTATTGATATTGACGCCAAGCTGGCCTTCGGCCAGAACTCAAAAACATGCATAAACCATGCACATCTTATACCTATATACATGCCATATGTATGTATTATCATGTACACACTACCATCATACCATTCATACATTATTTACAACTAACTTATACACATGCATACCTAAGTATAAATAGTTAATACATACGTAGATATGTACATCTATGCATACACAACATAATTATTTACACGAAATTAAAATAATGCAACAAAATTCGAGGGCCTTACACCCTCTCCCCCTTAAAGAAACTTCGTCCTCGAAGTTAGAACGACGCTACTCAAACAAAGGGGATACTTCTTCTTCATCGCATCCTCAAGCTCCCAAGTAGCCTCCTCTCGCGAGAAGTTCCGCCAGAGAACTTTCACCGACGCAATACTCTTGTTCCGGAGATGCTGAACCTTCCGGTCAAGAATAGCTACTGGTTGCTCGACATACGACAGATCTGGCTGAATCTCCACTGGCTCATGACTAATCACATGAGACGGATCTCGGACATACTTCCTGAGCATCGAAACGTGGAAGATGGGATGAACACTAGCCAAAGATGGGGGTAATGCTAGCTCATATGCCACGCTGCCCAATCGTCTAAGAATCTCATACGGGCCAATGAATCTAGGGCTCAGCTTACTATGCCTGCCAAACCTGACAACACCTCGAGTAGGCGATATCTTCAAGAAGACATGATCACCCACCTCGAACTCAAGATCCTTCCTCCTGTTGTCGGCATAGCTCTTCTGCCTATCCTGAGCCGCAACAAGCCTCTTCCTGATAAGCTGGATCTTATCCGAAGTTTCCTGCACTAACTCCGGACCGATCAGCTGCCTATCACCGGTCTCCTCCCAACATAAAGGAGATCTGCACGGCCTACCATACAACGCCTCAAATGGAGCCATACCAATACTCGCATGAAAGCTGTTGTTGTATGCGAACTCCACAAGAGGTAAATGACGCTCCCAATCATCCTTCCAATCCAATACACACGCTCTCAACATATCCTCGAGCGTCTGGATAGTCCTCTCGGACTGTCCATCAGTCTGGGGATGAAACGCCGAACTGAGCTTCAGCTCCGAACCTGAAGCATCCTGAAGACCCTTCCACAACCTTGAAGTGAATCTCGGATCTCGATCCGAAATGATCGACTTCGGCACACCATGCAATCTAATGATACTGCTAACATACAATCTAGCTAAACTCTCTACTGACTGCTTCTTCTTCATAGGCAAGAAATGAGCAGTCTTCGAGAATCTATCTACAACTACCCAAATCGAGTCATTGCCCTTCCTAGATCGAGGCAAACCCGAAACAAAGTCCATAGTGACAGCTTCCCACTTCCAAACTGGAATCTCCATCCTTTGCATAAGGCCGGATGGTCGCTGTCGCTCGGCCTTTACTTGCTGGCATACTAAACACCTAGACACATAATCGCTACATCCCTCTTCATGCGAGACCACCAAAAGGATCTCTTCAAATCCTGGTACATCTTAGTGTTACCCAGATGAATAGAGAATCGCGATCTGTGAGCCTCCGCTAACACATGCTCACGGACATCTACCAAATCAGGGACACAAACACGGTGATGAAATCTAATCACACCGTCCTCATCACGAGCAATGCCTGCATTGCCCACTAACTCTAAGAGTCTAGGGTCGGCTTTCTGTTGCTCGATCACCTCATCCAAAACCGAGGACCTAAGAGATAACTGAGCTACAAAAGCCTGGCATAGCGATGGCTCTAACTCAGTCAACGCGCAAGCCGCATCCTCCAACATCTTCCAATCCTGCTGGAGAGATGGCCTCTTTCTACTCAGAGCATCCGCTACGACATTCGCCTTCCCAGGGTGATACTGAAGGTCGAAGTCATAGTCCTTCAAGAACTCAATCCATCTTCTCTGCCTCAGGTTTTCCTTTTGGGAGAAAAGATACTTCAAGCTCTTGTGGTCGGTAAACACCTCAAATCTGACACCATAAAGATAGTGCCTCCAGATCTTTAGTGCATGAACCACTGCTGCGAGCTCCAAGTCATGAGTCGGATAGTTCTTCTCATGCTCCTTCAACTGACGAGAAGCATAAGCCACTACCCTTTCCTGCTGCATTAGCACACAACCTAAACCAATCCGAGACGCATCCGTGTAGATAGCAAAACCCTCTACACCGCTCGGTAAGACTAACACCGGGCTGACGTGAGCTTAGTCTTCAACAATTGAAAACTACTCTCACACTTCTCGGACCAAACAAACTTCACTCCCTTTCTGGTGAGCTGGGTCAATGGGGCGGCGATGGATGAAAATCCCTCAATAAATCGCCGATAGTAACCAGCTAAACCAATAAAACTACGAATCTCCGAAGGGGTCTTGGGAACCTCCCAATCCATAACTGCCTGGACCTTTGCTGGATCCACTGCAACACCAGCACCGGAGATAACATGCCCGAGGAAATGAACCTCGCGCAACCAAAATCGCACTTGCTGAACTTAGCATACAGCTTGTGCTCACGAAGAACCTCTAACACTACCCTCAAATGCTGAGGTGTGTGGCCTCGTCCGGAGAGTAGACCAACACATCATCAATAAACACTACGACAAAGCTATCTAAATAAGGCCTAAACACCCTGTTCATGAGATCCATGAACGCTGCAGGGGCATTGTCAATCCGAAAGGAAGGACCAAAAACTCATAATGTCCATAACGGGTTCTAAACGCCGTCTTGGACACATCCTCACTCCGAATCCTCAACTGATGATAACCAGATCATAAATCAATCTTAGAAAAGACTGATGCATCTCGCAACTGGTCAAACAAATCATCAATACGAGGTAAGGGATACCTGTTCTTCACCGTCACTTGGTTCACTGTAATCAATGCATAACCTAAGTGACCTGTCTTTCTTCTTGACGAATAATACAGGTGCGCCCCAAGGGGAAACACTAGGGCGAATAAATCCCTCATCAAGCAACTCTTGCAACTGCCTCCTCAACTCGGCTAACTCCGTAGGTGCCATCCGATATGGAGCCTTCGAGATAGGAGAGGTGCCCAGAAGCAACTCTATGGTAAACTCTATCTCTCTATCCGGTGGCAATCCAGACAAGTCATCAGGAAAGACATCTGGAAAATCCTGCACTACCTCAATGTCTGCAAGAGTAGGTGACTCATCAGCCTCTGGCACTAGTACCACGCTGGCAAGAAAAGCGTCACAACCCTTGTTTACCATGCGCATCGCCTTCATGGCAGAGATGACTAACTTTCCCGCCAAGTTCCTTGGCAAGGGATGAGAGAACTCGTCCTCACCAGGAATGCGGAAAACAATCCTCTTCCGACGATAATCCACTAACGCATAGTGCTCCTCTAGCCAATCCAGACCAAGAATAGCATCATAGTCCTTCATCTTTAGCAAGAAGAAACACCCTTTAGGACTCTATCCTCAATGCACACAGGTAACGACGGAATGCACTTCCTAGTCGATACCGTACCCGCAGGGGTGTGCACAGACAAAGGGACCTCTAAATCCTCAGACTCTACACCTGACTCTAGGGCTAACTGCCTAGCGAACCGCTCGGAAATGAACGAGTGAGTAGCACCCGTATCAAACAAAACCCGAGCGTGCACACCTAAAAGTAAAACCGTACCTTCGGTGACATGCTCCGCCTGCTCGGCGTCCTCGCGTGCTAAAGCAAACACTCGAGCTGGGGCTCGAGGCCTTCCTGGTCTTCCTGTAGCTGGCGCTGCTGCCGCTACCGCTGGGGCTGGCGTTCCGCGCTGGACTCCCTGCTGAAGTCTTGGGCAATCCTTGATCTTGTGGTCGCTGCTTCCGCACTTCAAGCACTTTCCCGTAATCATCCAACATTCGGTACCACCATGTGTCTTCCCACAGTGGGGACACTCTTTCTTCACACCAGGGGAACGTACAGAAGGTACCTGAGAACTGCCGACTGCCACTGATCGCTGCTGTGTCGGGTACACCGCTTTCTTCTTGTCCTGTCGCTGGAACGTAGCTGCAGGTCTCTTCTGCGAAGCCTTCTTCTCTTCAAGGTATTGCTCCATCTCACCCTCCTGCCTACAAGCAACGCTGAGGGCCTCGTCCAAAGTGCGGTGGTCAAACGCCACGAGCCTCGTCCTCAGTGATGGTTTTAGGCCCATCACGAATTTCTTTGTCTTCCTGCGCTCATCTGCCATGATATGAGGTGCATATTTAGAGAGTTCAAAAAATCTTGCCTCATATTCTAGCACGGTCATAGAGCCTTGAGCCAAAGAGAGGAACTCCTGCTCCATCCGATCTTGAACATTCTCGGGGACGAACTTGGCCCGAAAGAGCCTCACGAACTCATCCCAAGCAACATCAATAGCTCCGTCCTCAAACTGGGTACGCAGTAATGAAGCCCACCATACATCAGCTCTTTCCTGCAGTACACCGTTCATAAGCACCATCTAACAAATCTAGCTTAACAGAACATACAAGCATATAAACTAAAGCATACCTGTAGCATGTAGGTGGCTAATGTGACCTTATCCTCATCTGCACACCTGACGGCTCGGAAGATCTTTTCTATCTCCCTCATCCAGCTTTCCGCCAACAATGGATCGCTCTCCCCCTTAAAAGAGGGTGGCAGCATCCTTTTGAATCTTTCCATTGTAGAAGGTCCACCATGGTCCTGAGCTGGTACTTGAGCCTGCTGAGCCTCCAACTGTGCCTGGAGTGTTGCCTGGGTATGAGCCTGAATCTGCATGGCTTGCACCAGACCTTGCATGAATACTCCGTAATCCACAGGCGGCGGTGGGGGAAGTACAGGACCTTGCGGTGTCGGGGCCTGCTGCTCCGCCCGCTCGTCACGTCTCGGCTCGTCCTCACGGGCCGGCTCTCCACCACGCCTACCTCTCGAAGCCATGGCTGTAATAAATTTCAGCCATCATTAGCTAAGTTACTAAGTTTTCTAACCATTTTCTTATCTCATTTCCACTTCTTATTAGTGTTTTCTACACATGTGGACATTCCTATGTAGACTTAGCATGTAATGGGGATGATGACTTATGTATATTCATGTGCAATCTCAACCGATTTGCTCTGAAACCAATCTCTGTAGCGACCCTCATTATACCGGTACGGTTATACCAACCCACGTCGGTATAGTGAACGTTGCCACAGTGGGACATTTACCCAACAATAACATTCAGCTGAGATACACGTGAATATAAGAACAGAGTAGCGGAAGTAAAAGAACCACTGTCGTCATTTCATTCATCATCCACATTTAACATACATGCTTGCAATAACATTTAAAGAACTAAAAGTCCACATAATTAAATTGCTGAAAATCAAATACATAATTGTCCACACTTAAACATTTTCCATGATAATGCTAGTACAATGTTGCAATTACATACTATGAAATCAAAATATCGCAAAGTACACCAACGATCTAATCTCCACGCTCGGAGTCGGTCTCCACTGCCTCCTCCGCAAGTGTGTCGTCACCACTACGCCTGTACGCCGAAGCAAGTAATGAGTCTAAAAGACTCAGCAATTAACTCTACACATACCATACATGTACATGTCATAGCAGGTTTTACATACACATTTACAAGACACAATCATGTAGCATGCTTGTCATTGAAATTAACAACCTATCATGGTGGTTCTACTCATTAAACACATGATTCATGCTTTCAGATTTTCTAAATCAAAATCTCCTATCACATGTTCTCTAATCACTCCAACACATGAAAGGTCTACTTTCAATTAAACTAAAACATGAAAGCAAGTTTAGCATGAATAGCTTACTACATGAAAGAAGACATTGCTAACATGGTTACTTCTCATTCTTACACATGCACATAACCATTTTACATGCTTTAAGCTTGCTGTTTTACATGGACTAGAAAGCATAACCCAACACACGAGAGCTACTTAATCAATTTAAATCACACATGAGGGCAAACAAGCATGGGATTACTTACACACCACTAAGAATCGTTTCTAACATGGATTCTCGGCAATTTACACATGTAAAGCATGATCATAAGTACATTTAGTTTGCTGTTTTATCATGATTTCAGATTATCACAACATGGATCACAAATTCACAACCCTCACGTTTTGGTTTCACATATTTACACAATTTCTCATTCACATAATTTACACTTTACACATGCACATTTACACATTGTTCACATCCACAGTTCTTACACATGAACACATACACATTTTCACATTCACATTTAGTGCCGTGACACATAGTCCAAACCACCATAAGGACACATCACATCACATACACATAGACGTCACCTAGGCAATACAGTGACGACTCTTGGACTGCGCAGACCGGGAGAACAAGTCTCCACCCTAACCAGTGGTACTTGTCCACCTCCAGGATTTCATCCTAATGCCCTTAGGATCACAACACATTGAACCTTCTCAGGGGACTTTTCCCTGATACGGTTCCACTGCCCTCTATGGAAGCAGTGTCACACTTGGCACGATTTACACATTTACCGATTTTAACGCATATCTTTACACATGTCACTTACCTCTCATTCATTTCTCATTCACACAAGGGCTCTGTTTTCCTAACATGATTCTACAATTAACAGGGATCACATGTTCAGTAATTTGCATAAATCAGATCACACACACATGTCACATTATTCCCACATTAACATGCATTGTTCACATCTTTGCAAGGAAAAATTCATATTTCACTATATAGTTGTCCAAACGACCTGAAAATTTAACCACATGCTGATTTCGGGTTCATGACCTCACATACAAATTTTGGATTTTTCTGACTCATGATGCAATTACAGAAAATCAAACATCAATTTTTCATATCATTCGAAATTCAATCCACCATGGTGCGTAACATGAAATTTCAGTTTAACAGGTCATAACCCTGAACCCAATATACACAACACCACAGGAATTTCCCGGGATTTATTTCACAACACACGATTTACTGGAAATTAGCAATCCTACACATGTTTTCTATTTCCCAAGTATAAATTTTCAGTAAATCACATTGACATGGAAAATTCCAGAAAATTCAGAACAGAGACTGACGTATATAGACATGATTCACAGGATTAGGGCATCCTAATTTCCCACGGATTATTAGGATCATGGGTGAACATACATGGCCATTCTTCCATATGCATTTTAAATAAATAATAACTCAACCATCCACAAAATAAATGTCCAACCATTCTCCCACACATTCCAACATTCACATTACGTAGTATAATAGGTTTACAATATATCCTCATCGCAAACACATCAAAGTAATCATATATAAGGGAGAACAGTTCACTGTTCTGCCCAGACGAACTTAACGGCGGTCTCTGGCCGTTCCAGGAGTGGACGGCAAGATCGCTGGACGCACACGGGGAATCTTGGCGTCAAGGCATTGACGCCAAGTTCCTGTCTGTGCAGAAACACAGACCGAACTCCAATAAGGGTGAATGGGGGATCCAGGACACGAGGAAAAATGTGTAAAAATCATAAAACCCTACTAGACATCTACATGGACGATAGGGGTAGGTTACTTGCCTCTAGAAAAACTCCAAGGATCTAAATGGCCGAGAAGCTCTCCTTGGGCAGTCCCAAGAAGCTCCCAAATTGCCCTCCTCCGGTTCTATGACGATGCAGAAACCAAACCAGGTCGGGGAAGTCCTCCCGATGTTCCAGCTACCTCCTGATGCTAGGTTGTCGGATGAAGCCTTGAATAGCCATATTGAAGCCTCCAAAGTTGAGTCTTTGTGCAACTCGAGCTAGGGTTTTCTCTATCTCCTGAAAGAGGTCAAGAGAGGGCTGTTGGGGTTGCAAAGGCTTGGTAAATAGGAGAGGGGGCTCTCCTTTCATGCAGGCTTGACAAGAAAGTCTTTCAGACCGTTGGGGACAGTTCCCCAATGGTTGGGGTAGCTTGTTCCCGGGATTTCCAGCTCTGCAACGCATGCAAGCCAGTGATATTGACGTCCACATCGCTGGACGCTGGATTTAGTGTTGGTGTCCATATGGTTGACGCCTACACAACACAAACGTCTATTGATATTGACGCCAAGCTGGCCTTCGGCCAGAACTCAAAAACATGCATAAACCATGCACATCTTATACCTATGTACATGCCATATGTATGTATTATCATGTACACAATACCATCATACCATTCATACATTATTTACAACTAACTTATACACATGCATACCTAAGTATAAATAGTTAATACATACGTAGATATGTACATCTATGCATACACAACATAAATTATTTACATGAAATTAAAATAATGCAACAAAATTCGAGGGCCTTACAATTAGCTAGCATGAGTTTGCTATCATATAAATGCTTAACTTGATATTTGTTTCAGTATGGACATGAATGCCCAAGATAGGATGGTAGCAGCATTAGAAATGCTACGTCAAGACATTGAGCTGTATGCCCAAGCCCAGTAGGAAGCTCATATGCAAATTAAGGAAGAAGTGCTTAATTTGACTGTGGGTGCTTTCTTTGCCGGCAATCCTGGTGCTTCATTGGAAGTAATGACTCAAGTCATGTGTAGGCTAGACAATCTCAGGCTGGGGCAAGATATGTTGCTTCATCAGTTTGAAGGGTATTGGGAAGCTTTAACCGATGCAGCAAGGGAAGTATACCACGGAGCCGGAGAAGCACAGCAGCCACCACCTGCAGAGTCTGTGATAGACCTGACCCAGAACTAGAAGGACTTAGGCAACTTGTCCTTCTTTTTGTAAACCTCTCCTTTTGTTTAAATGTTGAATGCATATAATTCCCATGTGAAGGGAAAGTGAGAGGTTAGTGAAAGTATGTTTTGTACTGTGAAAAGTTGGGAGGAGGAATGGCAGTGACTTAGCTGTTGGTTTATGATGTATGTTTGATGTAAATATTTGGTTAATGAATAGAAATGTGTGTTTAGATGGTTTTGAAATGTGTATGTGATAAATGCAAGTTTGGATGGACTGTGGAATTAATGTATGTCCTATTGAATGTTTCAGATATTTTCATAATTTTGTCATGGAAGGAAGTGACGCCAATTGGAGGAAAATGGAATGTTCAATGCATGACTTGACCCAAGTGATGAGGTCTGTAGCCAAAAATAACAGCCATAATGGGACAAGTCTATTCAGGGATTTCCGAAGCTTAGATCCTCTGAAATTTGCAGAAAGTACAGACCCAGACGAGGCGGAAAATTGGTTAAGAGATATTGAAAGGATATTTGGAGTAATCAAATGCACCGAGGAAGAGAAGATCCGGTTGGTGACTTTTCAGTTGGAACGGGATGCTAGAGCGTGGTGGGAAACAGTAATATCCACTTTGGAGGATCCGACCCAAATTAGTTGGGATGAATTTATGGAGTTGTTTAATGACCAGTACTTTTCTGAGGTTGTTTAGGAAAAGAAGGCAAATGAATTTGCTAATCTAAAACAACTAAGGATGTCAGTATCTGAATATGAGGCCCAGTTTGCTCGATTATCTAAGTATGCTCCACATCTCATAGCCACGGATAAGTTAAAAGCCAAGAGGTTCATGAATGGACTACGCCCTATCTATATTATGCAGTTAACTTCACATATGATTACTACGTATTCGGATATGGTCAAAAGAGCTTTGGCTTTGGAAGCTGCAAATGATATGGTGGATAAAATTAAAGGAAGGTCGGGAGAAGGATCTTCGGATCAAAAGAGAAAGTTTGAGCTGGGAAATGTCCCAAAAATTCAGCAATTTGGAAAGAAGATAGGGAAGGCTCCGAGCGGAAGCAAGGATGTGTGCAAACACTGTCACATTAGTGGACACAAGGCAGAAAATTGTTGGCGTAGGTTGGGAGCATGTCTCAAGTGTGGAAGTACTCAGCATTGAATTTCAGAGTGTTCGATGATCAAGAATGCGCCAACCAAATCAAATCCCCAAGCAAGGCAACCAAAGCAAGGGAGAATACAAGCTATTCAAGAGGTAGAGCCTGAATCCCCACAGGAAGGCGGACTGATTGAAGGTACACTAATAGTAAACTCAAACCTGCACATGTTTGTTTGATTCAGGAGCTACACACTCCTTCATTGGTTATGATTTTGCTAAATCTTTGGAATACAACCCGTCCTATACCTATACAACTGGAAGTGGCAACTCCTTTGAGTGAAGGTAAAAAGCTTAGAGAGTATTACCCTGTTAGTCAGATCCGAATTAATGGACATAACTTATCTGGTGATTTGATATGTTTGGAAATGTGGGATTATGATGTGATCCTTGGGATGGATTGATTATCTAAATATCATGCCAATTTAGATTGCCATTAAGGCAGTCACTTTTCCAGGAAAAGGAATTTGTTCTATAACTTTTGATAAACCCTACACTAGGAAAATACCAATATTTCAGCAATTAATGTTTGTAAGCTAGTACAGAAGGGTTGTCAAGGGTATTTGGATTCTGTAACTCTACTAAATCAAGATATCACGGATTGGGAGATATTCCAGTGTAAGGAAATTTCTTGATGTTTTCCCTGAAGAGTTACCTGGCATACCACCTAATAGAGAGGTGAATTTCTTGATTGAATTAGTACCAGGAGCTACACCAGTGTCAAGAACACCATACAGAATGTCAATGGAAGAGTTGAAGGAATTAAAAGACAATTATTGGAATTGATAGAAAAAGGGTTTATTAGACAAGTACTTCACCCTGGGGTGCTCCGGTGTTATTTTGTTAAAATAAGGATGGATCTATGCGATTATGCAGAGATTATCGACAGCTAAACCAGTTGACTATAAAGAACAAATACCCACTTCCAAGAATTGACGATCTATTTGATCAACTGTCTGGAGCTCAATGTTTCTCCAAAATTGATTTAAGATCTGGATATCATCAACTCAAAATTCAAGAGCAGGACATTCACAAAACAGCTTTCCGAACAAGATATGGACACTACGAATTTGTAGTGATGTCATTTGGTATAACTAATGCACCTGCTGCATTTATGCGTCTAATGAATGATGTATTCAGACCTTATTTGGATCAATTTGTGGTTGTGTTTATTGATGACATATTGATTTATTCCAAAAGCATGGAAGAACACGAGACACATTTACGAATTACTTTGCAACTATTACGAGATCACCAACTATATGCAAAGTTTAGTAAATGCGAATTTTGGATGAAGCAAGTTATGTTTTTAGGACATATTATTACAAAAGAAGGATTGTCTGTGGACTCTTCGAAGATTGAGACCATACAAAAATGGGAGCATCCAAAGAACCTCACTGAGGTTAGAAGCTTCTTGGGTATGGCAAGTTATTACAGGCGGTTTGTCTAGAATTTCTCTAGAATTGCCTCGCCTCTCACACAATTGACCAGAAAAGGAATTGCATTTGTATGGAGTGAAAATTGCGAGCAAGCATTTCAATTATTAAAGGAATGTCTATCATCGGCACCAATTCTAGCCTTGCCAGTCGAGGGTAAATTATTTGAGGTTTATACCGACGCTTCAAGTATTGGACTAGGATGTGTATTGATGCAAGATAGAAGAGTCATTGCTTATGCATCGAGGCAATTGAAGACTCATGAGAAAAATTACCCAGTACATGATTTAGAATTAGCCGCAGTAGTTTTTACACTCAAGCTATGGAGGCACTATCTATACGACAATCAATTTATAGTGTACTCTGATCATAAAAGTCTTAAGTATTTATTTTCACAAAAAGAATTGAATATGAGACAAAGAAGGTGGATGGAATATATTAAAGATTATGATTTCAAAATTGAATACCATCCAAGGAAAGGAAATACTGTGGCAGATGCACTTAGCAGAAATCTTATAGCTAAGGTATTTCAATTACAAGTAAAGGAATGGAAATTGTTAGAAGAGTTCTCCACATTAGCTTGAAGGTTGAGTCACAAGAAGGAAAAGTTGTAATTGATAACTTGATAGTTCAATCAGATTTGATAAAACAAATTGGAGAACAACAGATATGATCCTATATTGGCAGAGATTCGAGAAAAGTTAACTTTTAAACCTAATTTTAATGAGGATTTATGGGAATCTTCGATTCTGAGACAGGTTGTGTGTGCCAGATAATCCCGAGATCAAAAAGTAAATTTTAGAAGAAGCTCACCGGTCACGTTACACCATTCATTCTGGAGCTGTCAAAATGTATCAAGATTTAAAGAAGCATTTATGGTGGTGCAATATGAAGAAAGACATTGTCGACTTCATAGCAAGATGTCTAACATGTCAGAAAGTTAAAGCCGAGCATCAAAAATCGGTCGGAAAGTTAAAACCTCTCGAAGTGCCAGAGTGGAAATGGGACAGTATCGGTATGGATTTTATTGTGGGATTACCTAGGATACGAGGTGGATTTGGTGCCATATGGGTAATCATTGACCGACTTACTAAGTCAGCTCATTTCTTAGCAATCAAGATAATATGGTCTGTGGGTGTCTTAGCAGCACTATATATGAAAGAAATTGTCCGATTACATGGAATTCCGAAGGATATA
Source organism: Colocasia esculenta (assembly GCA_014218235.1). Taxonomy (NCBI): domain Eukaryota; kingdom Viridiplantae; phylum Streptophyta; class Magnoliopsida; order Alismatales; family Araceae; genus Colocasia; species Colocasia esculenta. Next base: position 41,063,533 of record CM024761.1, on the reverse strand, counting down.
GTGTCAGATAGGGATGCAAGATTTACCTCACATTTCTGGAAAGAACTACAAGACACATTGGGGACTAAATTAAAGTTTAGCATAGCATTTCATCCTCAGACTGACGGATAAACTGAGCGGGTAAACCAAGTTATCGAAGATATGTGCCGTGCTTGTATATTGGAGTTTGGAAATGATTGGAACACTCATTTAGCAATTATGGAATTTGCCTATAATAAGTTACCAGTCTACTATTCAAATGGCACCATTTGAAGCCTTATACGGTCGCCAGTGTAGATCACCACTATGTTGGGTGGAACTAAAAGACCCATATTCTTGGACCTGAAATGATTCAAGAAACCACAGAAATTATCAATTAGTGCAAGACAGAATGAAAGCTGCCCAAGACTGACAGAAAAGCTATGCTGATCGTCGAAGAAGGGAATTGGAGTTCCAGCAAGGAGAACATGTATTCCTTAAAGTATCTCCTCGACGGGATTAGAAGATTTGGAATCAAGGGAAAGTTGAGTCCAAGGTACATTGGACCATTTGAGATATTAAAAAGAATTGGAGAAGTGACATACCAACTAGCACTTCCCACAATTATCTAATGTACATAATATTTTTCATGTATCAATGTTAAGAAAATATGTTTATGACTCGGAACACATCATTGGATATCAAGATCTGGAGACACAAGAAAATTTAGCATACGAGGAAAGACCTATACAGATTCTTGATCGAAAAATCAAGCAACTACGAAACAAAGAAGTTCCTTTGCTGAAGATTCAATGGAGTAAGCGTGGACAAGAAGAAGCAACATGGGAACTAGAAGATGCCATCAAGATCAAGTATCTGGACTTGTTTACAAGTTAGTAACCATCTCCTTGTGTTATTAAATTTGGAGGACCAAATTTCTTTTAGTGGGGGAGAGTTGTAACGCCCAAAAATTTAAAGTGTTAAGAAAATATGAATAATGTGGTTATTATACATATGATTGTTATTAAATTGAGATAATTAGATTTTGGGATTAATTAGTAGTAACGTATGTTACCCCAGTGTCGTACACAGAGGTGCGCACTCCCCAGGGTGACACCGGCAAACGACAATGAAATAAAAATCTGAGAACACCATAATTTCCAAAAAATGTGGAGATCTCAGAAATATAAATATTCAAATTTTTCGACATACGGATTTTGTGATTAAGTCGACGCGACCATTTTTCGGGTGATTTTTCACCTAGTGTAAAATAAAATCTAAAAATTAAATAAAAATCACCATAATTTGCAAAACCATCATATTAGACCATGGTTAAAATTTTAAGACAAATGAATACCATTTGAACATGTTTACATTAAGACTAATGGGCTAGCTGAATTTTTGACTATTTACGGAAGGGATTTTTCTGGGAAATTTAGTGTCTACGTGTGCAGCCATGGGGAGGCCAGCACACTTGTTGGAGAAGGTAACACGTACTTACCTGAGGTGTTTCACTGGAGGATTGCATGTTTAACGTGTCAACAGTAAAAACCAAATGGTTTTTACTGCGACACATAAGGGGTTGTCGTGTCATTATGCATGGAAGGCACCTTGGGTTATAAACACACCTCAAAGGCCATCGTAACTATCTCTTCCACCTTCCTCCCGTTAGGCTGCTGCTGTGTTCACAAAGGTCCATAGTGGGTTACTAGCCGGAGCTGTTGTATTCTTGTACCCTGTTCCAGAGCAAGCCACGATTGGAATTCTTGCTGTGTGTTGCTGCTACTTGGTCTACAAAGGGCCCTCATTCTTCTAGTGCACAGTGCATCTGTTAAGACTTTCAGACGTGCAAGCTTTCTATTCTTTCCTTTGGTTCTGTGGATTTCCATAGTGAAGAGATATTGCCACTACTCAGTAAGGTAGGATTCTCTTCCTACTCTTCACCTATTCATTTTACATTTCGACATAGTTTAGGTAATGTAAAGTGATCCTTTACCACGTGTGTGCTATTTTCCAGACTTGGAAAGAAGTTCCTTGCCAAGAATTGAACCATCATCATGACTAAATTTGTGTTTGATTATAGGAGATCACCCATCATTTCTTTTTCATTCCGAACATGTCTCAAATTTGAAATCATATCAATTTTTCCTGTGTAGTGTACAGTTCTTTCTCCTTCGTGAGATTGATTCATTGAGAGGCCATGGAGGTCTCAAGTGAGTGTACTTGATAAGTGATTAATGGGAAAAGAGAAGAGAGTTCTAAGAGAAGTGCTTTCCCATTCAATTTCCCTTGAGCTTAATTTCTTGCTAATCATCCATGTGATTTATATTCCATGATCTTTCTTCCATCTTCTTGTCATGTTACATTGAGTTATAAAACTGAAATCATACTTTTTCAAAGTCCTAATCATGTTAGGAATGATAGAAGAGCTTTTTAGTACAATTTCTAGTCGGTTTGAATCGATTTTTGAAAGTTTACACTGAATCTGTCGACAGACAAGCTTCTGCCTGTCGACAGGATCCTCATTCCAGAACCCAGAAATCACCACCTGTGTGTGGCTGTCGACAGCCCCATTACTGGTTGTCGATAGATGCATACAGAACTGAAGTTCTATCTCTGGAAACCAGCCCCTGTCGACAGCAAGCTTCTGCCTGTCGACAGGTACTGACAGGGTCATGTTTCCAGCACCTGTTTTGCTCCATTCCTTGGTGCAAATCTTACCCAATTGTTCCACTAATAGTCCACCTAAGTCTTGTGGTTTTTACCCCCTAAACACCCACTAAAACCAGTCATGTTACCCTTCTTTGTACCATGAATCATTTCTCCAAAAGTTCCGAACAAAATTGACCTTGAAGGATTATCAATTTCTGAAATCAGTAAGGAAATAGAGTTCATTCACTCTTGTGTGTAAACTTTGAATGAACCTTGTGTATCCTTGACTCATTACAGTGATGAGTGTGTGATGATGACAATTTGTGAGTCTCACTCATTTAAGATTATGTCTAGCAAATAAGGGCTGGTTCAGTCCTGGGGGGAGCGCCGAATTCTCAGTGGCCGCGCGGGGGTGATAAGAACATCGTGGATGTTGGCATACATCAATTCGTGTATGATTAGTCATCACATCATGTTTTGTGTGTGAAAATGTGTTTGATTCTGAATTTAAGAATCATCCTAAGTTATTGATCTTGCTTCTAAACTGTTCTTGTTCATTACGTGTTATCGAATTGTCTCGTTTGTTTATTAACTTGAACACTCAGTGCTAGCAATCTATTCTTGTTCTTACCTAGAATATATACATCTGAATCCTTTTGAATTAAAGAAGTTGAATTTTACTGGGCTAGTTAGCTCATTCAATTTACCATTTTCAGGTGAACCAAATGAAGAGGAAGCTTAAAGGGTTTTGTGTGCCGAGTGGACCACCCTATGCAAAGAAGTGTTGTCATCTTTTGTTTTCTTGTAGATAAGTGGGAATGTAATAAAGTTACAGTCTACTTTTGCTTGCTCCTCATTTAGACTATAATGAGGAGTATTATGTAATAATTTCCACAAATCTAGTTGTTTATGAGCAAACCTTATGTTACTTGTCGTGTTTAATATATGTCATATTTGGTAAATGGAATTTTACTAGGACGTGACAGGTTGGAGCATAAACACATGGATTGCCAAGTGTGCAAGTGTGTTTCTTCACACTTGAGCATCCACGGCTCTGAAGCTCCGACCCCACTGCCTATTTATGTCCCCCCTTGGCCTTCTAAGTGAGGGGGGGAGAGGCTGGACGTCCATGCCATATTGCCTTAAGAGAAGAGAGAGAAAAGTGACTTGAGAGCTTCCACCCTTGTTCCCTCTCTTCCTCTCAACTCTTTGAGCGTCCAGGAGGCTTCACCAAGTGTTGGAGGAGCCCACTAAGGAGCCATCAACAGCTGCCAACGAGGATCATCTCCTCCTCTTCTCTTTCTCTCTCCTTAGTCTTTACATGCTTCACACACCCTAGGCACGTAGGGCACCTTCCTACACACCTAAAAAGGGGTTTCCCAACCAAAAAACGGAGGGAAGAAGGGTGGTCATAACATTTGGCCATCCCTCTTCTCAAGTCCGTAACTGGTACGGGGCTCTTCTTTTGGGACTTCCTTTTCTATTTAGGACGTTTACCACAATTTATTTAGTCTAATAGAGTCTCTTTTCGTGGCAGGAACACATCGAAGAAGACCGTGGAACTCTCCTCCTTTGGCCGGCCGAAGAAGGAGAAGTTGAAGTACCACCATTGTCCGTTGCGTGAGGAACGTTACCGGCATGATCAAAACTCATCCTTGGGCACAGGTAAGGCCCTGGCGATCGCTTCACTCCCTTTACTTTACTGGTTTTCTTCTTTTTCTCCTCAGTCAACTTAGTCAAATGGGAGTCAAATGAGGTCAACCAGCAACCCTTCATCGCCAACGAGAGAGTGGCGACGTTCGTGAACGACCGGAGGATCCCACAGACACCGGGAGTGCGGCGAATGGAGCATCCAAAGTCATGTTGTGTATGGTTTAAATGGAAGAATTATTTGATTATCGATATTTTATGTGTATGGCAAGTATAAGTGGTGCATTGGCACCCGTAACATTCTGTGAGCGTGTTGTTTATGAGGCTAGCATGTTATTTACGAGGCTTGCAAATGGTTTACATGATTGGCGTGTTGTCCACGTGGTTAGCGTGTTGTGTTCACGTGGTTGACATGAGGTTTCACATGGTTTGCGCGATGTGCACGTGATATGTGTGTGCGTGGCGAGTAGCACGACGCCTACCGTGGTTACCTCTTTAGTTGGGTGCCCCAGGTTCTGTGCGAGCTAGGCACGTGTGTTTGTGCTCTGAGCTTGTTTCGGTACTTGCGTTGTGTCGTCGAGGTCTGTGTCGTCTATCCTGGGCACCCTCACTCCTGTGTTTGATTGTACGTCTGGCTGAGGGAAAGACGACAGTGGGACAGCGACTTGTGAGAGAGTTTGTTGTTTGTCGCTTGTAGCGCACTCGTAGTTGGGGGTACGAGCACCAATAGACGTCACTGGTCCCCAGCTAGTCCTGTTTCCAGAGCCTCACTTTAGGGAGCTCAGACCAGGATCCCTAGAGGTGTCAGGCATGGGCCTGCGGCTGTGTGGTCCGCAGGTGTGGTGTTACTTGGTCTCCATAGTTTTTTGGCTTGTTCTAGTGGAGAGGCAGCTGGACCTTTCATCCGTGGCTGCAAGACTGAGAGGTAGACTTCTGTGGTTTGTCCGAGTTAGTTGCTGGTGTCGCAAACTAGTCTACGTGGCTCGAGTGTGGCGGACTCTACTTTAGCACGTGCATCGAGTTGTGGTTTTGATGTTTATTTATTAAGTTGGTTTATGTTGATGGTAAGTGGTAAGTGGAATATATAGCTTTAATATCCTACTTAGTTGTGCTATAAATTGCTAGCGTAGCTTCCTATTTTCGTACTTGAGTTTGGTTTGCTCGGTTTTTGGGGGAGTTTTCCCTATTGAGCCAGTGACTTGCGAGGCTCACCCCTACTCCCTATAGGTGAAGGAGAGCATGAGATTTCCCTACCATTTTCCAGTTCAGAGCCGCATCACAGCGGAGTTGGGCCGACACCTCCAGTAGTGTAGTTTCTTTTCCTATTGTACCTCAGGGTATGCCCCATGCTCTTGTACCTTACTTGACTTTTGTTGAAATTTGGCTATGTAAATCCATTATAAATATGTGTGACATTGTGAATCATATATATATATATATATATTATATATATTTATATCAGTGTGTTCCTTTGTGTTTTCACGGACATGTGTGTGATATCCCTTGCGAGGCTACGGCTCGTCACGGGAGACGGAGTTGGATCAAGCTCATTACTAGGTTAACGGGTTTGAATGTTGTGGTCCGTCACAATTGGTATCAGAGCAAGGTCTGTGTAAATATTAAGGAACTGGGAAATTACATAGCCTTATTTTCACATTAGTCCACTGCTGGTAGCTAACCCTGATTTTGTAATGATTTGTTGGCATGCATGTGGTTGGAATGTTGTTTGTGCAGGAGTTTGAGATGGCTGATAGGAGAGATTGGGGTGGTGGAGGAGATGAGCAGGAGGAGTCTACCCAACGAATGATAGAGAGAATATGGGAAAGCCTCACTGATATCTGTATGAGGATGGATCAGTAGGCACCGGTACAGCCGGCAGTAGCAGTACCACCAGTTACAGAAGGGGCTGCGCCAGTGGCATCAGTTCCACCACCACCAGGAGTGGAGGTACCTCTTGTGGTACCCGTACCACCACCACCAGTAAGGGCAGTGGAAGAGCCGATGCTGCAGGTTGAAAGATTTTTGAGATTACAGCCACCTACCTACACAGGGGGACCTAATCCAGACACAGCTGAGCGTTGGATTCATGAGATTGAGAGGGTCTTTGTGACTATGAGGTGTCCTCCAGTGGATAGAGTAGTTTTGGCTACCTACTAGTTGCGGGGTTTTACGCAAGAATGGTGGAGGTTAAAGATGCAGACCACTTTTGCAAGCAGGACGGAGGAGACTATGACATGGCCAGAATTTTTAGAAGCATTTAATGACACATTCTTCCCAATACAAGTGCAGCAAGCAAAAAGGGAGCAATTCCAGACTCTTCAGCAAGGAAGTTCTTTTGTTTTGGAGTATCAGATGAGGTTTATGGCACTTAGCAGATATGTGCCATATGTTGTATCAGATAATGCTATGATGGTTGAGTATTTTATTCGAGGCTTGAAGACAGAATTGCAGAATGTGGTGATACCACTTATGTGCAGGACTATAGAGGAGGCAGCCTAGAGAGCAGCCACATTAGAGAGGTCCATTCGGACTCGTCAGGCAGGAGAGTCAGGTTCATGTAGTTTTCGGCTACCTCAGTAGTCTTCGGGGATCAGTAAAGGAAAGGTGCCAGCAGGACCATCTTCCTCAAGTTTCAATAAGTGGGGATCAAAATTGAAGAAAATATTCAGAGGATGAGGAGGAGGTCGCCAACAGGTGTTCCAGTAGGGGTAAGGCTATAGACCGGAGGTGGAGGAGTCTCAGCAGAGTATAGCCAGGCAACCTACACTTCCACCAGGCTATAGATGTTATAATTGTGATCAGCCGGGGCATTTGATCCGCAACTTGCCCCTATCCCAGAGAGTATGGGTATGGAAGAGGAGTGCAGCAGCAGCAGTAGCAACCCCACCAGCCACCAGCAGGTCATGGTAGAGGAGCATCGTATCAGCGAGGTAGAGGCCGGGTTATGGCTATCACCCGAGCCCAAGCAGAGGCATCAAATTTGATAGAAGGTATACTACCTATCTATCACAGGAGATTTTTATTTGATCCGGGTGCTTCTCATTCTTTTATTTCTGAAGAGTTTT